>BMAV01023637.1:0-133734 GCA_019973955.1 Trichonephila inaurata madagascariensis
TAAAAAATCCCCCTTTAGTTATTTTGGGTATAGAAGGTTTAATAAATTCAAAAATTTAAAATAGTCTGCCGGCTCTAAATTTTTCCACCGAAAAATTTCCCTCGAATTTTTTTTATTCCTTGTTTTTTTAAAAAAATACTTTTTTCGCGGGAGAATGTATTTCTAAATTTTTAGCCCCTTTTTAACAAAAGGGGGGGCCCTTCTGTCAAATTCCCCAAATCGTCATTCGATTTTCCCAGATTGAATGGGTCTAAAGACAAGTTCTTCAATATCCCTTTAGCTCAGCTTTTCCTACAGATCTCAGTTGTTAGCCCCCTGATTGCCCCCCCCAAACACCCCCCCACCCCCAAACACACACACACACACACACACACACACACACACACACACACACACACACACACACACACACACACACACACACACACACACACACACACACACACACAATCCGGGTTTTTGGCGTTCCTACCCACTTTAAATTTATTTTCACCTTTAATTTTTATTATTTTTTTATTTTTACAACTTCTTTTCAATCATATTTCCAATCTCATCAGGCTCTGACCCTAATTCCGCCTGAGTTTCAGTGACAGGAAAAAAAAGAAGAAAAAAAAAAAAAAAATAGACGAGATTTGAAAATAGCGTAGTTGCGAATTCGCGTAAGTCGAGGTATTACCGTACTTTATAGATTGTATTTGTTCGCGAGCAATCTTTTTTTTTTATAACAGTATAGTTATTTATCCATATACATCATTTTTCTTTTCTTGTCTGTTTTTCAAGTATGGTGAAATCTGTTTAATTTTTCGTAATAAGGTCTTCACTACTGCTACTACGCATATACTAAATTCAGTGGCGAACATACACCCTTGCCCCGTTGTGGGGGGGGAGCAGGATTCTAGGACCCCATAGCCTGACTGACAAATAATATTGCCTGACGGACTATTAAAGGCAAAATCTGACTTAACAAGGGGACCCTAAAATTCTCCGTTACGCCTGACTAAATTCCATTTCTTCAATCAATTTCTCTATAATAAATTATTGCAAGAAATGCTTTTTTTCTTATGCAATTTTCGAGTACTGTCACGTTTTTAACAAAAATTTTCCTGGGTTAAACTTATATAATAAAATACATTTTTTTAGAAAATTATTATAAGTATATAAATTAAAATCTCAGTTTTAATGCAAACTTATTTTCCTGGAATTCACTAAATTTTTTAGTATTGATTTACATAATAGTTGCAACGTAAATATGGTATTATGTGATAAAAGGCAAGTAAATTAAGTACAAAAAAAAAATTAAAATAAAACTAATATTGGGTGAAATTTTGCTTTTAGATTAGGGGTGAAATATCCAAACTGTTGAAGTTTTCTAAAACCTTCGCATTGTAAGATTTTTTTGGATTCTATTTTGTGTTGCTGAATACACCAGAAGAATTTAAATTATAATCTGAAGTAAACGTTACACCGTAATTTAGAGTTTAAAATGTGTTTACTTAAGGTGTTCTTACCTGCACTCTAAAGGATTGAAGTAACTACCAGTGGAGCATTCCATAATCCTTCTACATTTGCATGCACAATCTAAGCTGTCCCATATTTTCTTCGGACCCGTACATTGCGAAGCTTGGTATTGATTTGTACACACACATCGACATTCGTCTTCACGGAACTTTTGAAGAACTCCGCAGCTATTTGCATCTTGTTTACAATTACAAGAACATCTATCGTGCTGTTCAAGAGAATAAATACGAGTACCTTGGCTAACAAATGCGTCCGGTGTTTGAGGATTATAGAGGACCTGAAGTACCTAAATTAAAAAAAAAACAAGTAATATAAAGAAAATTTTTTAAGTCAATTCCTACTTAGATCAACAAAGAAAATTTTAGTTACTTTTTATTAAATAATTACAATTAATATAAATATGTATATACATATGGCAGAAACACAATATTAAGTGGTAAAATAGAAAGCGATTTTCCATTTCTCTTTCTATATATGGTGTTGGACTATTATTTTTTTTGTTTGTTACTATTTATTCATTAATTAAATTTCATTATTCCAATAAAATAGTATAAAGAAATCACATTCTCAGAAATTAGGCTTCAGAGGTGGATTCAAACCAACCCTTTTAATTGGGAAACCCCCCGTGTATAACTACAGGACACAACGAGCGGTTTTCGTTTTTGTATATGGTGTTGGATTATTATTTGTGTTTGTTACTATTTATTCATTAATTAAATAAAATTAATATTTGAAAAAAATATATTAACATCTAGTGTCATCCATTACAAGTCTAAAAAATGTATTTGAACTTGAATGGATGAATAGAAAATATTTCATTAAAGATTGAAAATTTGAACAAGATATATTTATATATATACATATATATATAATAAAATAAAATAAGATGCCAAGTGAAAAGTTGTATAATCTAATGCCCAAGAAGAAAGAAATTGGAGTTCAAAAACAACAAATGTATATGCAAAAAGAGTCTTTGGACTAAAATGGAGACCTATTATGATTTATAGAGCTGTCGCTGAATTAGGCCAGCGGTTAAGGGTTAAGCAATGCCTTATGGATCCACCTTTCCTGTACAGCAGAAGTTTTCGACATAATAGAAAAAAACAGAGCCATGTTGAAAAGTTACACACACACACACACACACACACTTTTTTGTTTCTTTTTAACAAATTAGAATATTATTTCTCAGAAAATTAAAAAATTCTCAAAAAGTACTCACAATTATAATTTTTTAAAAATTTTAACGTAATGAAGTAAATTAAGATTTTCCATGCATGATCAAACACTACTTTATTGTTTACATTGAAACAGCATTAAAATAATAAGGTTTTGTTAAATTTATTATTATTATTTTAATTCTGAAGTTCTTCTCTGTAGACATATTTTCTCTGACTGCAAAACCACTCCGCGTCAAAGACATTTTTTTTCATAAAGTAATTTAACAAGATTCAATTATTCTGTAAAAACTATAAAGCTTTTTAGACGATTTCACTAGAAGAAATTCTGGAATTGAGAAACGTTTCTCATTTTTCATGTGTGGGATAAACCCTAAATAACTCTATATAAAAAAAATATGAGCCCTAAGTAATTAAATTAATGTAGAAATAAATTGATTTTTGGTCTAAATTTTCCCTTCATATCGTCTTTGTATAAATTCTTTAACTAATGTGGAAGTTGAATAAACAAAATTATTTTTCTTACTGTGACATTGTAAACTGATGTTGCTACAGGATGGCAAGACAACAATTTGCTTGTACAACATCCTCCGCAACGAGGAACTCTAACGCAAGGGGGCCATATGAAGGTAGCGCCATTAGAAGGTTTTTCTAACTCGACGACTTGCATCTCTGGTTGACAGGTTGCAGGTGGAGTAATTACTGGCACACCTTTTCACAGAAAAAGTCGAGAAGCAAATATTACACCATTCTATTCAATACGACTTACGGTATCCTACATTCGGAACCATGGTTTTAAAAAAGCGCATAAATGCATAATTTTCATGTTATTTAGTGTCACTTAGATTAGAACACATGTATAAAATTGTTTTAAGGACATTTTGATAAAAAAAAATATTTAAATACAATATTTTGTCAAAAAATTAACTTAGAATAACCTTTTTCAAAATGTTCTTTTATAAAAATTGCTTCTAAAATAATAATATTGTGTGTGTGTGTGTGCTTATATAAAGTAAAGACTTCTCCAGAGAGTCTGAACTATTTTTTTTGAAAAATTCACACTATTTTTAGAGTTACAACCAATTGAAATAATTATCGGCGTTTTTTTCTTAAAATTTCTCCTCTTTGTTGTCGTAAAACATGGATAAACCCTTCTAAGTTATATATTTCAAAGATTCTAGTTGAGCCTCTGTACAGAGGTCTGAGCTATATACCTACAGGCAAAATATTACTATAATAGAAGCATTTTTCACAAAAGGAGAATATTTTGAAAATGGGTCATTCTATGTTCATTTTTTGTCAAAATATTGTACTTAAATAATTTTTTATTGTAATACTATTCTTTAAACAATTTTATATACATTTTCTAATCTAAGTGACCCTAAATATCATAAATATTATTCATTTATACGCTTTTGAAAAATCACGGTTCCAAACGTAGTCGGATACCTTAAGTTTAATGTTTTTTGAAAACAAATATGTAAATGATACATACGCACGTTCGCCCGCCCTGTAATAGAAAAAAAATATAGAATCAGTTTTTTTGAACGAACAAATATCTGAAAAATATATAAAAACGTATCTAGAATTTGATTTTTTTCTGTTGTATTAAATATTGGCAGATAATAATCTATGAAATACTTACTACTGTAAATGTCCGCTCTTTCACCTAGAAAACGGAAGAAAATAAGTTGTATTACAAAGATAAAAACATAATAGAAGAAAAGTTGAAGAAGTTTAATAGAAGAATAGTTGAAGAATATATGGCTTATATATATAAATGTACTCGAACTTATATAGGCTGATATTGCACATAGTTTACACACACACACACACACACACACACACACACACACACACACACACACACACACACACACACACACACCAACACACACACACACACACACACACACACACACACACACACACACACACACACACACACACACACACACACACACACACACACACACACACACACACACACACACACACACACACATTTATATATATATATATTATTTTAGTAATATATTAAATGTAATCCAATTTATTCTCAGAAATGCAGTATGTTATGCATTTTTGAATGTCTGATAGTCTTGGAAAAATATTGTTTTGAATAGTTATAACTAATTATAAAATGTACAACTTACAGTAAATTTTCTCTTTAAGTCATGTTTGTTTCAAGATCAATTATAATTTATATTGTTGGGTAAGTGTTAAGTTATTTATTGCTAGGGGAAATATTGCAAGATATAATGTAAAAAACTTCCCTAACTGAGCCGGATGCCGTAAACAAAATAAATGGGAAGTAAATAGGCGATGCTTATCAGTGCTGTTTACTATACTCATCCGGTGATTTCAATGTTAAGTTTAAATATTTGAAAGTATATGTGTGTTACAGAGATTGTAAATCGATAACAAAAAAATATAAAGTTCCTTCTTTTTGTCGTTTTAATTTTAGTCATTTTATCTAATTATGAGATTATGAAAAGGGCAAAAGTAATGGTTGTAATTTGAATTTTTTGGAACATTTTTAAGTTCCGCTTTCTGTGACACAAGAACAATTTTCAACTTAAATTATATATTTTTAATTCAGAAACAAAAACAACTATTAAAACAATTTTGAATTTGGAAGCTGTGTTGCAGTTGTATAGTACCTTATTACACATAATGGGAGTTTCAAGAACTAGATTTAAAATATCCGCGTCTCCTACTGAACGAAATCTATTTTTTATATATATAAGCTGAATTATTCTCTTATAATTACATTAAAATTGCAGTCAATGGTAAAAAAAAAAAAAGGTTAAAATTATTGCTTCATCACATAAATCAGTTTATGTTTCATATTTATTCTATAACCATTTTGGATTCTGTTTTGCCTATATATAACCAAAAAAGTTATATTATTACTTTTTCGAAAGCAATTAATTAACGCATTTTATATTTTGGATTAATATTTAATGCTCATAAAATTGAATTTCAAATGAAATATTTGCTACTTTCGAAAATGTTGTTACAAGTGTATTATATCTTGTAGATGTTTCTTGGTTTTAATATCAATGGACAAATTTGGAACGTTATATGGAGCAACTAAAATAATTGAAAAAATTGCATATGGAGTCAAACAATTGTAAGTGAAGAATTAATATTAATTATCCTACACGTAGTGGCAGTAAAGAAATATAGAATATTAACCTCTAAAACAGCGTTTCTCAAACTATGGGGCGTCCCCCCTTGGGGGCGTGATAATACTACGAGGGCGCGAGCATATTGAAAAGTCGAAAGCAAAAGATTATTTAAAAAATTATTAATTTACTGAAAGTAAACAAACAAAATATTTTTCTAATATAATAAAATATAAAATACACATTTACACTGATATAATACACTTATAAATGTATCAGTACTGTACAAAGTATTTTATTATTAATTTAACAATACTAAGTTAAGAACAAGTTTGATAATTACCAGTGATCTCATGGGCTTGTATTAAGCAATTATCTTGATAATTTTTGTACGATTATAATTATTAATTCCTTAATTGCCGATTAAAAGTTCCGATTCTGATGTTTTTTGGGGAAGAGGGGGAGGAGAAAAGGAATAAATAAGCAAAAATTCTCTGAAATAAGTAAATTCTTCTCAAACACTGTCAAGGTCCTTTTATTGCATTCCAAAGCCTTCGGAATAATTTTATGGATAGCAGTGCACAGAAAAGATCGTACTTCGGAAAGACGTATATATACGTCCAGAAAATTAATGATTTGGCAGAGCGAGACGTTTATATACGTTAGTGGCACATAAGAGGTTAAAGTCGTATTGAAGCTTTAGCGTCAAAGTGTAGTATCATTGAACTCAATGCATTATTATTGTATGGCGATGAAAATGATGATTAAATATTGGGTCGCGAATATTGAAAGTTTCAGAAGCACTGCTGTAGAATATAGAGATATTGAAATATTAACCTGTAGAATATAGAGATATTGAAATATTAACCTGTAGAATATAAGATATTGAAATATTAAACCTATAAAATTCTTCCAATTTAAAAAAAAATTCACAATTCTTTTTTTTTTTTTAACAAAAAAATGTATCATAAATGTATTAATTTTTCTAAAAATGTTCTATCTAGGAACTTAGAAATTTACTGAAAGTTAGTAATGAGTTTCATAAATGAAGATTTCTTTTTAGCTGTCAAAAAGTTTTGTTGAAAATCTGGCTGTTAGAACTTGGAATTTTAGTCGAGCAATAATACCTTTTTATTTCAAGTAATCTGTTTTATTCTTTTTAAATCAAAGCAAACATTTTTATTATTTTATAGAAATTTTTTTTATTATTGAGCTTGAATTTGAGAAATTATTCTGAAAATGGAATTTTTTAGTAAAAAAGAAGAGTTTACTAGAAAATATTTATTTTAAAAACGTATAATATAACTTAAAAATGTATCATTAATTACTTAATAAACTGCTATAAAAATAATACTCACTTAAATATGTATTACAGAAAACAAAGAAACTGATGTTTACTTAAGAAATGGATATGAATAAGAATTTCTTTTACGTGACATCCAATTGTATTGAACATAATAATGATGACCAATGTTAATTAATATATAAAATGTTGGACAAATTTACAATTTGATGTATAGTAAAAATGATCTAAGACTATTTCAGACGAGATGACAATGACTTAGGATTAGTTAAATAGAGACGAGAAAGATTTTAATTTTCCCTCATTCGGTAAATTAAAATTTATTTGCAAAATAATAAATAAAAGCAAATCATGTGGTGATAAAAAGTTCATTAATTTATTTCATTCCATTGGCAAATGCACTTTTAATTTAATTCCGTGATTCCACAGAAATGTTTCCCTCATTTCCATAAGAAACAACATGAATAAACAAATACACTGGTGTGCAAAACTTAAGTAGCAGGGTTTTTGCCATAACTCTCAGAAATCAACTGAGAAACATGAAATTCAGAAATGAGAGACAGTATTATGTATTTGAGCGATGACGAAAGCACAATTGCACAAAAAGGAAACAATGCATATAGTACGGAATAAAAAAATAAGACTTTATTGAACTCATAGATCGTCACACACGATTGTCTGTCCAGAGAAAGAACAACAAGCATATGTTCCTTAGTATGGGATATGCCATCCAGTTACTGCAATACCGTCTCTATGCTCAGCATCCAGATTGTTCAACAGTTCTTGAGGTAAGAATGCCCATCCCTCAATCGGCATCTGTTTCAGTTGTTGGGTGTTCCCCGGAGGATGTAATCGTGCCACAAGGCGTCTCCCTCAAAGCATCCCACACATGTTCTATGGGATTTAAATCCTGGGAAGACACTGGTCAGTCAATTCGAGTGATATCATCCCTTTCTAGTAGTTACTGAGCATCAGCAGAGGGTGTGGCCGTGCATTGTCATTCGTAAAAATGAAGTCTTGGTCCAATAGCACCTCAGAACAATCGCACATGGGGAAGGATCACCTCCTTACAAATACAGATCTCTGGTTACAGAACCTCTGTCGAAAACGTGGAGCTCAGTCCATCTGTTCAGTAAAATGCGTCCCCAGACAACAACTCCAGGACCACCGTAATGGTCTCTTTCCGTGATGTTACCCCCTCAGGGGGCTCACCTTTCTTTAGGTGGGTACGGGTGTCACAATCCCGAGGTACCCTAGTGATCTTTTCCTTTTCCCAAGGGTTTTACTATCTTCGGTAAACACGGGTGTCACGACCCCGGGGTACCCCAGTGATCCTTCTCTATTTTCGACCCTCCATCTTGTCATCCAATTTCTTCTTTTCTTCTTTTCCCATCCAGACCACAGATCTATGAATGTTTGGCGCAGTATAGCCAAAACTGGCTCTTGCGCCATAAAACACCAAACTCAACTCCGTGATGTTACCGGGATAAAGCCGTGTCCCGACCTTTCACCAAATCAACTCTTGTTGAGAATCGCTAATGGCACTGAAACGACTATCATCCTTAAAGAGGACACGTCTCCATTGATGAGATGTCCAGTTTTTGTGCGCCTTACACCACTCTAAGCGGTTCCACCGATAACCAACTTTCAAAGGGATGCAGCGTTCAGAACGGCGGGTGAACTGGCCACCTTTGTGAAGGCGTCTGGCCACCTTAAACCGCGACACTTATCACCCTGTTGCTGTTCACAGTTGCTGAGCAATGGCGATTGCTGACTGGCTCTTTTCACCTGTAGAACGATATATCGATCATCCATTGCACTTATTTTCCTAAGGTGGCCACCATCAATCTTTTTAACACGCTTTTATAAGTTTCACTTGTGTGTAACGAAATCTTTGAACTCGATTTTTACCCACTTTAAAAAGTCAGATGAATTCGAAATTTTGCGCACTTGTCAAGGACCGATGGCAATACAATAATTTTATAATTTTGTTCCATTGTCCTGATCAGGATCATCATAAATAACGATTTCCGGATTTGGCGACTAATTCCATATACCATTTTCAGATTTGGTGACTAATTGCAAACACTATTTTCAGATTTGGTGACTAACTCCATATACCATTTCCAGATTTGGCGACTGAAAGGTTAAAGCGCAACCCTAAAAGCGAAAACGCTTGTGGTTAATACAAATAAAACAAATGAACAAAAAAAGTGTTCTTTATGTGAGAAAGGGGAGGGTGGATGCGTCAGCAATTTCTTACCATAATATAAACAATTGTCTAGTTTATCTGAAAATGGAAATAAAAAAAAAGACTCGTGCATGTGAAAAAAATATGCTCTAATTGCTAAATATTTTTTATTTTTATAAAGCAATACGTTTAGAAGTGATGATCCGAATTAACACAGCAGTACGTTTAAAACAAGGGTGTCAAACTCAAAAGCTAACTCGGGCGAAACAAACAAGGTTTAAGTTGAGGCAGGCCACAAAAAAGTCAATATTCATAGAAATGTAAGTTTATTTCGAATAATACATTATAATAAACATATCTAAAAAACAAAAATTTAATGTTTATATTCTGACACTTGGCACATCTTTTCTGCTGCTATCTTTCCAATTTCAGGAGAATTGTTTTTTATTTTATTTTGTATTATTGTGGGGGATATATTGCCCGGGTCGCAAAAGCATTCGTTATGGGTCCCATGCGGCCCACGGGCTACATCCCTGGGTTGACACCCATGGTTTAAAAGGTGATAATACGATTGACATTTAATATTTCTTCTTAACTCACTTTTATTAGCTTGATGCGTGTTTTGCATCCACTCAAGTCGCCTATGACGTTTTGTTTCTAACATTTGCATACGCATCACCTTTCTACTGAATTGCGTGTTCATTGTATTGATCTCAATAACCCTTTTTCTGCAATTTCATGTCTATCTGCTTAAAATTTACATTGTTGCTTAAGTTTTGCACACCTCTGTATATAAGCACCCATTGAAGATTATAAAACAATTATACTTGCTTCTATACAAATTTCTTCTCCTATACGCCATATTGTAATGTATGGCAGACATTCATAAATATTTATAAATAAGCAACATTTCGAAATGTTTTCGTCTTATAAAGCAGCTTTCTTTAAGTATTGAAAATGTTATTCCAAAAATTTCAATAAGATCAGATTCCTCAGCTATATTAAGTAAAGGAAAAATTCAATAAAATTTAAGTACTTAACATTTATAAAAATAGCTGAGTTCTAAATATCGGAAAAATAAAGTTGAATTGGAATAATATTTTCATACTTTTGAATCACATATAAATATGTAAGTTATTATTTTCAATATTGAACTAAAAATGTCACATTTATGTTTACGAATGATATATCTCATATTAACTCGATTCTTCATACATCACCTCAGTATGTAGTTTAGAAGAGAACAAGAGTCTGATATCAAGATTAAAATCTAATTTCAAAAAATCTTCAGAAATATGATATATATCAGTTAGTTAATATTGCAGTTTTTAATCATTTTCCATGTGTATGGAACACGTTATTGAGATCTTACTTTTAAAATGTCAAAATACAAAAATAATTACAGACTTCAAAATATTAAGTTTGATACAACTGTTTACGCTTACGCTGGGCAACTTATCGCTTTTTTAAGATTAATTCTAAATAAATATATCTGAGAACTTTTTCGCTCTCTTGAGCTCAGATCATCTTACATACTCTAGATACTGCTTGTGTAATGCATATTATTACGGAGAAATTTTACTTTGTTACATTTTAAAAAATGATTTTCTTAATTGTTATGAAATTTTCAAAAATCCTCTTTCCATATTTTTCTTAATGTGAAAGGTTTCATCCAAACAGTTGAAATGCTTACTTGTATTGACTTCATTCCTTCGAACAAATCTGCTTAAGAATTCCGTCACATTTTGAACATCTTTCATCTGTATCAAAAGCTTTTCTGGTATCTATGGTTAGAAATCTTCATATGTAAAACGCAGAACACACACAAACATATATATACACTGCTGGACATTAAAATTGCAACACCAGGAAGGGAAAACTTATTGTACACACATAGCATATTACAGGAAGAAAACATGATTAAATTTGTAAGAAATCTGGGGTTGTATGGGATCTGAAATTAGTACACACACCTGCCTCCTCTTGCAGCTAAAACCGCAGTAACCAGTTAGGCATCGAGTCGAGTTGGGCTTGGATGACAGGTAAGTCGTTACACGTTTCTTCAAGTCTATGCTACATTTCCTCAATATAGTAGTGGCTATAGAACGGTGGTTACCAGTCTCTTATCAAACCATGGCTAGATGTTTTTAATGCGTAAGACATCAGACATACACCCTCTGCTTTCATGTAGGTCAGTGTTGAGCAATGAGCAAATTGCAATCTTGCGTTAGTCTTGAAGAAAACGGGCGTGTCCTAGGCGTAGAAGATACGGGACAGCCACCGGTCTTATTCAAATGTAACTCCGCTGTTCAGGTTATCGATGAAGCGAACAAAAGGTGTTCATGTTGTGTGTTTAACGGTTTTCCATGCCATTACTTGGAATAATCGAGTGTATGCAGACCATGTGTGTTTGCCACGGTGCCTTTAGACTAGGATTCGCCCATCATGCACGCGGAACTGGGAGTGACAACTAAAAAGACAACGTAGTGCTACTTCTGTATCCAGTTTTGTCATTGTGTGCTCCAAATGTCATCGCTCTGTCCATGTGGGTACTTTTCGTGGTGCAATCAAGCTCACATTTTGATTCAAGATCCGTGATGCGGCTCTACGATTCCACAAGGACAACCTGACAAAATATCAGTCCTTTCAGTCGTTAGTGGTGGTAGACCGTAGAGATCCTACATAGCATTCAATATGACCCTCCTGAACCCGTATTCTCACGACAATATATGGATACCGACCAGTGCGAGTAGTAATTTGCGGAACGATACACCGCACTCTTGATAGGCCACGATCCTGCCACTACCGAATTCAATCGTAGGTTGGTAATCGTTTCTCCTTGTACGAGATATAGCCCGATCTTCTCACAACCAGCCAACATTCAAATTTGATTTCAGAATGAGAAACTCACTACGAAACTTTCCTTATGCACAAAATGGAAGATGTCGTTTGAGATGCTGATTATTTGCATATCCCAGCATCTTTTTACTTTCATGAGATAACAATTTTGAATAATCCTTTCCTTAATAGTGTTTCAGTTTTAATGACCAGTAGTGTGTGTATATACGATCTATATATAGATAAATATCTCAAAAAATGAATAAAACCTTCGTATTAAAACAAATCTAATCAGACCAAGATATTTTGATTTTAATAGTAACACTTCGGAACTATCAGATAATTCAAAAGTACTATATAAAGATACAGATATAATCACAGATAAAATAATATGGCTTCATGTAGAATATTATGAGCTGATTGAGAAACAAAATTAAATATTCATTGGCCCTCTAATCCCCCTTCCCACACAAAAGTTCTTTCCATGGCAATAGAATCATTGTTTATTACGTGAATGCACCGTTCCCTTTGAATGTGAGTAAGATAAACGAGAAAGATATAGTTAGAAGGGGGAGGAGTCAATGACAGGAATAAAATATTCTTCCTATGTAATTTAGTTAATATATACCTAATGTACTTCAGAATATATATTGCATCTTATTAAATGCACCAATCATTGTGTAATTTTCATTAAAATCAAATAATTCCATAAAGGTTCGTAATTAAAGTCTCATGGATTCTTTGGGATATACAATACCTCGACTTACGCTATCGCGATTTACGCGGACCCAGAGTTACGCGATTTTCAAAAATCTCGTCGATTCCTCTCCCCCTTTTTTTCATCACTGAAATTCAGACGGAATCAGTGCCAGAGCCTGATGAAATTGTTGATGTGATTGAAGAAGTTATCTGTCTAACCAAGCAAATAAATTTAGAAGTAGATAGTGATGACGTTCAAGAACTACTGGATTTTTTTTTTCCACAATCCTGAGCTGACTATGGATGAGCTCACACAAATGCATGAGCAAGAGCAATATTATGAAGAACTCTTTAAACCCAATCAGAAGATCGAATGGCGGTAAGGATTTTGACATAAGGTATCAGTTTAATTTTTAAAGGGTTGCAAATTTTAGAAATATAGACTACAACAAAGAGCGCATTTCTTCAACAAAACAAGAAAAAAAAAATTATTAGTATACTCGAGCAAATTTTACGAAAAAAAAAATCTTTGAGCCGGCAGACTACTTTATTAGATTTCATGAAACCATCTACATCAAAATAACGTCGGTTTTGGATTTTGTATTTATGTTATTTTTTTAAGATTTTATTAAACAACACTTTTTCTGAATTATTTTTTTTCATCTCCGGCCCAGCTAAAAGTAATTTATATGTATTTATATGCTCGCGCTCGCAAAATTATACCCTGACTTACACGATTTCGAGGCCGCGGTAGCCGAGTGGTATAGGTATCCGACCGTGGTTTGCCTTGTCATGTGAGTTCGAGCCCATTACCTCTAAAGACCCGCCTTGTAGGGCAACGATGCACGTTAAATCTGTCGAGAGCTGAAACGTCCTCCCGTTGGTGTGGTAGTTAGGAGAGGGGATGCCAGCTCAGGTGTCTTCCACGTCACTTGACCATGGTTCAAAATTACGTGGTCCGTCGCCAAAAGCCCTCGTGTTGCTGAACAGTGCGACGTTAATATTCAATCATACACGAATTCGACTTACGCGGTCATCGCTCAGTCTCACCTATCGAGTAAAAGTTCGGGGTATTACTGTATAATTTACTGTCTTTATATTTTCAGTGAGTGCTAATTATAAATTTTGCTTTTCCTTGTTATTTGATAAACATGATTCTTTTAAATAAAAATTTTGATTTGCAATAAACCATAATAGAAGTAATATTTAGACATACTTATGCTTCGTGCTTAGTGATACGATGGGTTATTGGTGACAGATCTTGTGAATTTGAATGGCGATCAGATAAATGAGGGCAATACTTGAACAACTACATCATTCTCCGAATTTCCTCTCTACATCAAATGATGACTTTAACGACCAGTTCGATTTAGCGAAAAGTAGCTGTAGTAATTTCTCATGATAGTCTTTGGAGCATCAAAATCATTTATATCCATTAGGCATTTGTACATTATAATTTAGGATATTATTCCTTATTTATTAATTTATTGCGAAAGAAATGGATAATTTTGTATTAGATTTATGTCCTATTAATTATATTGTTATACAATTAATTGTTTTCCTTCATAATTTTATTTAATGTGCACTCACAACTCTTTTTTTTTACATGATTTTGAAATAACACGTTACGCGAATTTAACGAATTTCTTTCTCACACGATTTTTTTTTCTGGCACGAATTTGGATAAATTTGGGGATTCGTGCTGTTTGGATGAGGACGATTCGATCGAATTTATGACAGTTTACGATAATGAAGAAGTTGTCAATGACGAAGTCGAAGGTCAAGTTCAGCTATTAACAACTGATTTCTTGAGAAACCATAAAAAAAAACAGCCACTAATAACAGACTCTGTAACAACAACAAAAGAAAAAAAACTGAGGCCGTTAATAACGGACAAAATTCCTCATTTGAATCAAAATCGACAGTTGTGCTAGACATTTCTGACACATCTACTGATGATAGCATTTTTGATCCAGTTCGTAATAAGCGTACACACTTTTTATAAAGTAACGATGAACAGTTGTTAGAGAGAGCTAGTATAGTTTTATTCCTAATTTCAATTTGAATTTTCATATATTGTATATACTTATAGACTGAATTTTCACTGTACACGAATTTTAATTTTTTTGTGATAAAAATGAATTGTTTTTGTTTTAAAAATGTGCAACATGGATTTTATTATTACTTTTTTTGCACAGTTCTTTGGGAAAAATTTTAGACGTTTTTCATCTTACACGATTTTTTATAACTGTGGAACGTATCTCCAAATTTACCATATGTCACATGTATTTTTTCACAATTTTCTTTTGCACGGTTTTCTAAGGAAAGTATTTTGCGTGTAAACAAAGGGTTGGGTGTATATATGCACATTATAAAGTGTATGTGAAAGAATACTTAAAAGGCTGTCCATCTAACTGAGTTAAGATTTCATGTTACTGAGAGATAAAGAGAGACACACAAGGATCTATGAAAAAAAAATTTAAGAATTTCTACTTAAAGCTTTATTCAGTTATTTTCAGCGCACCGAGACGTAGCAATGGAGAGAAATTATAAATTCATCTCACAAGTTGTAGAAAAATCCCCTTGAAGTAACTTTTTTAAAAAAAAAGGTTACTTTTTTTCTTAAAAACATTTTTTTTTATTTCAGAAAATCTTAGTATTCTTATGGTTATATCTTCATCTCATGTCCAAAATTTGTAATTTTTCATAATAGAGAAACGTTGTTTCAATATTAATTTAAGCCCATGTGAGTATAAAACTTTAAGCCGTTTATCATGCCGTGCTTTTAAAATTAAAAAAAAAAAATATTTAATGCATCATTCTCATTTTATTTAGTAAAATTAAAAGTCCATTTGGCATTACAGTATAAGGGATAAAATACGAAACACCTTTTATATGAGGTAAAAAGGAATTGGTAACAGTAAAAACATAAAGTTAAAAGTAATAATGTGTCATGTTCCTTATACGTTTGTGAAGTCACAATGTGATATTAAATAATGGGGTATTTATCTATCTAAAAATATTCCAAGTTTAAATCTTATTCGCAAACATTGGAAGAAGATAACCTTATTAGAAAATAAATACTAAAAAATCTAGTATTTTTAAAACAAACAAATTTATTATTTTAAACGGGTGTTATGTTAATGTTTATTTGAGACTGTATTTCAGCTTGAGAAAACAAATATTTTTCCAAACGAATTTAGCAGAGTAAAAGAGAATACAGATGAACTAATATTTTGGGTCACAAGAAATTTTTCTTTTCAGATAGAAAATAAAAATATAGAAAGCAATATAGGAAAGAAATGTTCAAAGAATTGTCATTGAATAAATGTATTTTAATTAGGTATGTAATACTCACACCAAGATACGAAGTCATTGTATTTTATTTAGATGCTTTACTTAGAAATTTTTTTAACATGCAAGCAATCTTTTAAATTCTACGAAAACTACGTTCGCAAATAATAAAATTGACCTTCAAATGCCTTTACGTGAAGAATAGGCACAACTGTCTGAAACTTTTTAAGAGTTCCTGCGGATTCTCTTTTATTATTTTCTTAGAAAGTATTCCCAAGTTCTTGCGAAAGACGCTCAAAGGAAACCAAACTAAGAATCGACCCACTCTTTGATTTCATATATATTCCACGTATTTTCAAATTTCAACTCGAGAGGAATACTAAAAGCATCTATTTGAGAGAAAAAGAATATAACTAGAGAAAATAAGAAAATTGCTACTCCATTAAATTCAAACTCGGTGAATCACAGTTTATATATATATATATATATATATATATATATATATATAGTAATATAAAATAAAAGTGAAGAAGTAGTAGAACCTACAGTGTTAAAGCAGGAAGAAATTGGAATTCACCAGACACAACAAATGAGTACAAAAAAAAGTCTTTGGACTAAACTGGAGACCTATTATGATTTCTAAAGCTGTCGCTGAATTAGGCCAGCGAATTAGGGTTAACAATGCTTTATGGATCCACCTTCCCCATACAGCAGAAACTTTCGACATAATAGGAAAAAAACCAAGTTGAAAAGTTAAGCCTAATACAGCACGTGGAAGAAAAACTGCTAATATATTAAAATGAAACTCAGAAAAGAGAACAGTAATGAATGTCTCAAAGAGAGGAATAATAATAATAATAAAAATAAATAAATAAATAAATAACCCACTTACATGTAAAATAATTACTGGAGATTGAAAATTCAACCTTCCACTAAAAGCTCCCAACGCGAAATGGCGTAAAATGACGAAAGCTATTGAGACGACTATTCGAGAATAGATAATCGTTTATTTTATAAATCGTTAAATTTATATATATATATATATATATATATATATATATATATAAATTTCCCCTTAAATAAATTTCAAAATGAAAAAACTTTAAAAACCTGATATTTAAACATTTTTTAAAAAAGAATCGGTGGGCCGCAACTTACGTACTGGCGGGCCACATGAGGCCCGCGCGTTGGACACCCCTGATCTAATTCATTTCTTTTATTGACTGTGTTTAGAGCAGGGATGGCCAACCCGCGGCCCTCGAGACTGATTACAACTTTACAAAATGCGATAATTTTATGCAATATTTTTGTTTTTAGTATAGTATTTTATAACAGATCTATATACCATATCTGTTTCCATTTTATTATGTTGCTTCTGTTTTTATACATACTTAGAGGTGAGCAGTATTGCATTGCAGCGACCCCCCGCATCATCCACCTTGATTCCCGTAACTTTATCAAGCTGCTATTGCTAGAGCTAGGCATATTTGATCACTGCATTATGATTAAATTATCTATGTTTGCGTACATGAAAAATAATGAAAATAATTATAATGATAATTCATTCTGTTTTAAATTTTCGCTTCAATAATTGTTTATAATGGATCCAAATCTAAAATAAAGATATATTTTTTTATATGTGACCCGCAAGGACATTTGGGTTGACCATCCCTGGCTTAGAGATTAAACTTATAAAGGGAACTTTAACATTCAGAAAATTTCAGTGCATGAATTTCAGAAAATAAGCATGAGCTCGCTAGAAGTAGAATTGACATAAAAGGATAAAATTGAAAGCACAATAACGTATAAAATAATATAAAAATTTTTAAAGTCAATTCCTACTTTGAATGGATGAACAGAAATTATTTTATTAATGATTTAAAATTTGAATAAGATATATACATATAAATAAATAAATATATATAGGGAGAGAGTGTTCTAATAGTAGGAATTGAAAAAAAAGAGCATGATTTGTCTGCACAGTTGTAACAATGCAAACCCGGTTTGGCTAGTTTGGCTGAAAAACAGGTTTTCGACGCCATTTTTTGTCTTTGTTTTAACAGTTAAATTGCTACAACAATAGAGACGGATCTAAGTTGGCGTCAAAAACCAGTAATTAATTTAATTAAATTTCATTAATTAATATTTGAAAAAACTGTATTAACATCAAGTGTCATCTCCTGCAAGTTTAAAAAAATTTATTTGAACTTGATTGGATGAGTAGAAATTATTTTATTAACGACTGAAAATTTGAACACGATAAATAAATATATAACTTAACTTAACTCAGTGGAGCGACAGCACGTGAAGGCCGAGACCTACTGTTCCCAACTCAGTACACGCGAACTTGGGCCCTGAGGTGGATGGGCAGATGTTCCGGTCAAGTGGTCAGCCTGACGTGAAACCCCCCAGTGTTAAGTTCCCAAGCAAGCTTGGTACTCATTTTATCGACCCACTGAAGGGATGAAAGACTGAGTCAACCTTGCCAAGTCCAGGGTTTGAACCTCGGACCTGTGGTGTGGAAGCGTAAATAAATATATAAATATATAGAGAGAGTGAGCTAATAGTAGGAATTGAAAAATGGGAACGAACCTCTCAATTTTACAACAATTTATATGAAGGGATTTCAAACTTTTTTTTATTGTTGTTCCAGGAACTCCTCTGCCATCACACTGAAACCCTCAGACCTTTTCTCAAATGAATTCCTTCATGACGGACCCTTTTATTGCATATACAGTCAGACCCGATTTAACGAATTCATCGGAACCGATCATTTTGTTCGTTAATTCGGGTTATTCGTTATATCAGGGTTCAAACAAAATACAAATTTTTTTGCACTTACTTTTTAGAAATTCCATAAGCAATTACATAAAAAATATCCATAGTTAGAAATTATACACTTTTTATTCAACAGCTAAAAATACTATTAGTCAATTATTACGGACCAGTTAATTGGAAATTGTAAAATACTGACTATTAGATGTTTGAAAATTTTTTGATTCCTGACTCGAAAGAGTTCTTTTTCGACTTTATTCAGAGAAGAAAATATTGCATCATTTACATCAGAGAGAGGTATATTTTCCCAGTTTCCAGACAATACAAAACATTAGAAAATGTAACAGGAGTTTCATTAACAAAATTTCTGCATCAGAATTCATTGACTCCGAAAAATCAACAATTTCTTCAACTTCACTTGTACAGATAGGTAGTCCGTCATCAAATGTATCATAGTCGATTAAATCTTAAAACATCCCCTGTGTTGTGGATTGGGATGAGATAAAAAAGGAATTTCCCGTCCTACTCACACGATAGATTACACCCATGACCCAAAATTTATATAGCCCCCCAGGGTCTAGGGAACCTAAAAGGGGTCCATAGCAACAAAATAATTTGGGGGTCCATGAGGTATAATTGGGGCTATACAATAGTTGCTCACATTAAATCAGATCGTGACCAATTTTAAAAGAAAATTTAATCAAGTGGAAACCAGATTTTACCTATTTAACAGATTTATTGAGTTTAATTTGCAGTTACAAGGATCATCACTTTAGTGTTATACCTGTTATTTATCCCAAATTATGGAACATCTTGAAAAAGTTTTTAATTGTTTTTCCTAATCAGAAGGAGTTTCAGCGTGGTTGCCAATCTCAAAAAGAAAGAGAGAAAGAAAGAAGCAAAAAGACTGGACACTACTAACCGAGGAGATTTAGAGTTATACCTGACAAAATTGATGCCAAATGTTGAAAATTTGTTATTGAAGCACCAGATTCATCCTCCCATTAAAAAATTTGTTTGCTGTCGTTATTTTTATATATTAATTAAATTTTTATTTGTTAATTTCATGTGTTTTCTTAAATTTTTTAAACTCTTTACTTTTTCTACAGTTAGAAATTTAAATATTTTAAATTTTCATAGCATGTCAAAAAAAACCTTTCAGTTGATAAATTTAAAAATTTAATATAAGAAAGCGGCTCCCCAAAAACCCAAAAAAATGGAAGGGGGTTGAACAAAAATGTTTGGGAACCTCTGGGTTACACTCATGACTCATTTGCTCCTGTAAAGTCTAATAAAGGTCTGCACCATTTCCCTTTGAAATTTTCTGCTTACAAGAAAGGCCTTTTTTTGTCCCGGACAAAAATGACATGTCATTTAAAAAAAAAGTCAAATTTTTTCTAATGCAAACTAAAAAAAAATAATTTTCAGCAACTAAAATAATTCGTTAGTTCGGGTTTATTATTCGTTAAATAGGAGTTTTTACCTTTATTTTAATCGGAGAAAGAGAAAAATTCGTTTAAATGCGGAATTCGTTAAATAGGGGCTCATTAAATCGGGGTCCGACAATTTATATATATGAATAAAATAAAACACTACTGATGAACTATGAACTATGATGATTACAGTTTTATTGTATACATGTATAAAATATTTGAAAAATATAAAATTATGGTGCAAAAATACGTATGCTTTTCTCTCTCTTTATATATTAAAATACATTGTTGATAAATGTGCTTAAATAATAATAATAATAATAATAATAGTTGATATATTCCAAATTATAATAATATTAGCTAAATTTTTTTTTTAAATATATAGAAACTAAATTTGGACTTGTTAGACATGCCAGTGAAGAAACTGTTGCTTATCTTGAGTAAAAAAAATCAAACTGCAATGTGATGTTTGGGGATTAAAAACCAAAACTCTTGTTGAATATAAACTCGAAAAGAACGATCTTCGCAACGTGTTTAGTTTCATACATGATTTTGTTCAGAAGTTATTCGTAACTTTTTTTAAGTTTTATTAAAATTTTCACCCATTTTTTTCTCTACATATTATTCTTTATAATTTAAACTTTAACATACTGTTTTATTAAAATATACTATTGATATTTGAAAGCAAAATAAAGAAACTGATGCATGAAGGAAATTATTAATGGAATATAAATAAAACCATATTTTTCATTGATTTTTATTTTGAAAAAAATCACTTTAAATACTTTTTGAATTGTGATTTTAGTAAATTTAGAAATTGTACGCAATTAAGTTCAGGAAAGGTGGTATAATCAATTTTTTTTTCTTACCTCCACATTTGCTACAGAATTTCCCTGGGAAATATCCTCGTCATCTGATCGGAAGATGATTCGATCTTGTCCAGCACTGCTTCCAAACAGTACTGCTAACGTTGTCAAAAATCCAACATGCATCCAGTTCATCTTGGTTTCTTTATCCTCAAAAAATCTCCTTTTAAAAGTAAAATTTCTACACCGCCCGTTGTCCTACAAGAAGAACATTGCTCAATTAATCGTTGCTCTGTGTAAATACGAAAAATTTTAAGTACTTCCTCCTTTCAACCACTTCAAGACACAAGAGGGAAACAATGTCTGCAAACATATAGCACGCAGATTTTAGTGTAGCGTCGGGACCTTGTTGACTTGCAGGAAAGTTTTATTTTTTACATTTTTACTGCGCGCGGTGAGAGGGCTAGGAACGTCATTTTCTGAAGAAGGAAGTATGTTCGAATTCTATTAATAATTGAGCACTGTCTATCGTTGACGAAGAAAGACGGAAAAAGTGCATTATTGTCGCATTTAATTTATTTACAGAAATTCTAAACAAGCAAAAATTTGTTCCATGTGAGTAAGTTACTACATAATCAGAAAGAAAGACTGTTTTTTTTTCTCTTGAATTATAAAAAAATAGTATTTTTTTCTTTCATTTAATGCCTATATTTTTTCAAATCTCTGATCAGTGGCAAAAAGAGAGGAGAAGGGGGCCAGGGTCGAAAGTCCACCCCATTCTCGTATCATACCCCAATATCCCCCCAACATATTCTTTTGATTTTGTCGATTGTCCGGAACAAAAAACAGTCTAAAATAATTTATTGACTAAATAATTAACATTCATTCATAAAAGTAATCATTAATGACCAATATTTAGCCCTCGGGCCGGAACATCAATTTTTTTGCCGCACTGAGAAACATCCGTCTGACAGACGGGTACGTAAATTTTTTAAAATTTTATTACCTTAAGGACTGTTTTTTTTTAGCTCATGAAATTGAGTATGGCTCAAATAAGATGTGTGGGGTTAAATCAAGCACAACAATATATTTTTATCACTAGAATTGTAACTAGTATTTTATAAAAACTGATATTAAAAATAATATAAATGTAAAAGTAATTAAAAATAATAATACCAAAAAAGAAAAAAAAAGTAGGAATATCTGTCTGATGGGGAAAAAGATAAGAAAAAACAAATATCTTTAGTTGAAAAATCGCCATGTACCACTACGATCCTCTCACTGGGTGAGTCCCAAAGAAGAGTCAAGGCAGCCCCCCCCAAAATCATACCTAGGGTTTTCTACAGGCATCAAAAACAAATCTCCCCCGGAGACGGATGCCCGCTCAAGGGTTAAAAATTTTTCGTTCTTTTTTCATAGGGTTTTATTAATCGAAAAAAATAATAAAAAAATCAAGGACTATGCTTGTGTGCGCCACTGTCTCTGATTGATTAGCTTTTTTTACGGAGGGGGGGTATCGTATTCATTCAAAAAACCGCCGACATCGATTCTAAACCGCATCCCGAATTCTCAACACTATTTTGTGAAAAAATAAAAAGTAGTGTAAAATGGCTTATCAATATCCGATATCAACGAAATTTAAAAAAATTAAAAAAGAACTAATAAAGTGAATTATTAATTTTTAAGAACTTTTAAGTACATACATGAATTTATAATTGCTCTAATCGCAGTATCATGTTCAATGTCCCCCGTTCAACGAATTTTTTCGCCTTCTGTTCTAAGCCGCATTTGATTTTCAGTAGCATTAACATTGGAAAAAAAGATTCTAAGCCGATTGGATTCTAAACCGCATCCCGAATTCTCAACACTTTTTTGTGAAAAAATAAAAAGTAGTGTAAAGTGGCTTATCAATATCCGATATCAACGAAATTTAAAAAAAATTAAAATGAGAACTAATAAAGTGAATTATTAATTTTTTAAGAACTTTTAAGTACATACTTGAATTTATAATTGCCCCTAATCGCGATATGTTAAAGCCCCTTTCAACGAATTTTTCGCCTTCGGTTCTAAGCCGCATTTGATTTTCAGTAGCATTAACATTGGAAAAAAAGTCCAGTTTAAATCAAATAAATAAAATAGTTTATTGTACAATTAATAATTAGTATTTTATGAATTCAAGTGATGTTCGAAATGGGATTGAAACATTTTAAGGACCAAAAATGCATTAAAACAGATATTGAAGACAATAATATCTGATTCATTAATTTTTTCTGCACTAGTCTTTTATTAATGGAATGACAGTAGAAGATTTTATTTATTGTAAATCAAGAAAATTAAGGCATTTAGTTGTGAAAATATGCACAGTAGAATATCTTAAGTTTCTGAGTACAATATTTTTCCAATGCACTCGTAGAATTTTTATAGCTAAGGAACACATTTGCTTGCATTCAGATATTAAACAAAAATAGGAAAAATTTCTCACATTAATAATACGTAATTTTTATTCAACGTTAAAAAAATTGTAAGCAAGTTTGCCTATCCAATTTGTGAAGCAATAACTAATCAACGCAGTTTCATTTAGTTTATCACATAGAAATATCCAAAAGTATGTAATTATCTTATATTTTCATTATGTATTTTAATAATACAATAATAATATTTATTTCTGATGGTTTTACAGTATATTTCTTTCTCTCTCGCATTTTATATATATAAACGACTTGTAAAATATTTTATCAATCTTAAATAATATTTCGTTTGTTCGAAAAGTTTTCATAAAAATATTTTTAAAATATAGTTTACGTGTAACCTGAGATAAGTATGAACCGTGATGGTAAATTAAAAAAAAAAAATGAAAAAAAAAAAAAAAGAATTATATATATTTTGAGTAAGTGAAAGAGGGAGTAAACTTTTGAGGGGAAAAAAATTGCAACTTAAATATTAGTACAACATGTCAACGGGAGATGGCACCACTATAGCATACAATGCTGTTAATACTGAGGGGGAAAAATGATGACTTACTAATATTATAAACGCGAAAGTTTGTATGGATGCTTGGTACCTTTCACGAAAAACAACTGAATGGATTTTAATGAAACTTTACAATAATATAGCTTATACATCAGAATAATACAAAGGCTATAATTTATAAAGATATTGTGTGAAGTTTTCAAAATATAACGATAATTGTCAAGAAAGTAGGAAAAAATTCTGCCATCTGCAAAAAAGCCCGCGACAGCATATATCTATCTATTTTGTGTGAAGTAAGACTTTCCCTTTTATTTTGTCTACGCCATGCCTCAGTATATGCTCGCTTTTAATTTATTCCGTCGATCAGTGTAATCACTATTTTTTTTTTTATTTCATAATAAAACTAGACTATGAAGGGAGAGGTGGTGGCAAGATTTTAACATAAAATAAATACAACAGAGAAAGTAATATCAATGTATTACACTTCCAGATATAAATTATTTACACTAATTTAAGTTTTCATTATACAAAATTTGTAACAATGTGTTACTTTTGCTGAGCAGAGATCAGTTTAAGAAGGTGTTTTCAAAAATCGACTGACAAGAGAGTTGCGGGGAGGAGTTTATATATACACACACACACACACACACACAATACACACACACACACACACACATACAACATACACACACACACACACACACACACACACACACAACACACACACACACACAACTCAAAATATCATATCAATATATGTATATATATATATATTTTATATATAGATATATAAAAGTCCTTTTATCAGCTATTAATTTCAACAGACTCTTAAAATTTTACCTCAATATGTATTGTTTTTTTTTGTTTCCCGCAAGAAGGTATAAGCTTTTTTGTTTAATTTGGCACCTTTAACGGTTTAAATTATTTAAGGACGTTCTTATCCTTAATCTGTACTTGTTTAATTTTTTTAATTTTATTTTTAAACGAAGAACGGGTATACCCCGCCTATAGTAAAATATAAGTGCGTAGTTCCCCAACCCATTATCGACGAGGGAATAATATAACGTTTGTTAATTTTCCACGGCTGGTACCGGCCTGGAGGGGGAGCACGGGGATAATGTTTAAAATTAGGGTTCTTGATTAATAATTTTAATTTAATTTTGTATTTAATCGTGAGTACAGTATAAAATATAGCTCCACCAAAAATGAATATAAAGTGATATAACAAGGAATATAAAGTGATTTTCGTAAGAAGTAGCCCAAACCCAAGAAAAATATACCACAGTAAATAAAAGGGAAATAATATAATGTTCTTGTGCGGACCGGTAGTATTTGATCCACGGACTGGTACCGGTCCATGGACCGGGGGTTGGAGACCACTGGTATAAGGTATGGAGGGAAATAAAATAAGTGAGGTTCTGAAATCATATAAAACATAAAAGTTTAAGACACAGATTATGCAAGTTTTGCATTTGAATTTAAAAAAACTTCAAAGTTTAAAAATCTGAGCAAATCAAGAGAATTTTCTTTTTATGAGCACAAAATATCTGATTAAAAAAAAAAAATCGAGTCTGCTATACATAGAACTTTTTCCCCAGAACAATTTAAATATTTCCTATGGTCGTATAATCTTTTAAAAATTTTTTTCCTTGTAATTATTTTTATAATTAGCGGTAGCAATAACGAATAATTTGTAGTATAAATTATAACAATAAAAAGATTTCTTCAAATTCATTTTAAATGTTCTTGGAAATTATAGAATATATTTATCTGTCAATAGATACGTAAGTCATTTGATTTCGTTGGTCCATTCAAATATTACTCTCAATAAAATTTAAATAATTGACAAATTTCATTTTCAAACAAATTTTAATTTATAAGTTTTTACAAATAAAAAATATTCCACAAATCTTTTTCATTTTAGAAAAAGCCTTTGGTATGATTATAATTAAGAAATAAAAGTTTCATACAAGATATGTTTTCCTAATGCGTACAGTTGAATTATGAAGGCATATTTTTTAACCGAAAATTATTACTTTATAGAAAAGGAGGAAAATTTCACATTTATAACTGATCAAAATTAAATAATTTATGAATGGATAGTAAAAATGATATAAGCTACAAAATGCAATGAAACTTTCAAAATGTACTCCTTAAATAAATAAAAAAAATATACACAAAAATAAATTAATTAAAGGAAATATATTTCACGTACCTTTAAAACAGGATATTTACGAATTTTTTTTTAATATTGTAAAATGCCGAAAACACACAACGATCTTTTCTTAATTAATTCTTACATGAAATTGTCATGTTTAAGACAGAAAGGACAAACTGATGTAATTTTATGGGACAGCTGGGAATATTAAAAATGCCCTATTACTTTTTACGTCAAATTCAAAAGGAAAAGAACATGAGTTCAAAGAGTGTATACTCAAAGACTTTAGATATAACAACAGTGAAATGTTCAACTGAGAATATCACTTCTACATTATCCTCTCCCCTGTCAAAAACCAGAATCTACGTTTTTCCCAACTGATAACACCAACAGAAACTAAAATTACACAACTGGTAAGGTATGCTGTAGTCTTACTCTACCTAAGAATAATCTTACATTCATCGAAGAGATAGAAAGTTGTGAAAAAGGGAAGGAATCACATATTGTCCTTTCGTGAAATATTTCTTATTTGTTACATCAGGGGTGTCCAACACGTGGCCCACCAGTACGTAAGTTACGGCCCGCCGACTCTTTTTTAAAAATTTTTAAATATTAGATTTTTAAAGTTTTTTCATTTTGAAATTTATTTGAGGGGAAATTTATATATATACAATGCATTTACCTGTTACCTGTTCTTGTTTTAAAATAAATCCTTTTTGATAATAGAAATGCCCTTTAGATTAAAATAGCTTTATATTTTATCAAACAGTTACATTGGATCTTACTATAGTAAATTATTTTTTTAATAAATTTCGAATTGCATTATGCATATCCTTTACTGTGGATGGTACATGATTCTCTGTGTGTGCGACTTTCGTTTCTCCTCCTCTTTTGTTTGGAGTGCCCAAAAAGCAAGAGGCAGTCAGAGATGTTTTTTAAAGTTTAAAAAAAATATTCAGGGCGGTAAAGATAAGGACAATGTATACTTAATCGTTTGCGAATATGACAGCACTATCAAATTTCAACAAGGAGTAACGAAAGATCAATTCAATGGGAACACCGTAATTTTCAAGAAAATGGCAACTGTAATATTTTAAACATTATTATATTATCTAAGCCTGTATTCATGAAAAATAATGAAAACAATAATAATAATTCATCCTGTTTTAAATTTTCACTCCAGTAAACGTTTTTCTTTTGTTTCCAAATCTAATATAAAGGTACAAATTTTTATGTGCGGCCCGCGAGATTGTAATGTTTTTCCGAAGAGGCCCGCAAGGTCATTTGGGTTGGACACCCCTGTGTTACATCACGGACCAGTCCAAGGTCCTGCATCGATGATCAAATGTTACTGAGTCTCGAGAAGAAAACGACAAAATTTACCATATAATTGGGAGAGAGTAATATTAACGTCGATCTATGTAAAACTACACGAGGGCTATTGGCGACGGACCTCGTAATTTCGAATCATGGTCAAGAGACGAGGATGACATGTGAGGGCACCACCCCACTCCTAACTTCCACACCAACGGGAGGACGTTTGAGCCTCGACATAGTTAACGTGCATCGCTCCTCTTTGCAAAGCGGGTCTTCATTGGTACTAGACTCTAACTCATGATTCGTCAGTCACGAGTCCTTGACCTTGCCTGATAGGCTACCGCTGCCACTACCACTGCAATGATCGGTCTGTCGTTTCAAAAAAAAGGAGCCCGGATTCTCAAAAAATGCTTTATTTTAAAAGTTGGCAGCTAGATATAGATTTTTTCCCCACAAAAAAGAGGAAAAATTGCATTTTTTCAAATTTTCTTGTATACTAAATACTGAGAATATATAAAAGGGATACGTCAAAAGATACCCGCATTTCTACATTTAGAAAAAAAAAGTACGATTGTGATTGTTTATTCTAAGTTAGAAGAGAATAACATTAAAAATACTAATTGATTTGACAGTGCTTATTGCTTGATGAGAAAGAAGGAAAATCTTAAATAAAGCTACCAGCAAACGAATCTTTTTTTTTTTTTACTGAAACGATTTGTCTAAAAACGATGAGTATAAAGATTGTAGTGTAAGATAATTTACGCTTATTAATACAATTATAGTTTTTTTGAAAAAAATGAACATATCAACGGTATGTTAAACTATTGTGTAATAACAGTTATTATACAACTTCTTAAAAATAGCTGCTTAATATAATAAGATAGTAATCGAATATAATAGATAAACCAAAGATAAATCTTTAATAATAAAATGATCCAATTAGACAAAATCTAAGAAGAAATATTCTTACTAATATTCAGATAAATAACAGAATTTTGGAAACATTCCTTCGTGAATTCAAAGTTTAATGTGTTGATTAGATACCAATGAATCAATAAATTTAATACTTACATATTAGTTGGCAATCTTACTAAGCTTTATATTTTTACTTTTTAAGCTTATTTTATTATTTCGAACTTATGAGCATTAATGCCAAAAATTGCCTTGAAATGCACAGGAGCATTCATGGAAAACTTCAAAACAATTAAAGGAATTTTTGGATATAGATCATAGTACTTTATTACATGCAAACGAGTTTAAAAATAGATTTAAATCTCAAAATAAAGTATTAGTTATGAGAAATTATTCTTTTGTTTACATTAAATAGTTATACAAAATCGTATAATGGAACTAAAATTGTGGAAAATATAGAAAAAAAAAGACAGAAAATAAATTAGAAAGGAATGCAAGCTGTGAATATTAGAGAGGAATAATAAAGTGGGATTTCATATTCTCAATATAAAATGTTTAATTAGAGTTTAGAGCAGTGTAAGTTCCCTTAATCAGTTGTTATATTTTCTACGTCGTTATGCTCTTTGTAAGCAAGAAGATTTCTCCATAGCGGAAATTATGTTCTCTATGTACCTTTATGTTCCTTTATGTACCTTTTTTATGTTCTCTTCCCATCCCATGGGGCTTACTGTCTCAGATAAACACGGGTGAGGAGCCTCCGAGATTTTCCTATTTTCTATTCTCGATCACAGGTACAGATGTGTAAAGAAACTATTTACATATTAGTTTTTATTTAATCATTGTTTTTGTTATGCTAAAAATCAATTACTTTTTCGATTTATCGTTTTTTTATGCAATTATTGATTTTATTTTGTTTTTTAATCATTGATATGGAATATTTTCCCCTTATAAGTAACCTTCCCCCTATGTATGTTATGTAGTTAAGTATTCGTAAGCAAGAATAATTTGATTTATAAAACATCCTGGCGCCATCTGTTGCAGCTAATCTACGTCAAAAATTAATTAGAGCACCATAAAAAACTTTTTTTATATATATAGAGCAAGAGAGTTTTTGTGAATTAAACTACAAAATTCTTGTAAAACTGCCATGCTGCGCAAGTATGAAAAAGATATACTTTAAAAACAAAATTGTTTTTAATTATGCGTTCTATCATGTATACTTAAGGGGACAGACACAGTACGATTCAATTGACAAAAATCAGTCAAAAAATCAAATCTAATCTCACAAAATTTGAAAGCTCTAAGTTTAAAAAACACAGAATTATGATAACTTTTACATTCATTTTTATTCACATCCCTATAGCACAAATCAAAACTTTAAACTTACTTATCTCAGAAAGGTAAAATAACTAGTTTGTCTTCATTTAAAATGATACGGCTTTTTTTTCTATTGTGCCTAATACTTTGAATTTTTTTACCTATTGTTAATAGTACATGTAACATAAGTTGGTATGTATTTTTGAATCAAAGCAATATTAATTTTTAAAAAATAATTGAAGTTAGAATTTGCAAATTTTTTAATGAATTTTTAATAAGGATTCATAAAAAGAAGTATTGTACAAATGCCAATCGTGTTATCGCAAAACCCATACCAACTTTTGTTATACGTAGTTGGACACGTACTTGTAAATCAAATTTCATGCGTGTACGTAAATTTTTGTAGGAGGAGTAGCATTTTAAAATCACTTCACAGATTTTAAGTTTTTTCCTTAAAAAATTAAATGGCTAACTTTTTATGAAATTTTGAGCACAAAACCTGTTTTACATAGTATACACACATAGGAAGCAACCAAAAATTTTTGAAAATCCTTAAATTAAAAATTTTTGCTTAAATCGTACCAGAGCAGAGAATATCTTTTCGTAATAAGATATGCACAAGTGTGATATTCTATTTTGAAATCACTTGGTTTGTAAAAAATTCTAAGAGAATTTAAATTCAAAAACTATGGATGAAAATATTACAACTTAGAGCGTTATCGATTATGATTTTAGAGCTAACATTTGAAGACTTACCGTGGCCGCGGTAGCCGAGTGGTATAGGTATAGGTATAGGTATCGGATCGTGGCTTTCCTTGTCACGAGTTCGAGCCCAGTACCACTAAAGACCCGTCGTGTAGGGCAGCGATGCACGTTAAATCTGTCGAGAGCTGAAACGTCCTCCCGTTGGTGTGGTAGTTAGGAGAGGGGGGTGCCAGCTCAGGTGTCGTCCACGTCACTTGACCATGGTTCAAAATTACGTGGTCCATCGCCATAAGCCCTCGTGTAGCTAAACAGTGCGACGTTAATAATCAATCAATTGAGGACCTTACATCAGGTAATCAAAAATATTAAATAACGAAAAAGGTTTTTTTTATTCAGTCCCGCTCAGGTTTTTTCTACTTTGTCTTAATTATGTTACCACTTTTCTTTGTTTACGCGATTTTAATTATATCTATGAATAATATACAGATAAATTTGTAATTGTGTAAAATATGGTAGAAAATCCATTAAAAATATAACTTATGTTATTTACGTAATTCTCTTTCTGAAACCAAGAGAAGGTTTTTTTAAAACTTTTTTTTATTCGGATAACTAATTATATATAAGACTACTTTTTCCTTCTATAATGGAGAATACATGATATTTGACTACAGCACTAAATCTTGTATGCGTATAAATCCAAATCGAAGTATAATAATAATACGAGGCGTGACTGGAAACTAAGAACCATTTAGGAAAAATTCATCTAAAAAATCTTTTTTTCAGAATTTTTTTTTTACAAGAAAGAGCATATCAGCAACTATTTTTCTACATAGTTATCACCATTGATCAGGAATTTTTCTTATCTGGAAACCAATTTGTTTGTACCCTCTTTAAGATATCCGACTACGTTCGGAACCGTGATTTTAAAAAAGCGCATAAATGAATAATTTTCATGATATTTAGTGTCACTTAGATTAGAATACATGTATAAAATTGTTTTAAGAACACACATTTTGACAAAAAAAATTATTTAAATACAATATTTCGGGAAAAAATTAACTTAGAATAATCTTTTTTCAAAATGTGTTCTCCTTTTATAAAGAAGGCTACTATATAATAATAATATTTTGTGTGTGTGTGCTTATATAAAGTAAGGACTTCTCCAGAGAGTCTGAACTAGGATTTTTGAAAAATTCACATTATTTTCAGAGTTACAACCAATTGGAATAATTATCGGCGTTTTTCCTTAAAATTTCTCCCCCCTGTTGTCGTAAAACATGGATAAACCCACTTCTAAGTTATATATTTCAAAGATTCTAGTTGAGCCTCTGTACAGAGGTCTGAACTATATACAGACAAAATTTTATTATAATAGAAGCATTTTTCACAAAAGGAGAATATTTTGAAAATGGGTCATTCTATGTTCATTTTTTGTCAAAATATTGTACTTATATAATTTTTTTATTGTAATACTATTCTTAAAACAATTTTATATACATTTTCTAATCTAAGTGACACTAAATATCATAAATATTATTCATTTACTCGCTTTTGTAAAATCACAGTTCCGAACGTAGTCGGATACCTTAAAGAAAGGTGCCACCAGTAAACAGTTTTTGAAATTTGTGGAAACTCATTACAAAGCACTCTTATTCTGAACCATCTGTCTTCACGAATTTTCTCATTCACTTTTCAACCAAACCATCATTTGCAACAGAAGGCCACCCACTCCGTGCTTCGTCATGAAAACCTGTATACCCATCATTGAATTGTCGAACCCACTTTCTCACCACACACACACACATTTCATCACTCATTACATTTTCCCCATAAATCTCTATTAGTTGCCAATGAATTTAAATTGGCTTACCATTTATTGTGTTCAAAAAACGGATTACAGAACGCACTTCACAGTCGGTGGAATCAGCAGTCAGCAGTTTTGAACTCTCACTACCATGCATCACAATCCGGCGGTAATAGCGTCACTGGACTGACAATCAACCAGACATTACATGAGCGAATGTGTTGAATTGCAAAACTACCAGTGAGGTTGCGGTAGTACGAAATGGTACTTTCAGGATACGTATCGTCTTTTTAAAATAACAAGACATTTAAATACTTTAAGACATTTAAGATTTGATTCTTATTTTCGCGTAGAAATTGTTTCTAAAGTAGCTCAACGAAACAATGTTTTTTTATAGTTAATTAATGAATATAGCTAATTATATTAATTAATTAGCTAGCTGAAAGGGTGTCTATTTGCATGGATTTACTCTTTTTTTTAAAAAGATAATAAAAAAAAATTCCATACTTCTACAGCATCAAATGAAAAGTAAAATCAGGCATGATGTAAACAACATCATTCCTATAGTTTATCTAACAGCTAGCAAAGTTTACATTTGTTTCTCGTTCTCCTGGTTAACATGAATTTGAAATTTTAGTTTTATTTAAAAATATGGTTCAATCTTATCACAAAAAATTTTAAAAAAATGTTTTAACACTACAATTGAGATATATTTTAATGTATCATATACATCTATTAACTTTTCATTTTTGCTTCGTCATCTCACAAACTCTACAAACTACATCAATTAAATATTATTTTCATCCGTATTTTTTATCCTATCACTTTTTTTTATCCTAAAAATAAAACAGGAGTTTTCAAAAATAGATTCAGCTGTATTCATAAGAAAATAAAACAATGTAGTTTAGCTAAAACTTAGTGAAATCCAACAATTGAAATTAATGTTATCTTACTTTAATGCAAGTGGTACTTAAAAACGCACTACACCGGTTTTGCGACGAGACCCAGCAATAGTAAGTACGTAATGTACAAGTTGGTTAAACATACAAGTTGCGTGATGAATTCTTTTCACGTCGAAATCACTATGACTTTAAGATATACCAGTCTTTCTAAGACAAATCCTTGTGCGAATCCTGAAGCACTAAGCATTTGACCTTCCTAAGTGAACAAAGTTGAGAGATTTGGGAGAGTGTCAACATTACTATATATAATCAATGTTAAGCGAAATTCTTCTAACTTCAAATCGAGTAAAGGTCAGTTTTTCTTTCATTGGAAACTTTAAAACTTCTGTTGCACGTTTCATTATATAAGAAGATTACAAACATTCAGAAACATGAGGCAGACAGTCCTAATTATAAGACTTATTTTGCTGTATTATCAGTCCGGTCCTCCTTAGAAAAACAATCATAGTACAAACTTTCTCTACAGTAATTTTTTTCTACATAGAATAACTGAAAAGCATTTTCAATAACTGCTAATTATCAGAATTATGTTTATGAATTGGTTGACTGATTTTTGTAGTGAGAACAGAATTTTAATTTTTTTGGTAAAAGTTTCCATTACACAATGTTTTTATATTAGTAATCTTTAAGAAAAAAAAATGAGTATTCAAAATAAAACAACTTTTATAAAAAGATTTTGAAATTCAGTTCGAGAGTTATTGATAATTTACCAGTATTTCTACGAAGTACAACCCAAACACAAATCGCTTAATAATCTACAAGAAGTCAGACGCAATTATGTGAATTTACTTTTTCTGTGAAAAAACTATCTGCAGTGGTTTTCACAACTGGTTTCAAATACATAACATTTTATAGGTATATAGATCAATAGGAGCTAATTATATAACTTTCAAAATTATCATATTTCCATGCAGAAAAATAAAATATTAGTTCATTTTTCAAAACAAGCTTCAATCTTCAAATAACAATGATTGTTTTTTGCAGTTCAGTTTCTTTGCTGAATAAATTAAATTAATTGCTTAATTAATTCGATGCTAAATTATGATGCGACACACATTCATAAAGATATCTATATTTTTCTTCATCATTGTTCATTATAATTGCAATGCACATCTTTATGAGTTTTCTATTGAATTTTGATGAGTCAGTCCCACAAATGTAAAACAATCTTTCATTGTTATGAAATATATCGCCAAGAAGCGCGATATGACCAATTCAGTTAACCCGGAACGTAGAATTATTATTAATATTGTTTTATTTTTATGAGTTTATTTCAGGATCGGCATGAAATGGGAGCGACTGTTAGATTTATTGCGTAATTGGATTAAGCCGAATTGTTGGACAAATCCATCGCTCATTTAAACATCATTTTGTCTCTGTGAATTCCACTCAAGTTCGGAGGGAAATGAAACTCCTCCTTACCGGGGCTTTCCCAAATTGCAACTCTGGAACGAACATTCATGATTTCTGCGGTTAATGGTTACGAAGCAAAATCTCTTTTACAAGTTAAATTACTTCGATATTTTTTATTTATATTTCTGATGTAACATCATCACATACATGCCGTTTTGAGCACTGACTGAAAGAATATTATTCTTTAGTGACCTTTCATGTGTTGTCTAAGCATTTTACATGAAAAATAGAGACACTTGCGTCTTATGAAGGAAAAATTATTTCAATAATCATGGTTTGATTTTATTTAATGAATACCGCTTTAAAAGTATTGAGAAGATTAGTAGCCATGAACTCGGAAATTTTGAACAATTATCAAATAAAGTTGACAACTGTGTGTGTGTGTGATTGTACACAGTTTTTCAAATACTACGCCACATAATAGATTTGTCCAATAGGTCATTCTTCACTTATTCTTAAAAGGGTTATTGTGAATACAGAAAAAACAGCTCATTTTAAACATAAAATTGTTTGCTTCGACTACTTTTTCTGTTAATTCATTGCTTAGTTTAATATACCTCTACATTTATAGTTCAGAAGTTTATATATATGTGTATACACATATAGAGAAAAAGAGGAAATAATGTTAGGCTATTTCCTTCCCATATATGTATATCCTTACTAATATTATAAACGCGAAAGTTTGTATGGATGTTTGGTACTCTTTCACGGAAAAACAACTGAATGGATTTTAATGAAACTTTACAATAGTATAGCTTATACATCAGAATAACACATAGGCTATAATTTATAAAGATATTGTGTGAAGTTTCCAAAATATAACAATAATTGTCAAGAAAGTAGGAAAAAATTCTGCCATCTGCAAAAAAAGCCCGCGACAGCATTTATCTACCTTTTTGTGTGAAGTAAATCTTTCCCTTTTGTTTTCTCTACGCCATGCCTCAGTGCGCGCTCGCTTTTAATTTATTCCGTTGTGATCAGTGTAATCACTATTTTTTTTATTTCATAATAAAACTAGATTTTAAGGGAGAGGTGGTGGCAAGAATTTAACATAAAATAAATACAACAGAAAGTAATATTAATGTATTACACTTCCCACAGATATAAATTATTTACATTATTTTAAGCTTTCATTACACAAAATTTGTAACAATGTGTTACTTTTGCTGAGCAGAGATCAGTTTAGGTAGGTGTTTTCAAAAATCGACTGACAAGAGAGTTGCGGGGAGTTATATATATATATATATAAATCCCTTTTATCAGATATTAGATCTACAGACTTAAAATTTAACAAATATGTTTTTTTTTTTATTTAGCTGAGATATGCAAAAAGCTTTTTTTTGTTTAATTTGCAATTCACGTAAAATTAACTCATTAAAAACTCCTTTATCCTTCAATCTGTATTGTTTAATTTTTCAATTTACTCTTTCGAAGAACGGGTATACCAGCTAGTTTAAAATAAATTTATTAAACATTGCAAATGTTAAACAATACAATATTTTAAAGGGTTGTTTATATTGTTCTGCACCTCAAAAAGCATTTCATCAGACGATTCAGGAGTGTTAAAAAAATGATCATTATTCTCTAGTACTAATTTGGTGAGGGTATCAGAAACCCTAATTTGCATGTTTTTTAAGAGAAAAAACTGCGTTTGCGCTTGTTTTAGCTGAAGATCAAAGGGTGGGTGAATATTAACGTCGCACTATTCAGCTACACAAGGGCTTTTGGCGACGGACCCCGTAATTTTGAATCATGGTCAAGTGCCGAGGACGACACCTGAGCTGGCACCCCCGTCTCTTAACTACCACACCAACAGGAGGACGTTTGAGCTCTCGACAGATTTAACGTGCATCGCTTCCCTACACGGTGGGTCTTTAGTGGTACTGGGCTCGAACTCGTGACACGCCACGATCCGATATCTAGACCACTCGTCTACCGCGGCCACGTAAAAGGAACTGGATGAAGGGGTTAAATTCAACTGGACCACATAGTCATGTGAGGAAGTGGGGGAAGTTCGAAGAGTAAAGTACAAGTCGTGCGCCCATTTTTACACATATATGACAATAACTGAAGATGACCGTTGTTAACTGTTCACAATGGGCTGCACAGCGACGTTAATTAAAAAAATAATCAAACCTCAATCTTCTACAACTAGACGATTCTAAAACCACACTTCCTTCAACCTTTTATTTCTTAAAACAAAAGATAAATGAGCCTTCCACTACAGAAGCTTTCGATACGAGTTATCCCCCCCCCACGCACGCAAATGCTAATTACTCAGAATCAAACATATTTTGAACGATGTCCAGTTTGGTTTCTTACATGAATTCTCTTTACAAACATCGTTTTTTTATTAAAAAGTGAGGACCGTGCTGGTTTTATGTTATGATCATGGGTTTCATGGAAGACGATTTAAGAGTCAAATCTCGGATTCTAATTCTGATTTCCCCAAAGATCGGGAGTATTGCACAGCTGGGTCTCAAAATCCTCACGCGAGGCATGATTTAAATTTTAATAAATGAAGTAACATCCCTATCACTTATGAAAATTGTCTCTAATACCCTCTCTCCCTTGAAGCCAAAGAAATAATGTTTAATGCTGTTTTACTAGTGCTGGATTAAGACTTCTTGATGATCTAAGTATTTCTAGCCTGTGACCTCTGTCTCGAACTTGGTAAAAAAAAAATACTAACAGTATTTGTTTGTGCCATATTTAATTTTTTTGTTGCATATATTTATTACGAAGAAGTTATTTGCTTGGAATATATAAGAAAAAATGAATTGAATATAATAAAAACCAATGAACATCATTCATACTTGTGCGTGTGTATGAATGAAATTCTACTTCCGACATTTCAGAAAAGCAAATTAAAAAATGATAGAGTCCTAAATTAAGTTTTCGCAACAGATCTGATTCTATTAACAAAAGCATCAAGCCTCTTGTTGTATCCCGGTTTTTTTTCTTCTAATTTTTTTAGTATTTTAAACCTGAGAAAAAAAGATCGCTCTCTGTTGTATAATTAGATACCATAATGTATAGAAATATACGCAGGGTTGTCCTTATTAGAGGAAATGCTGATTCTATTTTGTCGCCATGTGTACCTTTGTGTAACTGTGCGTGAAACTGAAATGATTTTGTTTGAGGTAAATCGCTGGATCTTATTTTAAGACTCTCGTATGAATGGGACTGTTGAAATTTGGTTTCTGAAACGGTGCTGAAATCTTGTGGATATGGATCAATTAATTTCATACAGCATTGCTTATATTGAAAGTTTTGATTGAGATGTATAATTTCATTGGCAGTGAATATTTTAGTCAGGTACGAAAATCTACCAGCCATTTATTTTGTATACTCCCCTCTCCACATTTTCAGTTTATCAATAAAGCTGTAAAATTTATTTACTCTAAATTACACTCTTGGAATAAGACTTATTTCCAGGACTGGACCCTGATTGAGCATATTTGTCCTGTTTTCCTAATGAGTAATTTTGTAACCTACATCTGGTAATTTTTATTTTGCGTAGGCTTCTAAACTCTCGAAGTTACCAGTAATTTTGTTGTTGTTGAAAATTTACTAATGAATTGTTAAGATTTGCCTTTGCTTCTCTAGCATCACATAATTCTTTTGTTATATCACACTAACTCTTTAGAAATGTTTCGAAATTTCGTTCCACTTGACTAAATTAAGTATGAATTCGAAAAGTTTTTGATAAACTACTTATACTCTTCTGTTCTGATTTCTCCTTTTTGTTTGTCATTCACAAACATGATATCAGATGCGCTTATATTTTTATTAAATTCTTTTGAAATAGCTACATTTGTTTTAGCTTGTATTTAATGTTTTGTCTCTGATACATTTCAACATATTTTTATTTTCCAAGGGATCTTTTAAAGTATGCCAACTATTTGTCGAGCCATCATTCGCCACTCTAACCATTTAAATAATAAATTAACCCCATGACATATAATGAAGTCTAGAAGAGAGTAAAAGATTACCAACAAGTAACTTTCTGAAAATTTAGAAATGCCACACTAGATTTATGATTTTAACAATGACAATTGCATTAAAAACATTGGAATGAGGATTTGTGCACATTTAATAATATTTTTTTTTTAATTTGACGAGTGACCATAAAAATAACTCATGCAACGACGCATGCACGGCAAAACAAATGATACGCATGAGATAGGGGTAGGTGGGAGTAATGGTGATCGCATCATCATCGGCTCAACGGGTTTTAATCTAGTCTACCCTAAGCTTAAATTACTTGATGCTATAGATCCACAGTTTAATAAAGAGAAGAGGAAAGAGAGTAAAATAAAATAAAAAACTATGGTATGAAAAAAGAGCAAAAGTAAAAATATTATTAAATAGAAAAGAAAATAAAATTATAATAAAAAGAGAATAAGAATAATTATAAATTTTTTGGTATCAGGCAGTTAAAACTGAATTTAGCAGATGCTAAGATCCATATGAAATTTAAGGAAATATGAACGGTCTCCTTAGGAACACATTTTTATTCAATATATATAAAATATATATAATATATATATAACATATATATATATATATATAATATACATAATATATATATACTAGCTGGTATACCCTTTCTTCGCACCGGTGAACTGAAAAATTAAACAACACAGATCGAAGATTAAAGAAGTTTTTAATGAGTTAATTTTACGTGAATTGCAAATTAAACAAAAAAAGCTTTTGCATATCTCAGCTGAACAAAAAAAAAAAAAAAAAAAAAAAAGAAAAAAAGAAACACCTTTGTTAAGTTTTAAGTCTGTAGATCTAATAGCTGATAAAAAGGATTTTTTTTTATTTATAACTCCCCGTAACACTCTTGAGGGTCGATTTTTGAAATACCTCCCTAAGCTGATCTCTGTTCAACAAAAGTAACACATTGTTAAAAGTTTTGTGTATAATGAACGCTTAAAATAGTGTAAATAATTTATATTTGAAAGTGTAATACATTAATATTACTTTCTGTTGTATTTATTTTATGTTAGAATTGTAACATTCGCAAGCAACGCCGTTTCTTAAATTATAAGGGCGATTAAATGAAAAACATAGCGAAATGTTGATGATAGAGTCAAGTTGTCAAATGTCTAGCTACTTTCATAGCTCGAGCTTTATTAGTGCTTTGTAAGACCCGCCGTGTAGGGGAGCGATGCACGTTAATACTTTATCTACCGCATTATGATTTACTGCTGTTTTTTTCATGCAATATTTTTTTTGGATCACTACATTGAAAATTAAGGGAAATACATAAACAACATACTCCACTTTGGGAAATTTAATCCATTAGAGCTAATAAATTAATTACACCGTTCTCCTAAATATACACCGTTCACTTAAAATAAATAGTCAAATCGTTTTCTAAGGTCTTCATTAACATACAAAAACATAAGACACTTAAATTTTGACATTAACTATTTTTTCGGGACAAAAATGATAATCTTTGCAATCCACTAAAAACACCGCCAGCTGAAAACGCAATATCTGCTACAACACTATTCGCCTTCCCCGCTAAAATACTCATCATAGAGCCCGTGCTGCCATTTATCTTGGAAGAGTGGATTTCAAAGAATATTCCTGCTAAGTATTGGTAGAATATTCCTGCTAAGTTGGTGTGGTGTGGTAGTTAGGAGAAGGGGGTGCCAGCTCAGGTGTCGCGTCCATGTCACTTGACCATGGTTCAAAATTACGTGGTCCGTCGCCAAAAGCCCTCGTGTAGCTGAACAGTGCGACGTTAATATTCACTCACTCACTTACTCCAAAAAATACAGTATAGTAGTTATAATTATTTTTATACTTAAAAATGCAATATCTGCTTATTCAATTAAAATTATAGCGTTATAATTAACTACTAACCACAAACAAATTTTGAAAATTTGTCCAAATGATTTAGTGTGAAAGAGAAAGTTTATTTACTTTAAGTACCAGAAGCGACAAAAGTATTTATTTTGAAAAAATATCAATTTCTTACTACCAAATGCGCATAATAAAATCAAAAAAAAATATTCAAATAAAGAGAGATTTATAACAACCTCTCCCTTCAAAACTTAGTTTTATTCTGAAATAAAAAAAAATTAGAGATTACGCTGATTACAGGAATAAATTAAAAGCGAGTGCCTTGCGTAGCCAAAACAAAAAGGCTTTCTTCACAGATAAAAGATAGATATATGCTGTCGTGGGCCTTTTTGCAGCCCCCGCCAGAATTTCTTGCAGATGGCAGAATTTTTTCCTACTTACTTGGCAAATATTGTTATATTTTGGGCACTTCACTCAATATCTTTATAAATTATAGCCTATGCTACAAATTATAGCCTATGTGTTATTCTGATGTATAAGCTATATTACTGTAAAGTTTCATTAAAATCCATTCAGTTGTTTCTTCGTGAAAGACGACCAAACATCCAAAGAAACTTTCGCATTTATAATATATATATATATACAAATAGCTATAAAACCTAAGTATAACTAGTCAAGATAGAAGGAAATATTAGCCTCAGTAGTACAATAACAAACTCCTGGCCTTAGGAACCAAGATTGCAGGTTTAAACAAGTTTTAGGGCTAGTCAACCTTCACCTGTAATTTGCCTATATTACTGAACCAAGGGGAAAGGAAAGAATAACATTAGGAGAAATTTAAATATTACAAATAAAATGCACAATACCATTAAAATATAACGATAAAATTACACCCTGCTAGTATTTACTAGTATATATTTTAAGTCGATGCAATAAAGTAGATAGTAAGACTTACTTCGTGAGTGTAGCAACATGCTATGTTTCCCGCCAAATACAACAAGAGTAAAAGCAGTACCGCATAAAAGTAAAATTAGTAAATTATGATAGAATAATATAAAGTCTATAAATATATATGTACATTTAAAAAACCATAAATATTGATATAAAATTTTATAGAAAGTAAAAGATTACAAGACATACACACAAGAATATTTAAATAAAATATAATATTATTAATTTATTAAACATGTGGTGCCCTCTATTGAATAACTGTATAATTAATTAAAAATGCTAATATTAATACATATTTTACTGAGAACTATTAAAAATATAATTGTAAAGAAAGTTAGCAGGATATCCATGTTCAATACATTGTTTAATAAAGTTATTAAAATTTAACTATATATTAGATTTATCGCTAACTAATATATTATTACGATAAATATAGTTAAAAATAATATTTATATATAGAGAGATAGATAAATTTGAATTCCAGTATGGCACTTTAAGAATGTTAAAATTAAAAGCATCTCTTTTGTCATAAATATTACTATGTAATTTATAATCCTTAATATACAATGTTACATCCAAGCAATTAGTTTTAATTGGATTATGATTAATTTTAACTACGTTTAAGTAATCCGGATAAAAATTAATATTGGGATTAAAATTATTATTTTTACCAAAAACAATTAGATCATCAATATATCTAAAAATGTAATAATTATTATTAATAATATAATTATATTCATAAAAGTGTAAATATAAGTTAGCCAAACTATTTCTAGCAGAGCCTTCTTTTTCTCTGACCTTTAGTTTGCTTATATACAGAACCATTAAAATTAATGTAATTTTCTTTTAAGACTAAATCTATGAAAGTTTTATAAACTTGTTAAAATTAATATTAAGATTATAATTACTGTGATTTTCTAAAATTACTTTAATAATATCATTGATATCAATGGAATTGAAAAGATTTTTAAAGTCATAACTATGAACTGAATGAATATTTTTATTTTTAAAAAAATCTACAATATCTTTACTATTTTTAATTATAGCTTTATCATATTGCTTATTAATGAAGTTTTTTATAATATCATGAAGCAATTTGCCTGCAGTAGTGATATATATATGTCAGGATTGAAAAGTTTAGCTTCAAAATTAAGTAAGTAATAAATAAAAAATAGAGCGAACCCTTTACCATCGCGTAAGGATTTGTGGGTAAATAAGCCTATTTAAAGGTGGAGCGAGTGCTGACGAAGAAGAACGCATACTCGAAAAGGCTTAGCTGGTGACTCCTCGCCGAATTGGTTGTAATTGTTCTACTCGGTTTCGCGCCAAAGGGTCGCCATGTTCGATTTTATGTGATTGAAGCAAAATAAAAACGTTATTATAGAGATGATGCCCTCCTCATTTTACGAGCAGGCCTAGGGCCTGTCATATATATATATATATATGTATAAGTTGATATTTGCGAGAAAATTTTGCATTTTGAGTTTGTATTCTCTAGATAATAAAACTTTTTACCAGCGAAATAGTCTTGATAATTTTTTAAATTAATTTCAACCATTTTTAAAAGAAATTCTATTGTAAGGAAAAAGCAAACATTTGCTTAAAGTGTATAGTCATTTTAATTTTGTATTTAAATATATAAGATCTTAGTATTTTAAGCAAAATAAAATTGGGGTTTCTTCGAGGAAATGAAATAAATTTAATCTAAAAATCATAAAAACCATACTAAGTTTTCGAACCTTTATTTTTTGGGGAAATGGCATTTAAAATGAAATTTTTTCACAAACGCTTAAAACAATTTTTTTTTTACAAATTTGGTCCTGAATCAGTTATGAACTGAACTGAATTGTTTCACTAAGAGAGAAACATATGATCCCAAAATCAGAATTATATGATCCTGGTTCGCCTTTTTATGAATTGCGCGTACGAATAGTATCTGAACCAGTCCAGAATCACTACCAAAAGCACATGTTTTCAGGCAAGACAAAAAAACCGTTAAATAATTATTATAAAAATTATAATTATTTTAAGCTAATTTTTTAAAAAAAATTTATAAAATTATTTATTACTTTTAGAAATAAAAAAAAGATTAATCTAACTCAAAATAATAATAAACTTCGTGTAAGTTTTTTTTGTTTTCACTGGGGAAAAAAGCGTTACAGTACCCCCAATATAGACATTATTGTCTTCATATTTAACTGCACGCATATTATAGATTTCGAGGGAGGTACAAGATTGTGTCAATTTCTTTTCCTTTTTTTTTCACCGATACGGTCACGGGAGGTATTTTATATTTCTGGGCTGTGATTTTGGAGGTGCCCTCTGAGATGTGAATCTCTAAGCAGTTGCTGAACTTGTTAATTGACAAATTTACTCCAGAGGATAATCTTTAGGAAAAGATGGAATGGATCCCTTGAATTATACAAAAATGGAGTAGTGATTATAATCTAAGACAGAATTATTCCATTTAACTGAACAATAATACTTATAATTAGCATATGAATAACATATATATATGTATAAAGATCGTGGTGATTGGTAAGGTTTTCTTTACCGAGAATTATATATATTTTAGATGGTTGATGTAACATGGAGGGTATTGATGAGGCAGTCTTGTTGAATGGAAATCCACATTATTTCACATTTAGACACAAACACAAATAAACATCTAGATGACATTTACTTACGGTACAACATAGAACATGTAATACAAATACGATACGCGCGTTACAACATGACGAAGACAAGAAGCGAAATGAATTTTCCAGGGAGTCTCGGAATTTTATATGAAGCTGCAACCGGAAGTTTAAAACTCATATGACTTCCTTGGACGTAGTGTGTGATTGGTGGAAAGATATCGTACGCGAATGTCTTACGTAAGTTTATTTTAAATAAGCTGATGTTTTAGTTTTTAAGAGATATAGTTATAATTAAATCCCGTCAGGCGGACAAGCCAGTTAATTATTGACGAGCGAGTTCCGGAGGATGAGGACCATTTCAAATTAAAAGTGGGTCAAGATGAAATTTAAAAAAGTAATTATTACATTATATCTGATCCAATACTTCTTCAAATTAAAATATTTTGACAAACTATTGTAAGCAGTAGCGCACACAAGAATTTTTCAAGGAGGGTGTAGGTCGAAAGTTCACCATTCTTGTATCATGCTCCTTTTGATTTTGTCGATTTTCGGGAACAAAACACAGTAAAAAACTAATTATTGAGCAAATTAGCATTAATTAATAAAATTAATCTCTAATAATGAATACTTAATTAAATTTTACGTACTATATACTTAGAATTAGAATCAATCGGAAAAAAATCAAGGGCTTTGGGGGGGATCCGGCCCCCAGGTCCCTCCCTTGTGTGCGCCACTGATTGTAAGTATTTATAATAATACATGATTTATTTGTGGAATGTATCACACCGTTTGCAAATCTTGCAAAAAAGTTAACAATGACATAGTGTGAGCTTGCTGTTTTTATTATGTCAGTTACAGTTAATATCTTTATGTGGGATTTGGAGCAACATTTTATTATGCCATTTTGTATTACTTGATTTTGTTCGATTAATTCTGATTCTTCCAGTTTCCAAAGCTTATGTAAACGCCAAGAAAACTGAAGTGAACTCCATTTTCTATTTTTTGATATGATTCTTCTCTAAGCTTTTGAGAGGAGAGAAAAGGAAAATTATATATATATAGGGAGTGATCTCAGAAAAGATTAAATAAGAGGCATTATAAGTAAGACATTATTAAAAGTAAGATATATAATTTAGTCTCATAGTTCCTGATATTGAAGTGGCCGCGGTAGCCTAGTGGTCAAGGTATTGGATCGTGGCTGGCATGTCACGAGTTCGAGCCCAGTGCCACTAAAGACCCGCCGTGTAGGGCAGCGATGCACGTTAAATCTGTCGAGAGCTGAAACGTCCTCCCGTTGGTGTGGTAGTTAGGAGAGGGGGTGCCAGCTCAGGTGTCGTCATCGTCACTTAACCATGATTCAAAATTACGAGGTCCGTCGCCAAAAAAGCCCTCGTGTAGCTGAACAGTGCGACGTTAATATTCACTCACTCACTCGGTCAAGTGACAAGGACGACACTTTAACTGACATACCAATGCTCTATAACACGTCAAAGTGAGGACTCTCAGCCTCAACAGTTTTGCATTCATCAGCTCCTCTACACGGCGGATCTTGAGAGACACGAGGGCTTGACTCCGATACTCCCCTGGAACAACACCGGCCACGAGTTCAGGACCATAGCTAATAAACTACCTCAACGTATTATTCATCTCAAATTGAGAGCTGTAAATATTTTTGATGAAATAAGTAATCGAATTCTCAGTGAAATTTCCTTATGATTCTCTGTACTAAGAAATTTTCAAGGAAAACGTTACACACACATAGGTTTTGTGAAAGGAGTTTTAAATACAAGTTTGGAGGTAGTACATATCAAATAATTGAGTAAGTTTTAAATTAATAAAATTCTAAGCATTTTTTATTTTTTATTTTTAACTTATAAATTTGCTTAAGAAATATTTAAAAAAACTCGGATTTAATAGACTGAATGTAAGGAATATATATATATCACTCTGAAAAAAAGAAAAAAAATGGAGTTGCTATATATTCAATAATATTTTCAAAGGGACTACATATATCGAAATAAAATAAATCAATAAAGTATAAGAAAAGGGCAAATTATAAGCGTTCTCTAAGATACTATACAATTTAAAAAATTAGGCTATTTCAAAATGTGTTACAGGTTCAAGTTAGAACTGTACCGTAGATAGCTCAAATCGAATCATTGTTCCTGAGTCTGATATTCAAAGCGTTCTGATATTATAAGCGTTCTCTAAGATACTATACAATTTAAAAAATTAGGCTATTTCAAAATGTGTTACAGGTTCAAGTTAGAACTGTACCGTAGATAGCTCAAATCGAATCATTGTTCCTGAGTCTGATATTCAATATGATATAGGCCTATGAGCAAATATATATTTAACCCACAAAGAAATACAGAAAAACAAAAACCATTAAATTTTCTTATTATTATGCAATTTTACTTTTTCTTAAAACCTTTTTGACATCAGTTTTTAAAACTATAGAGATAAAATATTAAAACACATGATGTTAAAAATAGTTAGATCTCATAAAAATGGAATAAGAGATCTACATTATTCATCCTAAATAGAATAGAATTCAATTTATGCCCGTTCCCTGTGAAGTTGGAAAGCATCGATTTATTTGAACGTCAATAGAAAATTAACGATGACTGCGTTTTGTGGTTGTGTTCCTTTTCGACTGTCCAGTGAATGTGTGAAGGAGGGGCAGAAACAGAAGCATTGATTAGCCTGGGATGAAAAAGTGGAGCTGCGATTCAGCGGAAATTATAGCCTTCACAAGGTGTGAGGGATATTTCTTTCATTATTTTTATTACATGGACAACAGGGTTATTACCTGGATATTTATTTACATTTCTTACTCAGGATTTCTTAAGGTGTGATCTACCTCCTGGTTAAGATTCAATTTTCATTCACGGTTCATTGCTAACTTTATGACGATTTCCAGGGAATGATAGAGTTTGGGATGGAAAGGTGTGGGCTTTTCGATATAGATGGAACGTGTTTTAATATCACTCACAAAAAAAGAAATATGACTGTTAGGCGTCCTTTTTTTAATACCTTTTCAAAAAAGTAATTTTTAAGAATAGATTACTCTACAGTTGCATAAGAACTTTAAGAAATTTGATAAATTTTATGATAAATTCTAATGAATTCAAAGGGACTCGGGACATTTATTGCTTTTTTTAAATCAAGAATTTGAACCAAGTATTTTTGAAAAGTTACACCAGTTAAGTAAAAGCATAGAAATAACTCGAACTGTTCGTACCCGAATAATTGTTAGAATTCTATCAAAACATTAGAATATTTTCAGAGTGATTTTTTTAAAGCAATATTCTTGTACTTAAACTCTCTCTCTCTGCATTTTCTAATAAAGTATCTTGAGGAAAGATTAATTCAGCAACAAAAATCAATGTAAATATTTATTTAAAATTTATTTTTAAATAAAGATTTTTAAGATAAATTTGAGTAAAACGGGACTTTTTTTTTTGGTTAACACTCTTAAAAGATTTTTAATGCAAAAATACTGAAATAATTTTTTACTACAATTTTTTGGGAGGTGGGGGGAATGGTAACTTTTGTCCACCTAACGGTCGAGCAACTCCAATAGCACGAATAATATAACTGTTCATACTCATTGCTCAAAATGCAAATTTGTAATTTACATGTATTATGTAGTTCTAATAAAAACGCACTCCTTCAATTTTCAGATACGCGTTAATGACGTAATATTATGTTAAACCTTGAGTTTGAAGTAGTTTATTGAAATGAAAATTGCTCCTTATTGCCCATTTGTAACCATAACATTGAACAGGACTGACTGCCATTTTATTATTGTTCTCGTGTGGGAGATAAATAAATAAATTCATGAAAAACTTTTTTTATATATAGAGAGATATAAATTGAAACTGAGTTAATGAGATATGAATCAAAACTTTAGCTGTACTTATATTTGTGTAAAATTAAAGACTCATGTGTAATAATACTTAGTGATTTTGAAGTTAAAACATTGCATTCGTATTAGTTTTGTACACAGAGTAAAGCATTTGTTTCATTCTATAGTCATGGCTCGGAAAATATACCAATATCTATATAATACTCAGATTTATCTTAAAAATTGGCTTGACTTATCGTGTGTTGTTTTGATATGGTATTTTGAATAAAAATTTATTTTTGAAAAAATTATAGTTAAAGTTAATATTTTTGTTAAGTAGTTATTATTTCTATGTGAATAATCAACTAAACTTTATTAGTTATTTAGTCTATTATTTATTTGTGAATATGATCCTTGCAATACTCTTTTTCTATCATATTTTAGTTTAATTTTCTTGCTTTTTTGAAGAAAAGGATATTGAGCAATTTTATTTTTGCTAATTTAAATCAATTTTTCAAAGTTTATTACCACTGGATTATCCAAATATTATATCGATGAAATTCAACTTTAACAAATACATTCGAAACGAAATTTTAGAAGTGTAAAATTGCTAAAAAGGTATTTTTAGTTCAGCACTGATGGTTGAACACAATATGAGCCCCATAACGATATTGAGTTTACATTTTCTAATGTAAAATAATAATCGAATTAAAAATTTTCATAGTATTACGCACAAAAACTCAGCCAAAATTGTTAGGAGAATTATTCCTTTTTTTCCCCCACTTCAAATCTTAAACAAGACAGAGGTCAAACAAATCACTCATTCGTAGTACATGGTAAATTAAATATAAATAAATTTTTGTTCTTTAGACGTAGTAATTTTTTTAATTATTTACTTTTCAAGTTACTTTATAAGACTAATATAAAATATTTAAAAAAATACATAAGTTAAAAGCAGATATTGCTTCGGGATCGCGTGCCATGTTTTAAAATTAAAAAAAAACTAAGGATCATACATTTTGTCACAACTTCAATCCATAATTAACCAATTTTTTCAAAAAAATGTAGTGAAAATTGGCCTGTTAAGTAAGTTAAACGTAAATTATAAATTTTAAAAGGGGGCAAAAACACCTAAATTCCTAAATCATAACTTACTATTTAATATTTCGTGGGATTTCTCTGGCAATTCGTTATATATCAAGTTTCGTCACAAGATGGAGAATAATAGCAGATTTGAAACTTATAAAAAAATGAACTAAAAATGAACCTTTTTTCATCAATATCTGCTGTTTCTGATTTTTGCTTCAGTAAAAAATGGTAGCCATTCAGCCAATATAATATATTTAAAGCTCTCAGTAATAAATACATAACATTCAAATTTAATTATTGTCATGTATTAAATGACTCAATATATTTTTGTTACTTGAGCAAATATAGAAAACTTTTGTAACGTATTAAAATTTTGTTTAATAAATGTTTTTATAAGTACTATATAAAAAAATATTAGCCTAAAAATACTGCATGAGAAATGCTCGTATATTTTTATTTTTCAAATGAATATTATGATTAGTCAAATACTTTACATTGTGTTATAGAGTTCAGAAACAAATATACATAATTGCTTATTTTTTTAGCTTCGGAGGAAAGTTAGAATAGATATTTATTTATAAATATGAATATAATTTTAAGCAAATCTGTCAAGACTTTTTTTGGTTAACAAAAATATAGCAAGATATATTTTTTTAAAAAAGATACTATAATGAAGAATTTTATTTCTCAGAAATTTTTCTGTTGTATAATATTTGTATAAAAAAAATTCAAAGGTTTATCGTTGCTATCAATAATAATAATCATTGATTAATGTTTAAATGACTTTTGGAAATTCGATTAATACCTACAAACTGAGCTAAAGAAAAAATCAAAAAACAGTAATGACAGACATTTTTTTTTATCTCAACACATTGCACCAGTATTTGAAAAAAAAAATCATTAGTTATTGTTTCGTAAGTCATTTTGCTTGACATATCGTTGATGAAAGTTTGTAAAAACAGGTTAAATAGGTGTAGTCCCATAAAAATAGCCTTTCTAACTGCTTCAACTGCTGACAATGAAGGTCAAATACTTAGCCCTGCGCATGAATTCCCGTAGTCGAAACAAATGATTAAAATAATACTCCATTTTTCTTCTCTCTATCATTTCTTTGTATTAATCATAAAATTCGTTTCCAACTAACTGCACCTTATTTAAAGCGAAATTGCAATGGATCCTTTGTGTTATGGAGTAAATGAGCCTTCAAAGACGCGTGGACTGAATGATTCCTCGTCTAATGCTGTATCGTCTACATCCCATCACAGAGTCAATTTTTTGTTTTATTTTTGGTGGAAATGAAATGAAATCGTAAGAATTACTAAAAGCCAGAAAGTCGGAGGTAGGTAGGGATAACGAGATGCCGACAGGCTACGCTTCAGTTGATTCTGATTTCTTTGAGTGTTTACGAAAACGCGAGATCATTTTTTATCAAATGAAGTGTGTACGTTTATGCTAGTATATATATATGCGCGTGCAGTGTTTTAAATTATAGTGGTAGATTTTTTTATGTACCCTTTTTTTATAAAGATATCGAATGATGAGGAAGTTGCCTCGCGTAAATATAAATGGTTCATTCTTGAAATTCAAGATCGATTACAAGAAGTGGGTTTTAGACTTACTGTCCAACAATTGAGAAAAGTTGTCCCTAGTTATTATTTAGGATGAACTAATCTAAGATTTAGATGGTATTTCTTTGGGTCACAAATCTTGTATAAGAGAGGAGTTTTAACGATTGAGTTTTCTCTGTATTTAAATGATGAGTATTATATTATGACTCATTTTATATAAATGTGTATTACAAATATTTTTCTTCTATTAATGGTGTGTATACCAAAGCCGAGAGGAGGTTCTTAAGACTTGAATTCCTTCATTAAAAAAAAATCCACAAATGAAATCTACTACATAAAAAAAATCTTAAAATATTTTATGAATAATATTTTTGGCATCATCAATCCTGTCAATAGTTTTCAAGCTGTTTTACTTTGATTTTTGAGAAATATTGAAGCGAAAAGATAACTAATTTCAAAGAACTTTGATTTTTTACATTTGTGAATGGTAAGTGATAATTAAAAAATGTGATGTTGTTACTAGTTTAAATGCAGAAAAAAATTCTGCTTGTGATCGCAAAATTAATTAAAAAGTAGAACTAACATAATATACAGGTAGTTATCAAAATAATGGAAACACTTGACATTTATAAAGAATCCTTTATAAGGACCATCTTTGGCATGTAATACAGCTTGGTTTCGCATAGGAATTGATTCATATAAGTGCTGAATTGTGTTAAGAGAAATATTGAGAACCATTCTTCATGAAGTGAAAGTTCTGAGAGAGATGCCGGTGGAGAATGTCATTTCCGTTTTGAATTCTCTAAAACAGACCATGACGATTCAATTATATTGAGGTCGAGGGACTATACGGGTCAAGGTAGATGCTGAACTTCATTATCGTGTTCATCAAAACAAGATTGGACAAGTTCCACTGCATGGATAGGTGTATTATCACCCTGGAAAATTCTATCTCCGGCAGGAAACAAAGTTTATATCGTAGGATGGACCAGGTAAACTATAAATTTTCCCTATACTTCTCCCTAGTGATATCTTTCCTTTCAGAGTTACGATTGGTACAGCAGAAAGCCTCGACACGGCTACCCATATCATGATAGATCCACCTTCATACTTGACCGTTGGAAGGAGACAATCACAATCTTACGCTTGTGCAGGTGTCCTCCAAACGTGCATTCGTCCTGTTGTAGAGAAAAGTGCGAAAGACGATTCGTCAGACCATATTACTTTCTCCCACTTATCAAACGACCAGGTTTTGTGAGTGTGACACTGCTACAGATGACGTTTGACATTAACATCTGTGATAAGTGGCGTGGAAATTGCTGCTCTGCCAAATTGTAACCCTTAACACTGGAGAATTTAGAGATTGATTGAGCTCTGTTACTTTTGCTGCAGTTGTTCGCTCTTTAGACATTGCAATTCCCTTCAATATCCCCGTCCATTTCTTTCACTGAGCTTCTCTTTCCATCCATTATTTTGCTTTGCCGAACTTTCCTTGTCGCACTGTGTGTATGCTGTCATGACTTACAGTACACGCCTAAAAGTTGCGATGTTTTGGTCACACTTGCTCCAGCTAGACGGCCTCTTACGAAGTGCACATTCATAACTGTTACTTTTCTTCACAGGTTTTTCCGTTATTTTGATAACCGCCTGTATGTGGAAAAATATTCTTCTTTGGAATACGCAACTATTCCAAAGAAGAATATTATACATATTCTTCTTTGTATGTATTATATTATATTTTTTTCAATTCTCAGTGTAAGTTTGTATATATATCATTACTTAATCTAGTGAAATCTATTTACTAATGTTAATTTTGTTTTTTTGATTTCTTTTTAGGATCTGTATTAATTCATTACGGGCCATTGGGGGTGATCAGTTTTTAAAGTATAGCTTATGTGCTACCATATATGATTCCGTTTATCAGAGTAATAGAAATATGAAAGATAAATTTTAATGTGAATAGTTTAGTATTCTAAACGATAAAGATATTTTATTTCAGATAAAAAGTGATTGGCTAAAGAATCACACAAATATAGTCAGTTGATATATGTATATACTCATGTCCAAAATTATTTTTGTATGCTCCAACATAACGATATTGCATGAAATACCCAATCGATTTCTACAGGGAATGTCAGAAAAACAAACTTAATTAGCATTAAAAGTGGTCAAACAGGATCTGATACTGAAACAAGATATTATGTCATCTGAAGTTGAATCAAGTAGAATATATAAAGTGAATATCAGAGTGAATTTCTGCATACAGCGTTCTGTTTCAGTATGTAAAGGTTCAAATCAGCTTGTTACAGCTTCAAAGTATCATGCAAAATAATCTAGCGAATTATTTGTCATTTAGAAGCAGAGGCCAATAATCCAGAAGTGGTGAAATGTGTTAATGTTTTAAAACACTTCAGTACTGAATCTGTCTCTACAGTATATAAACAATTTCAGAACTCTAGAAATGTTATACGTGAAGCCTGGACAAGCCTGATATAACAATTGTCTCTCAATATAAGATAATAATTGCCCATGTAACAGGAAATCGGCTGGCAATTCGTACTTGGCAGCTAAATTCAGAGGTCTTAACCCGCTGCTAAAACTGTTGTATCACAGCAAATTCCATTCAGAGAGCTCAAAGAGAACAACTTTTATGCGAAAAAATCAATGTGTGTGGTATATGTTTGACTGTCTTTACAGAAAAACAGGGATCGCTTCAAACTGTAAACAGAACATCAGGACTGGAGTGAAAATAAATGGACCAATGTTTTCATTAATGATGTGTTGAAGTTTAATTTATTATCTAATTCTAAAGAGTTTTTTTTTACATCTGGAGGGAGTCAGGTACGAGAAAAATTTTCCTCTAAACAACATGGAAATGGATAATTCCGGTAGAGTGAATGTAACTGTATGAGGGGAGGAATAATGATAAATGTACGTCTCTTCACACTTCCAACACAGAATTTGAGGCCAACCGGAGGTGTTGGATAATATTTTAGAGTTTTTTTATGTAAGACTTTTCAGAGATGTATGGATTCAATTTTTCATTTTTGGACAATGATGCTCATTCACATCAAGCAAACCTCTTTCATGAAAGCCTTAAAAGTGAAACCACTAAGTGAATCCCTTGGCCAACAAAATATCCTGATCGGAGCCCAATGAACAACTTATAGGACAACCTTGAAAAGGAATTGCGTGGACACCTACTGCAACCTGAGATATAAATACTGAGAAAGTAGAATTATATCGAAGAGCGGAACTTAATTCTCCAGATTGTGTTTAATAACATTATTACCAACTTTAAATCCCATTGAGATATTTATGTACAAGACAGGGTCTATCCCATTTCATGCTAAATTCGTAAGACTTTATTTTTTTCTGATTCATTCCTTTTGTCTAAACTCTCCCTATTACCATTTTTATTGTTTAATGTTACAGTTTTATGTCATCAGAGGTATTATTTTCCCCTATTACGTTACGATATTAATCATTATTCCACTAAAATTTCTAAAATTGTAGTTAAAAAGATTTTATGCGTAGAAAAATGAGTTTGGACGTGAGTATGAGAGTATGTATGTATAGTATATAAATATGTACAGCACTGTGCGTGTGACGACTTCATTGAAAATTTGAAGTTCATTTACTGAACTTGAAGAATAAATTTAAATATGCATTGTAAGTCCCAAAGTGTGTTGCAATGAAATTCGATTAGTGGAAAGAATATTCCAGTAGTTTCGTTCAGAATTCTGACGCATTCATACCAGAGGTACCAAACTCTATACAAGGCGAACCCATTAGAGACCATTATCAATGTTAAATAGAAGTATTGCTCGGGGGGACCCCGGAAGGGGCTTCTCTTCGCAATAAAAAACAAACAAAAATTTTTTCCCTTTTGTTGAAAAAGGCATTTGTATATCTTTTTCAACAATACAACGTTGCAAACCTGTTCAAATAACTCATTAAAAATGAGTAATGTTTAAATAAAACTAATATTTTTTTGTTCTTAATTGCTTGTATGTTTCCAAATTTATTCTCTCATTTCAAATTATTTCTTAAGTGAACAAACGTCATTGAAATTAACTTCGTATCAGTGGCGCAGAAAGGGGGTCCCAATCTCCCCTTTCCCCAAATTTTTTTCCCTTTATTTAATCCCATGTATATATTTGGTAAAAAATTTAATTCGGGATTTGTTAGTAATATAATTTTATTAATTAATGCTTATTATTTATTCTATAATTTAAATTTTTTTCTTTTTTTGTTCCCCAAAATACAAAAACAAAAGGGCATATAAGAATGGTGGGCTTTTTGACCCGGACCCCCCCCCTTGGAAAAAATTTCCCGTGGGCACGGGGTTCGTAGGTATATATATACGTGTATAATAATAATAATAATAATGCAATGAGGCACTAGCAGAGATCACAAGAATCCCAATAAATACAACTTTAAAAACAACAGAATAAGAGAAAATCAAGATTCAAAAGAATATCATGTTCTCCAGAACAGTTACCGACTGGGGATAATCAAGTCATACTTAATAAAGCTTTAGGAATCTACCTTGCATCTTTGTGAGTCCATATCACTAGCGTAGCTAATTCTTAGTTGGCCCTGTATAAAAAATTCCTTGAAAACCCTTTTTTGGAGCCCTTTAACATTTTGTGATTTTTTGCTTACGCATTTTGGGTCCCGTAGCTCGGGAGCCCTGTATCATTTATACGGATGATACGGCAGTAGTTAAGCCCCTGATATATATATATATATATATATATATGTAAACTAAATCGCTATAAATCTAACTTAAAGTTAAACAATATACAGAAGTATAACACGACAGTATAGGTTAAAGTTAGAATGACACAGTAATATTTAAGCCAACACTGAATCTTAGGAATTTAGTAGGATTAAAAGTTTTAAGGCGCCAACCTTCCCTTATATTTGTGAATGCCACTGGGCAGAAAAAAAAAAGAGAAAGTAGTGTTTCAAAAATTTAATTGTAAGACTATATAAGTAATTTTTTTTTAAAGTATAAAATCTAAATATTATTACAGTACTGAAATTTACTAACAAAGAATTATATATATATGCATTAATATCTCACTCAATGTAAAATCACTGAAGGATCCGTTCAATGATAAATGAGATTAAAATAGAATCAGTTGTTAAACAAAATTTCATATCCTTTTTTTTTCTATATTCCTCTTTTGTGAATAACTTAGCTAGAAAACAGAACTTAGCTCTAGAATAGTTTGTCCATTCAACAATAGATGGCGGTGTGTACCTGAAATGTTTCTCCTAACGCAAGAGATATTCCTCGGAGTAGAGCACAGAGATTCCCAAATTTTTTTTGTCTCATGGACCCCTTACCATGTTTTTCGGTTTGGGGTAAGATCCCTGCTTGATAATACTGAATTTTCGCAAATTTATCTACTTAAATGCCTTTTCGATATCTGGTACTACCACTACTTTAAAAGATTAATTAATACATAAAATAACTAAGCTACAAGAGCAAATTATTTTAATGAGAGGGATGAATCTGATGCTACAAAAACAACATTTGGAATCGATCTTGTCTGGTTTAATTTTAAATCTCCTCTGTTTGTAGTGTCTGCTTTTTGTTTTTCCCCTACCACTTTCTTCTTTTTTGGGGATTGGTAACCGCGCTGAAACTCCTTCTCACTTGGAGAAAAATCAATTAAAAACTTAATTACGATATTTCGTAATTCGGGACAAATAACAGGTTTGTCTTTTTAAAGCCAAAATTGTTGACATCCTTTTCTAAACTTTATTTTAAGATCTTCGTTACTGCTTCTTCCGATCGGTTCCTATTGTAATATGACATTTTTTCCCAATATGAGCATATTAATTCATTGCCTACTGTGGTATTACCATAGTCAAAACATTCTCACACCTAGTTTCAAAATCTGGATAAAAGGCATTTAAATGTTGAATATAGGTTAAAACGTCCTGACAGATTGTTTGTGACAAATTGAGAAAATGCGGGACCTCCAGTATTATACTTCTTTCGCTTAATTCTGGAAAGAAACGCTGAAATGGTTCTTGTTTTAATAAAATTTATTCTGTGCACCTTGTAAATTAATCTCAATAAATTTAGTAAATAAATCTGTTAAATAGGCAAATTTTTTTTTCCACTTGATTAAATGTTTTTTAAAAATTAAAGTTGATCTAGTTTGATGAGAGCCACTATCATAGATCCCCACTTACACCTTATGGACCCCCAAATTAATTTTCGCAGACGTGGACCCCTTTCAGGTCGTTATGAACCCCTGGGGGTCAATATAGATCACTTTGGGAATCACTGAAGTAGAGGAAAAGCAATGAAAGTAAGCGTAATATAGGGGGGGAAAAAGAAAGACTAAAGTAATTTTAACCAATTATTTTGTCAGTTAAATAGTAATCTTTGAGAATACCTGAATTAAAGAATATTATATTTTCTTTAAATCACCCTTTAAATAATAACCAAAATAAATTTGTATTCACCAATTCAGTTTGAATTTCACAGTGAAAATTGTTCAAATTGTTCATTTCATCATATCTTGAATTTTACCCTTCATAAAGGATCCATAGACTTAATTTTGAAAATTCCTACTTCTTTATGTCGTAATTGTTGAGTTTGTGATATAGCCTTTTAACAAACATAGTATCTGTAGTTTCGCCAACTTTCAATGGATACATTTCAGTTTCAATAACCGAAACCCAAAATGTTGGATATCTATGTATACAATCTCTGAGAAGAAAGCTAGCACGAAAAATGAGTATTTTGGAAAATTTAGAAGTCTAAATTAAAACTGAAAAAATACCTTATATATATATTTTTAATAGAACTGTGTTTCAACTCTTATTTATAACTAGCTATTATACCCGTTCTTCGCACGGGTGAATTGAAAAATTAAACAATACAGATTGAAGCATAAAGACGTTTTTAATGAGTTAATTTTACGTGAATTGCAAATTAAACAAACCAGCAAACAAACAAACAAACAAACAAACAAACAAACAAACAAACAAACAAAAAAGCTTTTTGCATATCTCAGCTGGAAAAACCCCCCAACATATTTGTTAAATTTTAAGTCTGCAGATCTAATAGCTGATAAAAGGGTTTTTTTTAAAATTTATTTATAACTCTCCGTAACTCTCTTGTCAGTCGATTTTTGAAAACACCTTCCTAAACTGATCTCTGCTCAGAAAAAGTAACACATTGTTACAAATTTTGTGTAATGAATGCTTAAAATAGTGTAAATAATTTATATCTGAAAGTGTAATACATTAATAATACTTTCTGTTGTATTTTTTTTTATTTTAAAAATCTTGCCACCCCTCCCCCCTTGAAATCAATTTTTATAATGAAAAAAAAAAATAGTGATTACACTGATCGACAGAATAAATTTAAAAAGCGGGAGCCACACTGAGGCATGGCGTGCAGAACAAAGGGGAAAGTTTTCTTCACACAAAAGATAGTATCTGTGCGGTTTTGCGAGGGAATTTTTTCCCCTACTTTCTTGACAATTATCGTTATATTTTGAAAACTTCCCCCCAATACATAAATTATACCTATGTGTTATTCGATGTATAAGTTATATTTTGTAAATTTTTCATTAAATCCATTCGTTGTTTTTGGGGTGAAAAGGTACCAAACATCCATACAAACTTACACGTTTATAATATTAGTAAAATTTTTCCCCAAAGAATAATTGCTTTAAGTTTGATGAGATCTAAAATTATTTAAAGTAATGTAAAATTAGGAATTTATGCAAAGCTTATATACATGAGTAACAAATTTAGATTAATAAATTTGATACAACTGTGCATTAATTTTGGGAAACGAAAAAATAAAGATTAATTGTAACATTATACTAGTTTAATGACAGCTATAACCAGACATTGATTTCTAGGAACACCACAGTTCAAGAATGTTTAATTCAAAAGTTGTCTGAAATTAAATAAGAACAAAAAATTAATTTAAAAACACTGCCGAACATAAAGTACACGTTAGACAAAAAATTTTGCTATAACTTGGGTGAAAAGCTACAAGTGTAATTCGTAAACACTGTACTGTATATTGCTTTAAAATTTTTTTTTCAGTTTACTGAATTATTGAATTTGGTCTCGTACATATCTTACTCTTTGTGAATTCGAACACCGAGAATAAGTTTTTACTTATGAAAAAAAACAGTATTATTAGTTTGAGGAGATTCGATTTCCCCCTTTCATTCCATTTAACTCTTACAATACTAATAGGAAACTACAAATAAATTTCAATTTCATCGGCATTTGGTTTATTTAGATTTTTTGTAACTTCTAAGAAAATTGGAATCAAAATTGGATTCTTGGTAATAGTTCTTATAATTTCCGAGAGAAACACACTTTCTTTTCAATTTCGAGAATTTATAAAAACGATAAATATCTAACGGTTTTGGTTGTTTAATAATTGACTCTTTAACTCCTTGCGTACCAGGCTGCGCTTTCTAGTATCCCCAGAAATCTGGGATTTCTAGGGATACTGACTTTGACGTTACGACGCACATTTCAATTTTCTTTTTGACACTGATTAATGATCACTTTCGTTCGTGTTTCGTTTCGCTTTCTTAAGTTTGTATAACTATTTTTGTTGTTTATTTTTTTCTTTTTTTTGACAATAGGCATCATCGTGGATCTTTGGTATCCCACACCCTAAAAACATGATTTTTTTTAAAAAAATTTTAAAATTTTTTGATTTTATTTTATAGGCCATCTTATTAGCTTTATAAAAATACCAAAAGTTTTATTTTCCATTCACTAGAACAAAATTTCAAGTGTTTTGTATAAAAACAGATGCCATAACTTTTTTATAAGATGTCAAAATTTAAAAAGCGTTTTTTCTCGAAATGTGTTTTTTTTCCCCAAAAATTCAAAGGGGAAAAGCGATTGCTCAAAATTTTTTAAAATAAATTGCTGAAATTTTTTTTTTTGTATATTCTGTGTAACAGTAAAAGTGTTTTTTAAACCCCGTTTAAATCACTGTATTTTTTCAAAATTTTAAATCCCCTAGTGAATATAATCACTGCTTTTTTTTTAAACAATTTCATATAATTACTAAGATAAAAATGCTCTAGTTTTTGTAAAAATTAAAAAAATTTCTTATCCGAACGTCATTTCAAAAGAATAGCAAAGTAATACTTTAAAATTTAAAAAATTAAATTTTTCATTTTTTATTTGTTAACCGTTTATGTAATTTTTGTCAATTTTTTTCCCATTTTTGTAGTAATATGCCCCATTTTTTCTCTTCTTAATTTTGCTTTTTTTCTTAAAATGTACTTCAACCGTCTCAAAAGCTTCCGAAAATCTCTCCATTTTTTTTTAAAAAGTTATCACCGAAATCAGTCCAAACCTTAGGCAAGTGATCCTGAATAGGAGATTTGCCCGGTTGATTGATTGATTTAAGTCCATTAATATCGCACTGTTCAAAGCTACACAGGGCTTTTACAGAATATTTGCCGGAAACCGATGAATACGATAGACACTCTGATATGGATTTATCTATTTATGTGTGTGATTAAATTAACAGGCAATACCTTATGTAACATGGCAATTTTTATTTCCCAGGAACATTTCGAGCAATTTCACAAAAGATTTTGTAATTTCAATTTTATTTTTTATTTTTCAGGTACCTAGCAGGCATTTTGGCAACAACTTTTGTAATTTTATACTATCAATTAAAGAAAATTTCCCCTAAATAGGCACTTCTGTACAGAATTTACTTTGATTTTACTCTAAAATAAGCCATGTATATGCATGTATCTGTATCTTTGCTCTATACATAGCATATATCCACTAACGCAAGGGATTAATGAATAATTTTAGCAAATTATAGATTTGATTTGGGGTGCCCATTTACTTAACATACTCCAGTGAAACGTTTCTAGAAAATCAGGGGCCGTGATTCAAGAAATATTGTTGAAAAAAGGGTTTCTTTGGCAGATATGTTGAATTTAAGTGCGCGGAAATTTAGTAGTACATAATTATCACACGAAATGTCCAGTTTCCCCAACCGCAGAACAACCATATTGAACTCTCTTTTTTTGGAAAGAGTTGAATCCCATTTTTAAAATAAACTGGTTTAAGCTTAATAACGAGAGAGCTTTTCATCGAAATCATGAGCATTCTTAATTGCCAGGTGTTTTCTATTTTTTCCCCAAAGGCCCTTCACGCACTTTTACTTCTATGTACTGCATATTGTTCTTTTCGTGTTTTAAGAAGGGTAAGAACAAAAAGGTTTCTGCTATATAAGTTTAAGGCTACCCAATACCCAAGTCTCCTTTCTCCACGACCTGGTAGACTATATTTGGAATAATTATTAAAATTTTTAGTATCTGAAGACGTTTGCACTTGAGTTTTTCAGCTTCACAAGCGCTCTAAATAACACCCCATAGTAAAACTCTGTCTGAAGGGCCCAGGGCCATATCGTACAATAATACTTAAGCATTGTGTATTTATAGTATTCTAAAGCATAGAATTAACTTATTCCATGTTAAATGATGTTGGCTTGGTGGCTGCCATATTTTGGTATAAGAGTGGGAGAAAAAAAATCAGAAGTTTTCTATGCTTTGGTGTTTTTTCTGTAGGGGCTTTTAAGATATTTCCATGGTACTTTCCACTTTTCCAAGAAATTTACTGAGTAATCTTCCATCTATCACGGGAAATGCCCAGCAAGGTACCTAACTCCTTACAGGTATGAGATACACACTGCCTTTACTGTTGGGGCATATATTTGATAGGAATGCGTTAGACCTAATGATACAAAAACTATTATAATCAAAATAAGGGTTTTATTTTTTCTAAACTAACAATTCCCCGACTAAAAGGGTATTGCTTCTAATTTATTTCATTGTAAATCCACGATATTGTATTTTCCAACTTCTGTTTTGGCCCATTACTCCATTCGACGTTTTAGTAACTAATAATAAAATAGTAGCAAATTATGTATTAATGTATTCTACCATTCAAGAGTTGTTTAAATAGATAAGTAAAAAGGATTTGTTTAATAGAGCATTTGGAGGTTGTTTGGTAAGGTACGTAAAGAAGTTGTTTTAAACAGAGTACATCAGGAATTGTTTAATAAGGTATAAGGGATTGTTTTACTTAGAATACGTAATGGAAAGAAAATTGATCTATAACACATTTTGCATTCAAACACTTGTTTGTGAAATCCGCTATAATTGGGGGTACACGTCGGCGCGGGTGACTTAAGTAGGTGACGTCTCAGCCCAACCAGCAGGGTTTACTTGCGGGTTCCGATCGGCGTGGTCATTAGATTTTTCATGCCGAATCAGCACATGCGTATATATGATTATACACGACATGTTCAGATCACTTGTTTATCGGCAGCGGAAACCTGTTGCACCATAGACAAAAATTCACGGCGTATTTTGGCATAAGTGAGGGGCGGAGATTTAAAATTAATCCGAGTGTTCGCAAATTTGTTGCGTGAAGCGCCACTGAAGTAGAGTTTCTCCACGCGGGGTTGCGCTCTTCACCACGCTGAAACCACAATGTTGCATCATTTGGGAAAAAAACTACTTCGGGGAATTACTAATCGAAAATTTACTATGTATTTGTGTAGGTTGAAATACAGCTTTTCCTTCCACAGAACTAAATTGAGCTTTGAATAAATTTTAGCCTTTAGATTACAATGACTAGGGTATAAACAAATCGAATTGTAGGATAAATTTCTCTAAAGATTATATTCATATTATATAGCCACGACTGTGTGTAGGAAGGAAATAGAACAATAATTTGGGCCAAAGCCCCTGAGGACCACTAATGAATATTTTTGGGGAGAGGCCGCGCTTTTACCCCGCCGCCAACAAAAAATTTAGTAAAAAAATAGTGCCTTAATTTTTGTAATTTCTGGTTGCGTATTTAGTTAGTAATGATATACAAAACTTTCGTCAGTGGAATGTTATAAGTTATGTAAAATTGATGCCCTTTTCCCCAGTAATAGCATATTTTAACCACGGTAGTTCTTTACACAGTTTAGAAATTACTATAACACTTAAAACATGTTTCCAGGGTATATGAGAAAAAATAAAATTGAATCCCCACTATTAGAATTTTAGATTTACATTAAATTTGTATAACAATTAAATTTTAGTGAAAAAATATTGAATTTTATTAAAAATTACGAGACTCTTGCTCAGTATGTGTCTTTTTATAGGAAACTGGGGTGAGCAGTATAATTGGACCCAACTTTGGACATCGATCTTAAAGAAAAGAGGCAGAATTGAACTATTTGTATGTATATATAATCTGCTTGTGATAAATTATCCATATATCACCTTTGTGATGATAAAGAGTATCCATATAACACGATATGTAAAGCGGCTGATTACTTCAAAAGTATCAAATTTATAAAAGGAAAACATTAAACATCGTTATGAGCATAAAGATTGTGAGGTTAACTACAAAAGTAAATTAAAAAGGAAAAACTATCACTTTAACTACTTATAGCACTGCTCGTGTTACCTTCACTTGTTAGAAATTGACTTATGTCTAAAAATAAATTTATCACCTCAAATTTAGAGGGGAAAATTAACAGAGTAAAAATTAAATGAAAAAAATAAAGCACCAAGCTTTGAAGTAGGCTTGGAATTCTCTGTACATTAAATAATGATTCTAATCTTAGTTAAGCTTTGAGGTAATTTCATTTGCTTATAGATTCTAAGTAATTTTGAATAACAACTAAGAAACGATGACTATACTTGAAGCGAGGAAGTTATTTCAATCTTTAAATGTCATGTGAGGAGGTGGATTGTCTGTTGGAGATATAACGTGCAGCTTAATTAATTGGATATGTATTTAAGTCACACTTTCAAGCAATTCCAGGGGCATTAAATCTCTTAATTTCGAACCGTGGTAAGTGGTTCATGAGGATGACATCAGAGCAGTAAGCCATTTTCCAAACTTCCATACTAAGCAAATGTGAATATATTGAACAGCTACCACTTTGACGTATATCAGTCCATATACACTATGGGTTTTTAGAAACATTGTGATATAGTCGTTCTATGGCATTATATCTTTGATAAGTCAAGCGCATTATGAATTAGAGGGGTGGGTTACTCAGAAATAGTCATTTAAAATTCTTAATACGACTTTATTAAGAATATAACTTAGAATTTCACAATAGGTAGATAAACTTATATTAAGGGTAAGAATAAACCAAAAACACAGCTGTGAGATTCGCTGATCAGCGGATCACTTATACCGTAAATCCGGCGTATAACGCGCATTTTGAACACAAAAATAAGATCGAAAGTGGGGTGCGCGTTATACGCCGAGTATATCGATAGCTTTAAAAATAACAAAAGATGGACATAAATTTTTTTACTTCAAGATGTATCGATACACTGTTTTTAAAAGAACAACTTTTGCCTTATGAACAAGAACAGTTGTAGTTCTAAGAAATATACTACTTGAAGTCACAGGACCCAATACTATGAATAAAATTGCTTTAAAACATAAAAAACAATGTACATATTAATATTTCAGATTTCTTCGTTAAAAGGGGTGCGCGTTATACGGCGAATACACCTAAAAGTGCAAAAATTTAGCTTGAAAGTGTAGGTGCGCGTTATACACCGGTGCGCATTATACGCCGGATTTTTACGGTAATTATATCCGCCTACTTTCAATTCTGATAATATTACAAGTCCTAATATCAAATAATCAGTCCTACCCACCTTGATTCAAGCTAAGATTTCAATCACTGTTCAGAGACTTTAGGCGCGCGTGCAATAGTAATACACCTTGTAGTAATAGCTAGAAACTTGAGCCAATCTTTTTTGATAGGCAGTCAATTCACACACTTCTATCTCTTCTAAACATAACTTTCCTAATTTTGCAATTTCTGCTTACTGGAAACTTCTGTTCTTTTAAAAGCTATCTTATTTGCATTTCACTTCTTGGATTTGGGTTAGGAAGAGATTTGCCATTAATCTTGTGCGTCCAAAGAACCAGAGGTTATGTTACAGAAGGGTGGCGTGAGCTTCCGTGCAGCTTGCATCCTGCAACTAAGAGCACGTGATTTAACAGAAATAACACTACTCGCGACCATGGTCTCACTTGACTACTACGGCTACAAAAGGCACCGCGATCCTCATTATTGAATGTTTCAGTCTTTGGTGGTATCAGAACTTGAAGTCCCATTTCAGTTTCTGAAGATTACGTTTTTAACAAACATAGTAGCAAAATTGTTAGCAACTTGGCAAATGGGTTACTAATTTCAGTCCTGATTCCATCGAAGAGTATTGGGTAGAATAACTGGGGACTGTTGAATATTAATCTTACAGGAACTTTGGAAATTTGATGAGTGAATTACCAATTTTAGTGCCAATCATCGAGATTTAATGATGAATTAAAAATACCACCTTCATCATCAGCAGCTCTTTGTTCCTTTTTTTTAGTTTGGAGTTAACAATAAAGCCAGACTGTAAAGACTGGCATTTTAGTTTAAATTCGAAAGAACTTTAAGTAAATATATATGATTACTGAGTAACACATTTAAACTAAATTAGCGAGGCAACCACTTTTATTTCTATGTGAGACTTAAAATAATGTATTTAACAATTTTTGATATGTTTGGGAGGGAGGAAGAGTTATATTTACATCACACTATATATCCACTCGAGGGTTATTGGTGACGGACCTCGTAATTTTGAAACATTGTCATGTGACGAGGGCGACACCTTAGCTGGTACCTCCCTCTTCTAACATCCACACCACACCAATGGGGACATTGCAGGCTAATAAAATTTAACGCATCGATTACCTCGCATGGCAGATTCAATAGCACCCGGTTTGAGAGCAAGGGGCACTCCAGCCACGAGGTCGTGACTATAACCTCTAATGAGCTGCGCACGGGGGCCACTAATGCTGAGAATTAAAAGATTTAAAAGTGTTAAAAGTTGGCCATACAACAAGAGCCAAACCCATGGGTAAAGAGGCTTGCTACTCGGTAACCATGTAGCTTGAGCATATTTTTCTTAAGTATTATCTGTATTATGACCCATGCGAAATGCCTTTCGTTCTGTTAGCCTGTATTTGCTTATCCATTTGTCTGGTTTAACGAAGACTTTAAATTTGTAGCAAGGTTTTATTTTAGCCGAAAGCGTATACTACAAGCACAGCTTCCCATACATAAAGTGAGCTTATATACAATCCGAAACTTTCTTTATTGAGGGTACACATTCCGTTCCGCTTAAAACTGGTTGCTTTGGGGATATTTTTAATGAAAGGAAGGCTTCGAAACATATTTCCGCTGTGATGAAGATCATGCTGTAGAGAAAATCATGTAAACCTCTACATCACTTTAGCAAATGTATCATGAATTTCAAAAAAATATATTTAAAATGGACGTGAAAAGGGGAACTTTAAGTTATAAATAATTGTGTTTAAAAATGAGCAAATTGTTGTTTGCTTAGATACTTCAATTTAATCTTTTCAGTTCTTCTATAAACAATTTTCAAGTTCAGTGAATATATGTAGTCATACTTAATAAAATCAATATGTATTAAAGAGATAAAGATGTAGACCAAGTTTACTTTAAAAGGAGTTTTGAAGGGAAAAATGTTTCTTTTTAATAAAGTTGTTTCTAACTATAACTCACTTTTTTTTTATTGATTTCTTCCTAAATAGGAGTGAACCAAACCCCTAATGAGAGACAGAAAAAAAAATCAATGGGTTAACAACCCTTAAAGAGTTTGTACAATCTTAGATACATAACGATTTATATTCAATGAAAGAAATATCAAAAGACTTTATTAAGAAAAAGTATTGAAGATAATCATCAATAAAAATGTGTATTGATTAATTAGTGATTTTACACAATACATTAAATACCAGAAAATGTAAAAAGTAATACTGAAGAATACTCTGAAAAATAAATATATAGTTGTGATACTTTGCAGGGGTATCCATCCTCCATCCTCCACTCCAAGGCCCTAAGATTTTGCATAGGGATAGTAGCAGCGACCATCGAATCTTCCATAATAAATCTAGTTTATTATTATCTCAATATATATATCAATCAATGCAACACAAGTCTTACTGGGGAAAAATCAGATCAGGAATGATACGACGTAATCCTCCAATACTAAGTTAGAGTAAGCTTACAAATCCTACTCACTATCTTTTGTGATAGAGTCAACTTCGAACCTTTATCTATAGAGGTCCTTAACTACCTAGAGTCCGCTCAATAATTAGAAAGCTTTGTAAATCAAATCGCACCGATATCACGATCCAACAGCAAAAGCTTTATATAATCCGCTTGTACTTTATTCCTTTAATATTTAATATTACATATATACTATTATCCTACTTGATCCAGCTTCTATTCCACTTCCAAAGCTTCACAACCTACTTCTATATGGCTCCTAAACACTCTCCGACCTCCAGTCCACTCACCCAGATACAAAAGCTCCAATATATATAATCAATTTCACTCTAACTACACTTGCCATCAGCACGTTTTCAGCTGCTTGAGAGGTTGATTGAATTGATTGGATTGAAATGCCATTCTGACCCCAAAGATTCCCCAAGAGGATTAGTGAAAAGGTGCGATAAAACCCCGTCACATAGTGTCTGTAAAACTTTCTAAAATACGTAGTTTTCAAAATCGTAATTATAACAAAATATAAAAGTAAATGATTTCCTCAAAAAGGTGGTATACACCCACTCTTAACGTTGTTCCGAAAACTAGAGGAAACAAAATCAATATTTTCTTATAGATCTGAGTCATAAAATGTATACGAGGGGAAGGCAAAAAGTAAAGGGTTTTTTTACAATTTCTCTTTCCAAGGTCTGGCAACGGTGCTAATATCCAGCGCTGAATGAGGAATAGTCGGCATCACTTCTATGGAACGTGTCACTCGTCTTTCCTCGTAGTCGTTGGGGCGTAGCAAATCGCTTACCATGGCTGTTCCATTGTCAATCTGCACCAAGGAGGAAAGGAAGATAGTGATTCGCTTTAATTAATTACCTATAACAGTGGTGTATGGGTGAATATATCGATCAAGGATCTCATTCCAGTTAGAATTCCTCCACGAATCATATGCAGGTAAGTGTGACCATTGAGAGAGATCTCAACCCAAACCCCAAGATTCCACCATCTCTGTAACTGTGTCTTTCAACATTGTTGGATTGGTTATATTTAGTGCTTTGTTCTCTCCAGATCAACAGACATCCTGAATCTCTCTTCAGTGTAAACCTGTATTCTTACGTACATAGTCCACAGCCATGCAGCCGAAGCATATTCCCTTTGCTTTAATATCCAAGGGGCATCTCTGCCGTCGGCGGGGGACATACATAGCTGGTCGTTTCGAACAGAGAGTTACGCCATGAAGGCGTTTTTATACCATTGTAGCGAAGATTCTTGTTCCTGATACGATAAAATGATCTGTAACGAGCTGAGGCATCGTAGTGCTTCTTCTCATTTAGCCTGAAAGAGTCAGAAAACAGTCTCCCGCCAGTGGTGCAATTTATGATTGACCTGAAACACACGTCTTTAGATAAATTGTCTTTAAATGCCAATTGATCCCACAGTAGTCGGATGACACTGGGAGCTAATATGAGACTCTTTAGCAGCATCAGCTTGTGACAAGCCCTTTCCATCCATCCCAATGGCTGCCTTCTAAATGAATTTAGTAAATAATTTCTCCAAGACATTTCTAGACTCTCCTGGTTATTGTCAACGAAATTACCAACAATTATTAAAGATCAACAATCATACTCTTAAAGTACACACCAAGTTACGTGAGTTTTATTTTTGAACATTTTCGCTAATTTTTGCTTAAATGTCCGTTTCTTGAAATAAAAGTTATGACTATCATTTTTTCATATAAATTTTCTTAAAGTACATGATAATTATCCATATAAACATTGAAATTTATTGTTTCTGCTACTTATTTAATGACGAGCTTCTAAAAATACGTTGCACCTTGACTTTTAGAGGCCAGTGTATGCGTGTAGTTTTTAATGTATTCTACTTAAGAGACAAAAATGATTTGTGTGAGTACGAATTTTACTTAAATTTTTGGAAATAATAAAGAGATGGATACCGTAGTATGATAAGTGGTGCAGATTAAGGACTGCTTTGTTAAAAAAAAGGGGATTTAATGGTATATATATATGCACTATAACTAATGGAAAATCATCTGTTGCCCTTCAAATAAGCAGTTATTATAGGAGTCAATTGTAACACTTTTTTTAAAAACCATCCGCCTTGTTAGAGATGTTGCTCACATTTTTAGAACTATTTGGTTGAAGGATTTTAAAAAAATGTTGATGTTTTGCGGAATATTCCTATGGATCGAAACTACTTTTATTTTAAAGTTAAAAGTATCACTTTCTGTTGTCAGATTTTCTTCTTATATTTTCCGAGGAGAAATATTTTTATTTCATAGTGAATTAAAAAAAATTTAGATGCATGCTACAAAAATTTTTAAGTACAAAATTGTGATATTATTCATCGGAAAGTAGAGAATCCTTCAGAGTTGCTTCTTCTAAATAAAAAGAATGTTTGAAGTAAATACATACATTGTAAAGGTATGTATTGTTTTGAATGTTTCTATAGCAAAGTGAATGGTAAGAAAGAAAATTCACCGACACAGGAATAATTTGAAAAGATCTATTGTACAAAAATAAAATAAAAAGCCAATGTTTTTACAATTTAAAGAAAAGATTTAAAAGTGGTATGTGGCTAACTCATTTTATGGGTACCATTAAAAACAATTATAAATTAAATGGATTATTATTAGAAATAAATTGTTACCTTTAATGAAGCATGGTTTATATCAAAATGGTTGGTTTCTTATCAAAAATTCTCCGATAATGCAAAAGAAGCTTCAGCAGAGACATAATCACTGTAGCTAGTTACTTTTAAAATGGGGATTTAAAAGTAAGAGGAGCTTAAAAAAATATCAAAATCAGCTCATTCCACTCTTCCAAAATAATAATTTACATTTGATATTTACAGAAGAAATTATATTTCTTTCTTCCAAGGACTTTTAAACTGAGACTGCATCGATAAGTCGACAAGTGCAGCCAAAACTTAAAAAACTACTCTTGCGTTCACCGAAAAAAAGGAAAATCGACATAAGAATGGCATACATTTGTATATATCTTTTCAATTTATTCTAGCTAAAGTCTCTGACATACCACCTATGGACTATTATGCCTTTGGTCTGCCGTAAAGAGTTGTTCCAAAGCACAAGTCTACGACGATTGATGAACTTTGGAAAGTAGTGAAAGAGAGATGGCTGGCAAAAATATCCATAAAAATATTAGACTCTTCTGTTCCGAATAGGGTTTGCAGCCCCGGGATCCCGGTATTTTTTCCAATCACGAAATTCCGGGATTAAAATAACTAATCCCGGGATTTAATTGTTGTCTAAATTATATTTTAAATTTTCTCAAATTTCAAAGGGTTAATTTCTTAGAAAATTTATGTTTTGTTTATGAAATATGTGCGTAGAATTTTTTGTGTGCAATTATAAGTGCTTTTAGTACAAAAAGTGCTATAAGTAAGTGAGAATGCAACTCTCATTTCTCGTGTGGGAGAACGTCGCACAGATCTAAGTGGTTCACTGCAATACTTCACAATAATATAAGCAACATCTCGAAATTTTTGTCACGTTCCTTCGCAATTAATGCCCTAATTCTGCGGATCTGCTTGAAGAACTTGAGACACTTCAAATCCCATTGCATTACTAACAGCTCATGCAACTGGGTGTTCTATATTTCAAAAAGGTAACACTTGAAATTGATTCACATTATAATTCAATAAATAGATCAGTTTATACACAAAAACCATTAAGTGTAGCAGAAAAACTAGATAAAGTTTTGAAAGAGGTGTATGTGCACCCCCAATGATTAGATTAGATTTGAGACACTGTCACCAAAAATTCAAAAAAGAAATGCCTCTTTTTTGAAAATAGAGGAAACGTGGTGACTGAGGATAACACCTACTACACTGAAGAGCTAAAAAAACTGGTACAGGCATGCGTATACAAATAAAGAGATATGGAACCAATCAGATTACCTCGCTGAGGTCGGTAAAGCCTATATAAGACAGCGAGTGTTTGGCACAGCTGTTAGATAGGTTACTGCTGCTACAATGGCAGGTTATCAAGATTTAGGTGAGTTTGAACGCACTGTTATAGTCGGCGCACGAGAAATGGGACATAGCATCTTCGAGGTAGCGATGAAATTTGGATTTTCACGTTCACCATTTCACGAGTGTACGTGAATATCGAGAATTCGGTAAAACATCAAATCTACGACATCACTGCTGCCGGAAAAAAGATCATGCAAGAACGGGACCAAACAACTGACGAGAATCATGAACGAAGAATTGCAACCCTTCGGCAAATTGCTACAGATTTTAATGCTGGGCCATAAACAAGTGTCCCCATTCGAACCATTCGACGAAATATCATCGATAGGGGTTTTGGGCAGGGGCCCCTCTTACCCTTGTTGACTGCACGCCCAAAAAGTTTACGCGCCGGGGCCCCGTTAACACCGACTTTGGGACGTAGATGATAAACATGTTTCCTGGTCTGACGAGTCTTATTTCCAATTAAATTGAGCTGATGGACGTGTACGGGTATGGAGACAACCTCATGAATCCATGAACCCTATATGTCAATAAGGGATTGTTCAAGCTGGTAGAGGCTCTGTGATGGTATGGGGCGTGTGCAGTTGGCGTGATATGGGACCCCAAATACATCTAGATACGACTCTGACAGGTGATTGGTACGCTAGAATCCTGCCAGATTATTTGGACCCATCCATGTCCATTGTGCATTCCGACGGACTTGGAGAATTTCAGCAGGACAATGTGACACTTCACACGTCCAGAATAGCTTCAGAGTGGCTCTAGGAGTACTATTTCTGAATTTAAACACTTCCATTTGCCCAAAACCCCAGACTGAGCATTATTGAATTGCTGGGATGCCTTTTAACGTGCTCTTCGAAGTTTTCCCCTTTTTACCCTCGTTTTTGGCCAGCCCCAGGGGTTCAGGTGTCAATTACCCCCAACACTACTTCAGACAAACGAATCCATACCATGTCGTGTTGGGTACCCTTTTGCCGTGGGGCCCTACACGATTTGCAGGTGTACCCTCCAGATCAGTATAGTATAGAATCCGAACACATTTCCTTCGTGAGGACAATTTGTAACAAAAATAAGAGGTTGTTTGAAAGATGAAACGCTGGACGAGCTGCGTTTTTTAAAAGCTTATTTACAGAAGCGCAAAAATGAAGATATATATATATATATATATATATATATATATATATATTTCATTATAAGCCATTTTTATTTGTTTTTTATGATGAATTAAGTTTTTTTATTTGTTTTAATTATATTTCAGTTTTATTACGCAACTTCAACTATGCTAATTTGTAAGCATTTTTAATAAATAATTCAATCCTAATCCGGGTCCAATCCAGGAATCCCGGGATTTGGATAATGTTATCCCAAAATCCCGGGATTGAAAATATAACACGGGATTGCAATCCCTGATTACGAATAGCATATTGCAACCTCATAATCTAGAAAAAAACAAGCTTATCAGACAGAACAATTGAAGATTAGTCTTTGTATTTTAGATATTAAAAAAGTCCCGAAATAGGTCTAAAATTGTGTAAACACCCTATGTATTGAGGAACAAAGTATGTAGGTGCAGAAAAAGTAATAACAAACAATGTTTATATACTCTGTATTAGAACTAAAAGCTTAAGTTTTTGATGATGCTTTATCATTGTATTTTTAAGAGTATATTATAATATGAATAAATATAAAATGACAGATAGGTATTAAGATTAACATAAACCAGTTAAAGAAACGGTAAGTATGAATGTTTTCACGATTGTTTGAAAGCTTAATGCTATGACAGTTTGACTGATGAGTTGTGATAAGGATGTCAGTTGGATAATTTAGAGAATGACTTGTAATTGTTTGCTTTTGTGTTTCATACACATCTTTCGATCTCATCAGCTATTATTGAATGAACTCAAAATTACGAAGCGTTTTTGCTGTCATAGCTAATCACTTAAACAGTTTTAACGGTAATTAAATGTTAATGTTTATTTCTTTTTATACATATCATGAATATTTGATAAGGCAGTTAAACAAACGAAAGAACATTGTAGTCTGGTTTTCGAATCCTTTTTGGTATGAAAGAAACACTATACTAAGAAGTTGAAAATAAGGATTTAAAAAAGTTTTTATTGGGCAAAAAAAAAACAAAAAAAACATGAACGTATAAGAAGAGATAACATAAAATTATCTCCTCTAGGTTTTGTTAGATTAAGAAAGTAATAAACATTAAAATATTTCTTTTTCATTTCATTTCAAGAAAGAAAGAAAAGAAATAACTTTAAATTTATTTGTTGATGAATAGTCTAGAATATCCCATGGAAAACTACATTTATATATATATATATATATATATATATATATATATATATATATAAAGTAACCTTGACTTATGACAAAACAAAAGATTCAATCTGAAGTGCTGCGCGCGAAACACAACAAAATCAAACTAAATTGAGCTAAAAAAATTAGAAGTCATAATTAGAAATGAAAATGTATGCATTTTGAGAAAATAGGCAATATAATACTAAAGAAATGTAGAAAAATTTCTTTTCCATGTAAATAAAGGCACTGCAGTTGATTTCAAATTTGAGCAAATTATATATTTACTACGTTTACCATGAATTGTTTAAAAGCTGAACATCCCTATTTGACTTTGATCTTTTTTAATACCAGGTTTTCAATTATATAACTAGCCTTCACCGTAGAAACTGTACGAGTTCTTGAGTGAGTGAATATTAACGTTGCACTGTTTAGCTACACGAGGGCTTTTGGCGACGAACGTATCTGAACCATGGGTCAGTGACTGGACGAACTCTGCAAACGGAACCCCCTCCAACTACTAACCACACACGGAACGCAGCTCTCGACGAGTTCTTAATTTTGTTTTTAAGTATACTATACGATATTTTTTAATTCTGCTATTTGCCTTTACGACTCATTCCTTGACACTCTCATTGAATTTTCTTACGAGTACTTTCTTATGTTCTCTTATGTGTAATACTTTTTTAATTGTAGTATTTTAATATCAAACACCAAATTTTGGACATTTTTTTGTAATCATTCAAATTTATTTATTTAAAAGTCATCATTTTAATACTGTTCATAATAAGATGTTTCCTTGCTTTACCTGCAACTTATGGTAAATGTTGAGAACTCATATATCTAGCATAAATAGTTATTAATAAAATTAGGTTGATAATTTCTTTGAATATTTTCGAAGGAAAAGTTACAAAACCTTTGAATTAGTATAAAGAAACATGTCCCTGCAGATTGTCTTTGAAACTCATTTAAAAGAAAGATTTTCTTTTATGATGAAAAGATATCTCTGTAAGCATCCATAATGTTTTGTAAGCGAAAAGGGATGATTCTTTAATACTTTTAAAATCATTTTTATGCATGTGCGTAAATTTATTCATATTTATAAAGTTAAAAAATATAGAACAAAAATTATTTACAAATGGCACCTTGTTTTGTTTAAAAAAAATTATAATTGAGATAAAATATTAAAGACATTTTTTATATTATATACTGAAAAAATCTATTTTACCGAATGATACAAAGGAATAAATTTTGCTGTTGATATATTCTCTCTCATTCTCTACAATTTACAGTAATTCTCTTATTAAATGAAAACCACATAAAGCTTTTTAATTATCTCAATAATTAATTTAATAGTTTAATTCTTGACGAACCATCTTTTGAAATAGTATTTCAATCACCAATAAAAGGTAAAAAAAAAAAGTATTTTTTAATAAAGTATTTCCCCATGATATTTTCAGTTGTTTAGAACATAGTAAAAATTTTATCAGCAGACGTCTGAAACTGGTAGTAGTTAAGTGAATATTAATTTCATAAGTAATGCAAATGTACCATTGAGAAAATTTTTATTTTAAAACTAGGCAAAACATTTGTGACGGATCTATTCACGTACCTTCCGCTAATCCTCTTGGGAAATCTTTGGGCTATCATTCGCTTTTATTCACAACCAACCCTTCTGAAGAAGAAACCGGGATATTCAAATTAAATCTAATATATATAGTCAGGGTTTTCCAGCTAGCACGAAGAGAAGGAGAAAAGAAGCCAGGAGTCAGGTGAAATTGCTACTGATCAGGTATCACTAAAAATTATTGAATATTTCAAATATTAAATAGACGAAGATTTAAAGTGACGATTGGTCACTAAACTTAAAGTAACGATAAGCTAATTGGGATAATTGAATTGATCCTAAATTAAAGTGGTCGATATTCATAGTCTTCGTAAGATTCGTGCGTTTCGTTATTGTTCCACTTGTATTGTTCATATTGAGACATTCTATTCTTGAATTTAAGTGCATCAGTGTTCTTAATTTGGTTGATTAATAAATAAGTTGATTTTGAACATGTCTGGTATTCCTTCCTTTCCTCCCACACATCTAGGTGGGCAAGAGAGAAGGGGTAATTCTTCACACATTTTAAAAATGAAGAATTTTTTTCCTTTGAAAAGTGTATTAGATCTTGGATTTTGTAAGCAATTGAACATGAATTTTTGTTATATTCGTAGAATTTTCCGAAATTCTTCGCAGCTTATTGAATTATTTTTCTACACTTTATACAAAAGAGTTAAAATTCAGAATTTACTTTATTATTCATGTTCTTGTTGAAAGCATCGTATTATCACAAAAATTTGTAAATATGTATTATTGCGATTTATGTGATTATTTTTCTGAGAAATTATGTGCCGCTGAGAAAAAATTTATGAAGGGATGTTATTTTCAACTATTGTAGTTAGAAATAGGCCACAACAACGTTGAAAATCTGCACTAATGCTGGATCTACTCTGAATTCTGAAAAGTTTTTTATATCAGGGTCGGTAACCTATATGGCACGCGGTACGATTTTCAGTGGCACTCTGCAATACTCTACAAATTTGTCAATTTTTGAGTAGATGGAAGTTGATAAATTTGTAATGGACATTTACGGAATAATGAAAAAATCTGATGGATAACTCTAAAGATAAATTTACGGGTATTTTGTAAAATATCGAATGCCATTGCTGGAGAGATTTTATTGTTCGAAGAGAGAAAATTATATGTGTACACTGCTTTTCGCTTTGGATATCTAAGTAATAAATCTTTCCTTATATGTAAAATATTCCGAGTCCGCAAAGAAATTGTTTAACAACTAAATACTCAGAATCCCGTCAAATTTAAAATTACTTATTATATACTTGATTTTGCTATATGAAAGTAGAATGGTGCAAGCACTAGGTTCGCATTAAAATTTTTATTTATCTTTTTATTTAACTTTAATGAAGGGAAATACTTATATTTTATGTTGTCTATTTCTTGTTTTAATAAATATGTTAAATACACATAACATATGTACAATTTTAATTAAAATTTTTTTTTACTAGAATAGTTATATTTTATGCAGTTTATTTTTATATTAAGAAATATTTTTGAGAATAATGAAAAATTAATATATAATAAAACTGCAAATCTCTATATTATTGACCTTTAACTTTGCTTGAACTATCGCGGGAATCGAGCTCTCAAAATTGTTCTACAGTGTGGCACCCTGAATCATATTGGTAGATTGATTTGTCACACCTCAATCAAAAGGTTGTCGACCCCTGTTTTATATGCTCAAATTCTGCTATTTTATTGCGTGTCTGTGATGTAACAGTAGAGGTAAGAAATTAAGAGTTAAGTGTTAGAATACTAAAACTTTGGATATGTCTACTTGGCGTCATTTAGCTGATTTATTTCGTGGAAAAATAATTGGAAAGCTTGAATGACTGATTGTTCACAAACATACCCTTAAAAACATCTCGATGACTATTAGTGATGGACCTCATAATTTTGAACCACGGTCTTTTAACGAAGACTACAGGTGTATGTACAGGGAAGGACATCGTCCTAGCAATACGATGTTCCAAAAAGACTGGAAAATTTTTTTCCGTAAAAAGGAACCGACATGCAGCATAGATGATCAGCTGGCAAATCAATTTCGTGCTGTCACATGACTCAAATGTCCCAGGAAATTGTTGCAAGACGTTTGAAAAAAATGTGAGTTATGAGCCCGAAAACTTGCTGTGTGTGTTCCACTGTCGAGACGTCACCGTACCTCCCATTTGCATAGATGCAGTCTGTGTCCCAAATGGATTGATGACGACTGCTTATTGTTTTATTGTAGTTGTAAACTAGTAAGAAGAGATTGACAATATTTACTGTATCATGTTTTTTATTAATCCGTCTTCTTTTTTCCAACTTATAGCTTCTCTTTTAAACTTTTTTTGCTTTTATAACACGCATATACACGATTATATGCGTGCAGCATAATTATTGAATGATAATTTTTGGTATTAAACGAACCTAATTGTCAACCCACAAATTGAAAATTTTCTTAGTTTTGAACGTGAAGTGATAATAGTTATTTTAAAATAAATTAACAAATTAATAAAATTTATGAATTAAGTTATATATAACTATTATAAAGACATGTATTATTATTATTATTTTAAATAGAGGGAACTGTCCAATATATATATATATATTGGACAGTTTCTCTAACTGGCTACACTCCTGCTATTTTGATTTAATTCAAAATTACGACATTCATCACCACAAAAGTGCAGTTTGCAGTATAAACTAAAAAGCACCATTTGATATATCAATAAAAAATTCAGGATTAAATTCCGTATTTTTAAGGTTTTTCTGGCTTAGAATTTTCGAAGCATTGTAGGTACAATCAAAGGATGGAATTTCTTCAGAAGAAAAGAGAGAAAGAAAAGAAGAATGAAAGAGAGAAAGAAGAAGAGAGTTTGAATAAAAGTATCTTTTAAAATTATACCATATTTAATACTGAAACCCATTTGAGAGCATTTTTCATGCATAAAATGAAGCAATAATAGTTTAAGAATTGAAAAGTAAGTCTATAAAATGGCCTGATCCAAACTTAAATAAACGTACGTAAAACTTTCCTTTTACTTTTGCCATTTAGAAAAAGTTAATATAAGGAGACGAGAAAACCTTTTTATTTAAATTAAAATGCAATGAGTTAATTTAAAACAATTTCCTAATAGTTGTATTTTCTACACTTACAACAAAAATATGTCCGAGGAAACCCATTTAGGCAATGACTTTCAGAAAATATGACGTTTATTTAACGAAGTATTAGTTGATTAAAAGTCCAACTTGATAAAGCTTTAGAGTATGAAAGACTGGAAGGTTTTCCTTTTTTTGTACCTCCTGCTGCACTTTATAATCATATTATTTAAGAGATAATACAGCAGAGCAAATAATATATAGTACTCTAACCTTTACGAGGCTTTATTTAGGCTTCAGATAAACAATTTTATGGTTAATAAGAGCATAAGTGAACATCATTATTTCATTTTGTTACGCGTATACTAATCAAAAAGCATAGAAGAATATGATTTTCGCGTACGGCTTTTAATAATCAGATCATCCATGAAAACAACAAACGAAATTTTAAAATCTCTCATTATATAAAGGGGCCATTGACAACCAATAGAACTACTGCCATGTGAATGCATGTGATTTAAATATTCGATTGCTTTCATAACTAATATTAAAATATTCGGTTGGCAACTAAGTTGCTGCATATTTTAAATAAGTAGAAAATTCAAAGATTTACATGAAAGTATAATTTTAATAAATTAGGTATTGTCCACTTTTGTCATAGACCTTTTGCCATCTTTCAAGTAGTGCCATGACCGCAGTAGCTGAATGGTCAAGGAAGTGAGCTCGTTGCCGGTGTTGTTGATTTCAGGTTTAAAAGCTAGTGCCACTGAAGACCCGTCATGTAGAGAGATGATACGGGTTAAATTTGTCGAGGGTCAAAGTCCTTCCATAGGCGGGATATGAAGGTTTGTTAAGGGGGTGTGATCCTCGTCACTTGAATGTGGCTCAAAATTACGAGGTCCGTCGCTAATAGACCTCATGTTGCTTCTAAATGTGATGTTTATTAAAATTAATCAGGGAGTATTATAATTGCATTGGTTGTTTGGTTTTGATTCAGTTAGCTTAACGTCCGATCCAAATTGCGCTTGGTGGAGGTGTCACTCTTTATGAACTTTCACATCGAATTGGGTTCTTCAATCGATATCCACTTCTCAAAACTAACTAGTACGTCAAATGAAGACTTTCGCCGTAGCCCTTGTTATTGCAAACGATGATCTAAGATAGAATCAAAACTCAAATGAATAACTTTTGTGTAATTTATTCGAAAGTACAGTAATGCCTCTCTACTTACGCTCCCCGACTTTCGCGAACCCGGGGTTACGCGATTTTCAAATCTCGTCGATTTATTTTTTGTTTGAGGGGGGGAGGTGAAAATAGAGTAAAGCGATTGAAGAAGTCATCGATCTTGCCAGGCAAATAAATTTACAAGTGAATAGTGTGTGTGTGATGACATTCAAGAATTCTTAAATTCCTGTAATCAGAGCTGCAGCTTGAAGAACTTGTGTTTTTAGACCCAGTTCAATCAGAAGATCGAATAACTGTTGGGAATTTGACAGAAGGCCTCCGTTTAATTGAAAAAGGGTTATAAATTTTTTAGAAACTATAGAATCCAACAATGTGAGCGTATTTTTCAACAAAACAAGGAATACAAAAATTATTAGTATACTACGAGGAAATTTTGAGAAAGAAAAATAAAAATCTTTGAGCCGACAAACTATGTTGTTAGATTTTATGAAACCTTCCCCATCAAAATAGTTTCTGCTTAGGATTTTGTATTTATGTCATTTAAGAGATTTTATATTAAACAAAATTTTTCTGAATTATTATTATTTTTCTTCACCTCCGGGCCCAACAAAAATAGTTTATATAAATTTATATGAGAAATCCACATCCCCGACTTTCGCGGTTATCACTCGGTCCCACCTATTGCGTAAGTTCGAGGTATTACTGTATTGTATTGGCGTAGCTTGTGAGAAATCTTTTAGATTGAAACATTGTGATCTAATTGGGGTTGTTTCCCCTTTTTGACAAATGAGTTTTAAACGAGGATAATTTTTCAAAGTAAATCATTTACACTAATATATTAATTTACAAAAATCAGTGACAAAAACATTGCAATTTACGCATAAAATGTCCTATTGAAAACAATGTCATTGCTACAGCACTAATAGCTGTTACATGGAAAATGAAGGTGATTTTTAAAAATATTATAGGGAAATACACTTAATTTAATTAGATATGAATTTTTAATTATTCATTACTCAAGGAGATCAAGCTCACCTAGCAAGGGATGAGAGCTTTTAGAACAGTCTGTCAGGACTTTTTTTTTAAAAAAAATAGCTTTGAAGGAATTTATTTAAGTTATAAACACTTGGAACTTTAAGGTATCCGACTACGTTCGGAACCGTGGTTTTAAAAAAGCGCATAAATGGATAATTTTCATGATATTTAGTGTCACTTAGATTAGAATACATGTATAAAATTGTTTTAAGGACATTTTGACAAAAAAAAATTATTTAAATGCAGTATTTCGGCAAAAAATTAACTCAGAATAATTTTTTTTCCAAATGTTCTCCTTTTGTGAAAAATGCTTCTATTATAATAATATTTTGCCTGTATATAGCTCAGACCTCTGTACAGAGGCTCAACTAGAATTTTTGAAATATATAACTTAGACGTGGATATATCCATATTTTACTACAACAGCGGGTAGAAATGTTAAGAAAAAAAACGCCGATAATTATTTCAATTGGTAGTAACTCTGAAAATAATGTGAATTTTTCAAAAATCCTAGTTCAGATTCTCTGTAGAAGTCTTTAATTTATATAAGCACACACACACACACACATACAAAATATTATTATTATAGAAGTATTTTTTACAAAAGGAGAACGTTTTGAAAAAAGTTTATTCTAAGTTAACTTTTTGCCAAAATATTGTACTTAAATAATTTTTTTGTCAGAATGTCCTTAAAACAATTTTATACATGTATTCTTATCTAAGTGACACTAAATATCATGGCAATTATCCATTTATGCTCTTTTTTAAAATCACGGTTTCGAACGTAGTCGGATACCTTAGAAAGCTCATATCACAAATTAATACAAAGGGGTCTCAGGTGCGTTCATTTTGTCTTGACAGGTGAAAATACAAACAATTTTCTAATAGATATAATTCTTTGATATTAAAATTAAAGAATTTGACTCTTTTATACATTATATATATTTACACAGGAATGAGATTTCAAAAAAGTGTAAAATGTTTATATAAAATACAATCATAATTTAAAAAATTATAAGCATATGAAAATAAGAAACATTTCTGTAAGAAATATTAAATAAATTTTATGTTGTGCATGATATTTTCTAAAATAGTAGCCTTTGATGCACAAAACTTAATAGAATTATAAAATGGATCAAGCTTTTTAAACCTTACCTAATTGTAGTATTATATATTATATATTTTTATGTCTCTCTCAAAAAAGTTGATAAATATTGAAATTATAAAAGCAATTTAAAATTATTTTTTTTATTTTTAAAAAATGTTATTCACTATCCATTTTATTTAAAAATATTACAGTATAATAAGAATATATTTATAACTTTATAAATCATTTTATTGCTACTAGAGCTACTATTTTAGATATCATGCGCAGCGAAAATTTAAATAATATTCCTTACAGAAATGTTTTTTTATTTTCATAAGCTTATAATTTTTAAAATTATGATTATATATTTTACACATTTTACACTTTTTGGAAACCTCATTTGCTTATAAATAATGTGTAAAAGTATCGAATTATTTAATTTTACCTTCAAAGAATTGTATCCAATCGAAAATTGTTTATATTTTCAGCTCTCAAGACGAAATTAAAAAACCCTGAGATCCCTTGACAAATCTTCCCCTTTCATTTTTTTTAAAAAACCATGACTTTTATTAAATATTTTCATAATATTTTACATTGATTTTTTTGGATTCGAAAGATGTTATTTGATTGTTCATTAACATTGTACATAAAAATAACCCAAGGGCTGTTTGCGGCAGATACGTACTTATGAGCCACGATCAAGTGAAGAAGACGTCACCTGAGCCGGCATTCCACTCTCCAAGCATCAACACCAATCCAACGTGAAGACTATGAGTCTCAACAGATTTGAAGTGCATTTTTCTCGCCTAACGGTATCAGAATTGGAAACCGCAATTCGACAACTACTGTATTTATTCGAATCTAAGCCGCACTTTTTTACAATGTTAATGCTTCTGAAAATCAGGTGCGGCTTAGAATCAAAGGGAAAAAAAATCGTTTGATGCGGAAATTAGAGCAATTACAGATTCATGTATACATTTGAAAGTTTATAATATAGGCTAAATAGCTAATTATTCACTTCTTGTTAGTTCTCATTTTAAATTTCTTTTAATTTCGTGAAATTGGATATCGATAAACTATTTTACACTGCTTTTCATTTTTCTAAGCTATTTTACACTGTTTTCATTTTTCACAAAATCTTGTTGAAATTTTGTGGTGTGCCTATAGAATGAATGGCCACTTAGATTTGAATAAATACTGTATATTACCAGCCAAGAGCTCTCCAACATGATCATTTCGTTATTGTGGCCCCACAAAGAGGACTTGGAATAGAATTTCTCTTAAAACTTAGCACTGCATGAACTAAATTCACTACTATTTGGATCTGAATTCTTTAAAATACATTGCACTGGATAGTTTATTTTTTATTCCAATATTTTGATTTAAAGGTTCCTATAACTTTTACTGCCCAATAAAGGAGTGTTTTGAATGAGGAATAAATCTTCTGAGATTGGTTTCTGATTTCAATTGCTTTGAAATTATTATTCTGTTTGAACATTATCAAACCATTTTTTGTTAAATGTTTTTTTGGTGTTCTAAAATTGAATATTTGCTTAGAACTTTATTATTATTATTGATATTTTGTGAAAAATATTTTAATCTTTATAAGCAATTCCAATGTTTAATTAAATAATATTAGAACATATTTTGTGTATTACTTGTTGAATTATTACATTAATCACATATATATTAGATATTTTTGTTTCAACGTAAAATACACATTTATATTTTATGTATACTGCTTACAGGAAAATTATATTTCCTAATTATTATTATTATTATTTTAATTCCTGTTTTTCTGGGTCTCTTTCACAGATATGCTATATGTGCTTATATTTCCAGTAATACCAGTGCATCTCCAGCAATTGTATAAAGGAAAAAGAACAAAGCTCACTTTCGTTGTTCACGATGGTCATGTTCACGAACTCGCGGCCGATAAAATTTTTGTAAAGGGATGGGCTCTAATCTTAGTGACACTAAAAAAGGAGACCAGTGTGCAGAAATTCTGATGCACGCTAAACTGTGTTGAGTGTCAAAATCCTATAGTTGGGCATGATATATAAATTTGGAAAGTGGGATGCCAGATTATAGTTGTTGTCCTCGTCACTTCACCATGGTTCAAAATTACGAGGTCAATCACCAATAACCCTCTTGTAGTTTCTATGTGAGATGACAGCGATTAATTCCTCAGTCATTGTACTCATTTAATTTTAAAAACGAGTAATATAAAAAAATTTATTTTAGAAAATTAATTTTCATAAAAAGATTTTATTTTAGTTAGTTAATTTAATTAATATTTAAAAAAACTGTTTTTAAGTCAAGTGTCATCCACTACAAGTTTAAAAAAATGTGTTTGAACTTGGGTGATGAATAAAAAATTATGCATTTGAAGCCAAGACAAAATTTGTTAGAAAAACCTACTGGCGCCGTCTGTTGCAGCTAGTTCTAACTTCATCAGAAATAGTGCTAACTAAATTTAAAACTAAAAAAATAAAATTTAATTAAAGAATTAATATTTGAAAAAACTGTACTTACATCAAGTGTCATCCACTACAAGTTTAAAAAAATATATTTGAACTTGAATGGATGTATAAAAAGTTTGAAAATTTGAATATATATATATATATATATATAGGAGAGAGTTAACTAATAGTAGGAACTGTGAAAAAATACGATTGTAAGTAATTTTTAAAATTATAGCTATTTTATTTTATTTTATTTATTTATTTATTTTTTTGTACATTTTATACTGTTATATACACCATATAAACAGTAGTAAAAGTAAATGTACTTTTTAAAATATCCCCAGTAACAAAATATTTTTTAGTTTTTTTTTTAAGTGTATACGGAGGCAGACGAAATATGAACGAGATTTTTTTTAAAAAAGATATTTTTTGAAGGATTACTCTTCGAAAACTTTCAACAAAATTTTATATTTTTTACAAACATTCTTTTAAGATCCACTAATATTTTACTAATTTATTAGAATTTTTTTCTGTATAAAAGGAATCCGAACATGTATGACTAGATTTGCACAGTAATTATTCTACATTTTCATTTTCAATGAAAATCTTTTTTCTAATGCTTCTATTGTCCAAGAAAATGGTAGTTCAAAGGTGCAAAAGGTAGGATATTTGAAGGTGTTATCAAGTAAAGTTTTTTTAATATTCTGCTGTTACACTATCTGTGTGGATTCTTGTAGTTCTTGTAGAAGAAGAATATTGTGGATCGAAATGAAACCTCTTTCGGAACGATATACTGCTTTATCTTTATTCAAAATTCACAGTATATACTGCAATAATTGTATGTCATGTATGAAGAAAACTAACTTGTATTATACCTTGCAAATTTCTAAAAACAATAACGAAAGCTTTGCCAACAGACAACCGAGTTTTTGTTGTGAGTGGAGCTTTTTCTAATTTCACTTTTAGTGCATTATTTCATACTGCACTAAAATGCTGCTGAGTTGCACCTAACTTTCTTCTCAAGTTAAAATTTGGATAAGAAAAAAATGGATCTCCTTCTGCTTCAATGCAATTAAAATATCTTAACAAATTTTTGTTCTTGGTTCAATATCAAATTTCGAGGTACTTACTTTTCTCCAATTGTTCGAAGCTGTAACTTATTAGGAATACTGGATTATGCTCTTTTATAACTTATACCTATGTTATCGCAAGTTTATTTAATTGTTATTCGTCGGTCATTTAGAATAAACGAATTTGTCAAATTTTCACTCCATTTAGACTTATTGTCTTTCGAACATTGTGAACTACATTTTCAACTTATGTTTACGGCCATTTTTAAACACTTGGTGCAATTTGCATAGTTGAGACCTCTATAAGGGTTCATTAGTGACTGGGCATTCAATTCGTACCCCAAATTTAAATAGATATAGCATTTTGTGTACTAAAAACTTAATAATTATCGTCCATGGGTCATTAATAATATGCCTTATGTGTTTACTCATCGTGCTAGTGATTAAATAAATGAACGTATAAAGAAGAAAAGGATAAGGCAAGCGATTATTTAAATTTTATTTAAACTTATCATGGTTGCGTTTATATTTGATCTATCTTTGTATATAAGAAGCAAAAAGGAAGAAATGAGAGAAAGAGAGAAAGAAATTGCCTTTTTTAGAAAAATAAAAATATGATACTGTAATATTGTACCGAATTAAAATATCTCTTCAACTAAGTAATTAAGGAGAAATTTTTTTTTCTGCTTATAATTTTTTTATTTAATTTTCCAGGATTAACTGATACTTGGTAACTTAACTAACATATCAGAAATTTTACCCTTTGGTATTTTTTAGTATTTAGCCTAACCAAAACCCCTGTTTCAGTTTTTCGAAATTTATTATTATTTATTTATTTCGCATATTAATAATTTGAATTTTATTGCTATACACCAGAGATGTCAAACTCAAGGCTAACTTGGGACAATCAAACAAGGTTTATCTTAAGGTGGGCCGCAAAAAAAAAAAATTATTATTCATAGAAACGTAAGTTTATTTCGAATAATTCATTATAATGAACATAAATAAAAGAACAAAAAAAAAATTTAATGTTTACGTCCTGACACTCTTGACATCTCTTCTCTGCTACTATCTTTCCTATTTCGGGAGAAAAGTTTTGATATTTTATTATACATTATTGTGTGCCGATATACTGATCGGGCCGTGAGTTTGACACTCCTGCCATACACGCATTTAAAGTATCCGACTACGTTCGGAACCGTGATTTTAAAAAAAGTGCATAAATGGATAATTTTCATGATATTTAGTGTCACTTAGATTAGAATACATGTATAAAATTGTTTTAAGGACATTATGACAAAAAAAATTTATTTAAATGCAATATTTTGGCAAAAAATGAACTTAGAATAACCTTTTTTTCAAAATGTTCTCCTTTTATAAAAAATGCTTCTATAATAATAATATTTTGTGCTTATATAAAGTAAAGACTTCTCCATAGAGTCTGAACTAGGAGTTTTGAAAGATTCACATTATTTTCAGAGTTACCACCAACTGAAATCATTATCGACGTTTTTTTCTAAAATTTCTCCCTCTGTTGCAGTAAAATATGGATAAATCCACTTCTAAGTTATATATTTCGAAAATTCTAGTTGAGCCTCTGTACAGAGGTCTGAGCTATACACAGGCAAAATATTATTATAATAGAAGCATTTTCCATAAAAGGAGAACGATTTGAAAATGAGTCATTCTATGTTCATTTTTTGTCAAAATATTGTACTTAAATAATTTTTTATTGTAATAATATTCTTAAAACAATTTTATATACATTTTCTAATCTAAGTGACACTAAATACCATAAATATTAACCATTTATACTCTATTGCAAAATCACGGTTTCGAACGTAGTCGGATACCTTAAATTTATTTTGTAAAATCAACGAACCTTTCAAAATTGTTGAATTTATTTAACATCGGAGGTGTACTTTCTCTTAAAGTTGATAAGGTAATAGAAGTGTACCAAATTAAAAGCATTGCAATAATAAAGTATGTTTCCTTTTTTTATCACATAATATTTAAAAAAAAAAAATAGAGAAAATGCGAAGAAATCCGCGTAATTTTTAGTTGCATGAGTTCTTCTGTTTCACCTATTTTCGCCTTATGAACACCTTTTTCATCCCTCTGCTGGAAAGTAAGAAAATTGGTTGTCCATCCCAGTTCTGAAACTGGAGTAAGAGTAGGAGTCACGTGAATGATAGAGGAGGAGCGTTCTAAAGGAGGGCGCTACGGTCGAATTCGAAAGCGGCGCGTGCGAACTATTTGAAATGAGGATCCAATCTCGGAAGTTTGTGACCACTGATCATGCAGATGAGTGGACAGCGGTCATTCGCGTCATGGAACATCAGCTGAGGTCGAATACGAGCTGTGTCACTCTAGGATATCAAGGTAAGAATCATTCAATGACATCTACCTATATGTGGTGAAAATGAGATACGGGTTTCGGATAGATGGGATGCGGTTGGAAAGTTTTCTTTCCTTTTTGTTTTAATTCTTATTTCAAAACTTTCATCGGAAGAATTGGCCTTGTTTTCTTAAGGAACTTATTAATCGCAGCTCATTGTTGTTTGTAGTTTAAATTCTTACACACAAGAATAAATTTAATGAATGATGCGTTTTTAATAGAACGAATTAAACATAAATTTTTGAAGAAAATAATTCAAAATTTTCAGCCAGATTGGATTTTTAAAATTAAATCTAAGTAGCATTTAGATTGAATTTTTGTTTAAAGGGAGAAAAGAAGAAATGATAAAGAAAGGAATACGAAAACTAATGGTTAATAATATTTAAATAATATGCATGAATAATAGCTTTGAAAAATGACGGCATATGTTGAAAATGTGTAAATATGGTGTAGAGAAGCAACATTAGAAAAATTCTACGCTTAGGTATAACTTTATTTTTTATTTCATTTATATAACACGTGATACTTTGTTAATATGGGCGTAGTACCACCGTATCAATGATACGGATCCTCCAAGCTACAGGGGCCCCAACATGCATATGTGTAACATAGTACAATGTTAAGGGGCCCCGGAAAAGTCCCTCAAAGAATTTTGATACAGGCCCCACTCAGGACTAACTGCGCCAGTGTTTGTTAACCTCTGATTCATATGTAAAACATATTGAAACAAATTTCTGCTGTTGCAAACAGAATTGTAATGATTCGGTTTTGTATGTAATACTTTGGAAAAATGATTAAAATTCGTAATGAAAAAGAATTAAAATTGGATTTTTCATTAGAAACTAAATAAATAAGAGAAAGTTCCGGATTCAAAATTTACATTTCTTTTTGTGTTCTGTGTTAATTCTTTATTAACATTAAAACTCTAGTGTACGTGACTTAATATATGTTTTATTTATATAACTTACACACATGTCTGATGATTATATTACTTTTTAGAAAAAAATACCATCTTAATATTCATATGTATTATAAGATGTAGTTACATAATGAATGTTATATTTAATAGTATAGGTATATCTTTTAAAATCCTTAAGTTTTTGATATTTTCTAATATTAATATTCAAATAAAGGATAAATATTTCTAATTTTCATTTATCCTTCATATTTTCAAAGTATGTTACCTCAATTTTCTTAAAGCAAAGCCGTTAAGTATATACTTAAGTAAGTTGTAGCTTTTTATTTATATTTAACAAATAATAACAACTGAAAAAGCTTATCTTATGTATCACGTACTTTATTGGATAATTACGTAAAACAGCCTTGTATTCATAAACCTGAATTACAGATTTTTATTAATTTAATTGCACTTTATTGAATCAAAATACAAAAAAAGTTAAGCGAGTCAAATTGAATCCATTACGTTTGTGTTCAAAGCTTGTGTTTCAAGGACATCATGTTAAAACTAGATAAATTAAAATCTTCCTCACTTCAATTTAAAAAAAAAAAAAAAAATGTGGTTAAATTTTTTTAAAAAATGGACCTAAATTTGAGAATTTATACAAACTACTGCTTTTATTATAATTTTAAGCTAAAAATATTTAGAGTCAAAAAATGTTATAAGAATGAATAAAATTTACCATTTTTCTTTTTCGTCATGTGTTTGTATAGTGACTGATACTATACAGTTTAGAATTCGCATATTGTGAAAAAGATAACTCGTATCTCTAAACATTACTCCAGCGTTACGAAACTATGTTTTATGCTGCAATTGATACGTGTTATAAAGAATATTGTATAAATTGTTTTGAGCAATTTTAGGACTATATATGTACACACAGAATTATTTTAATACTTATAAAAACTGCACTTGTTCAAACGTTACGAAATAAGTGTATATTTATATGATAAATTAAATATGAATGAGTCCAGTTAAGAAAAATCTTGCTTGAAAAAGATTATTTGGTAAGCGTTATTTCTTATATCAAAAGCAACTGGTAATGAATAACAATCAGTCACATCTTTTAAATTTAAAAATTTTCAGGTTTATTTCATATGATTCTGGTAAACTGAGGAAAAAGGGATCCATATCACTTTCATAATTCACCATAAAAACTGTCGTCGAGTATAATTTTACTATGTTTTATGTTTTTTCTGTTTAAATTTTCCTAGTATTTTACATAAATCACGTATTTCTTAAGTATATATATATATATATTTTCCCACAAAGATTCGTATGTAAAATGTATCTAACTTCATCTGAACTGTTTCCTGCATGGTTTTCCTAATATTGTAGCACACAACTCAAATCTTCTTTTTAAGATGTTTGTTTTAATTATTATTTCAAGAGTATTTGAATATTTACAAAAAATGTCTAGTCAAAAGTTTTCTTAAGGTATCCAGAAAAGAAAGATGATCAATTTCCTTAATGTAGATTATAATGATAAACCCAAAAGTAGTTCGTTTAAAAACTGTTATGAGCGTCTTGGAAATTAATTTAGAGAACTAATGTTTTACCTTTAATTTTGAAAACAGAGTATGATTTCTAAAGAATTTTCCCACTCATTATATAAGCAAACACTAAATTTGATTTTTCTTCTAACTTATGGAATTTATATCACACATATATAATTGTTATATTTTCATATTTATTATTTCACACTATCTGAATCACGAAAAATGGATTTGAGATATTACAATGAAATATATTGCTAATAAAATTTACAAATTTTTTAAAAACAGTAAAATAGCTACTCAACCCTTTCTTTAATATTACAGAAAGGATTTTGTAATATTAAAGAAAGGGTTGGTTAACCAAAGCACTTTGGTTAAGTTTTGCTGGTTATAGAATAACTTGTTTATTTATTTTGAAAATCATTTTACGAGAAAAAATTCGAAGCTTAACATTAATTTTGAAAAATATTTTGAGAATCACAGTTATAAAAAATTTTAACCAGAAATAATAGTCTTTTGCTGAAGTGCTTATATAAATATTAATATATAATATTTTGAAATTTGAAAATTCTACTGTTTTTGAAACTTTTTGAAAGGATACTTCTTTTGAAAGTATAACCTATATATTTGTGATTTGTAAAGAGATCATATATAACTCAAATAAATTAGAGGATCCTTAAAATTTGATCGTAAATTTAAGAAAGAGATATGTTGTTTACAGCAAGTATTTTCTCTTATAATACAAGCATTTTTTTTTTAAAATCTGCCAATTGATTGGAATTTTATGAACAAAAATTATAGATTTTCAGAATCAATATGAATTGCTTTAAGAGAGAGACTTAGGTGACTTAAATTACTATCAGTTAAAGGTTTTTGTACCATAGTTAACATCTTTTTATTCCCTATTCTGATTATTTTCATAAGTATAAGAAAATACGTGTATATAATATAAAGGTTACGTGTCAATAAAAACATTCAGAAATGGTTGGATCTCTGCTCGAATCAAAGAACAATAAACTAGTTATTGCCAGATTCAGTGTTCTAAATTCTAGTTAAAATTTTGAAGCAGAAAAACTTATTAGTAGCACAATTGTTAATTATGAAAAATTATAAAATGAGAATAAATTATATTATTAAGTAAAATCAAAACTACATCAATAATGTTAAGCATATTTTTGTAATTTTCCTTTCAGTAATGAGTATTTTTAAATGTTATTCCTATCAGCAATAGTATCGCCATCTGTGATTTGATAAAGGTTTTAAAATGAAGAACATTTCGATAGATTTGAAAGTTTACAGTATATTTATTACTAATAGCACCCTAATTATCAAGTAAGAATAAATTAATTGATACAATTAAGGAATTCTGTATAAATAAAATTATTTATAAAATTGACTGGGCCATTTTGTTCTAAATAGTAGATAACGAAATTATTATAATTTTTTATTCTTTCTGATTTACGTGAAACTAACAAATTTTCACCAAGAATGTAATTTATTGTAATGTTAATATATATATATATATATATATATATATATATTATAGAAAAGAGAGAAAAATATCAAAATTCCAAGATGGTATTAGCTGAGGATTGCTTTTCGGGGTAAAACCAGTTTTGGTGACTAGCTTAACTTCCTCATCTTATTTAAAGTAGCGAGTAAAATTCAAAGAATGGATAGATTTAACGTTATTATTAATTATGAAGTAAATGCACTTATATTTAAAATGCTCAGATCGTTTCTCGAATCAAAGAACTAGAAACAAGTTACAGTCGAATTCAATGATCTGTAAACACATTCACAGCAAAATATAGTAAGTAGAAAGGTCCCATATTATGTCAAATGCGTTATTTCTTAATGTATATTTATAATAAGGATATAAACTAATACTGCCGGACAGCTATTTTACGAGTCTCTATTTTACGAATTTCTTTATTTTGCGAGGTTTTTCCTGGAGCCAAGAACTTTTTACGATCTTCTTTGTAAAATAACCCCCAAATAGCGAAATGCATTTTCTATTTAACGAACTTTTTCTCTTGTGATTTGATTTCTTCTCCCTATTTTTAAAATATTTCTGGACCTTCGTATGATGAAATGATAAAATCATTTGAAACAATTCGACGCGGATTACCATGTAGAGAAAATACGCCTGAAGGGTTTTTTGGTGCATTACAAAGATACTCGAGGAGCACTTTGAAAGAATACATTTTTTCAAAATGAATAAATAAAATAACAAAATTAACATCCTTTACCAGTAATTAAATTTATGAACGCATGTGTAATATTGACGTAAAATTACTGATTATGAAAAAATTATGTTTAAAATTAACTATCGGCTTAAAATTAGAGAGAAAATGTCATTAAAATTCATTAATTTTAACATAAAATTATTTTTGAGAGTTGAAAATACAGTGTAATTCAGCACAATGTTTTTTCCTGTGGTCCTTGCAGATTTCTTTTTCATGGATAAGATAAATAAAATAAATAGAATTTTTAAAAAAAAAAATGTGAATCATTACTATTTTAACAATGTATAGTGTTTATGTATTTAAAATTTATTTTATGTGGTTTATAAAGTATATTAAAAGATGAATCTCTATTTAACGAATTTTCCACATAACGAAATTTTTTTCGGAGTTTAGCGACTTCGCTAAATAGAGGTCCGATTGTATTAACTTAAACAATAAATATATTTACATTAAGAAATTTATTTATGTAAACTTTTCATGATAATAATATTAATCTGAATAATTAAATAATTATATATATATATATATACATACATATTGATGCCCTGAATTAGGAAGTATTTTTCTTAAAAAAAAGGTTTCCAAATGAATTGAAATCTCAGGAAACATTGCAAAACTAATATCAGTTCATTTATAAAAGAATTAGATGCTTTTAGAAATAATTTTTTCATTACATACGTAATGACCTCTTTGGATTTCATTCAAAGTATTGTTAACCGGTAATTCAAGGTTTTAGCATTTGATTTATTATGGTTGATGATGTAGAAATGAAAATAACGTTCAATTAATATATAAGGAATTGTGCATGTGATTAAAATGGTATTTTTTGTCTAATTTATTTTTTATTATATTCTCTTATTTTTGAATTACTTTTATCCCTTGATTTTGCTTAATAAAACAAACCGAAAATTGTTGTTTTTTTCAATTATTTTTTTAAGGAAATATTTATTTCAGTATGCCTTTACTAATATCTCATGATCCTTGAGGGAAAGAGATATGGCATAAAAAAAGAAAAATAAAACCTTGTTTTCTTTTTTGCTTTCTTTATTGGGGTGAAAACAGGACAAATGAGAATAATAAAAATTCTTAAGCTCTTTTAATAGAACTATGATGCTTTGATGTATTAGTAGTTTAGTACAAAACAGGTTGCAATTAATATGAAATAACTGTTAAGAATTTGAATCTGAAGCATTATTATTAAATAATACTAGGAAGCTGGAACACTAATTTTTTTTAAAAAAAAAAAATTCTGTTTACGTTAAAAAATACGTAATTAAATTTTTTTTTACTAAAATAAGACGAAGTAACTTTGGCGCCACTATTTCTTCCGAAAATATTTGATAATTAGAAGTATGATAATAATGTAATGCTTTAATGATTTCTTGTAAAAATGCTCCTAAATTTGTTTCTGTAATACGATTTTCAATATACTCTTTACTCCATTTTTCGATTACAATTATTTTTAATATTTCCACATACTTTTGGGTTCTGTTCTATTCTGTAATATCTCTTTTATGAAACTTTAAGCTATCGTCTATAATCTGAATTTGTTTTCAATGTAATATAAATCGCGTATATTCAAAATGACTTACAACATATCAAATGGATACTTTGATATTTAATGTCTCATCTAGATGCTGTCAAAATTGAATGGCTTTAAAATGTGTGCCTTATATGTAAATCATATTTATTTTATTATGGTGAATTGAGCATTCATTTAAGAGCCAAATTGCATTTAAAAATAATGCTGAGATTTTAATGATGATTTAAGAGTACAGAATGATTCAATTGACAAAAATCGGTCAAAAAATCAAATCTAATTTTCTTAGCCTAAATTATTTTGTATACATTTTTCTACAAACTCACAAAATTTGAAAGCTCTAAGTTTAAAAAACGCAGAGTTGTGAAAACTTTTACGTTTGTTTTTATGCACATTTCAATGGCAAATTAAAACTTTAAACTGACTTATCTCGGAAAGATAAAGTAACTAGTTTGTCTTCATTTAAGGTATCCGACAACGTTCGGAACCGTGATTTTGCAAACACGTATAAATGGATAATATTTATGATATTTAGTGTTACTTCTATTAGAAAATGTATATAAAACTGCTTTAAAAGTATTATTACAATAAAAAATTATTTAAATACAATCTTTTGACAAAAAAGGAACATAGAATGACCCATTTTCAAAATATTCTCCTTTTGTGAAAAATGCTTCTATTATAACAATATTTTACATGTATATAGATCAGACCTCTGTACAGAGGCTCAACTAGAATTCTTGTAATACATAACTTAGAAGAGGGTTTATCCATGTTTTACGACAACAGAGGGGAGAAATTTTAAGAAAAAAACGCTGATAGTTATTTCAATCCGTTGTAACTCTGAAAATAATGTGAATTTTTTTAAAAAAATAGTCCAGACTCTCTGAAGAAGTCTTTACTTCATATAAACAAAATATTATTATTTCAGAAACTTTTTTTTTATAAAAGGAGATTTTGAAAAAAGGTTATTCTAAGTTCATTTTTTGCCAAAATATTGTATTTAAATAATTTTTTTTGTCAAAATATCCTTAAAACAATCTTATATATGTATTCTAATCTAAGTGGAGCTAAATATCATGAAAATTATCCATTTATGGGCTTTTTAAAATCACGGTTCCAAACGTATTCTGATACCTTAAAATGCTAAGGCTTTTTTTTCTATTGTGCCTAATACTTGGAAATTCTTTTCACTTGTTGCCTGTAGTACATGGAACAAAATTTAGTATGCATTTTTGAAGCAATACTTATTTTTTAAAAAATAATTGAATTTAAAATTTACACATTTTTTAAGGAGTTTTCAGCAAGCATTCGTAAAAGGAAGTATTGTACGAATACCAATCATGTTATCGCAAAACATACCAAATTTTGTTATGAATAGTTTGACGTATTTGTGAATCGAATTTCATATATGTATGTCAATTTTTGTAGGAAATTTTGAAATTACTTCATAAGTTTCAAGTTTTTCCCTTAAAAAATTAAATGGTTAGCTTTTCATGAAATTGTAAGCCCAAAATCTGTTTTACATCATACATACACATAGGAGGCAACCAAAAAATTATGAAAATCATTAAATTTAAAAATTTTGTGTAAATCGTACCATGTTCCTTAAGGAGTTTTTGAAAATTAAAGCTATCGAGAAATTGACTAATACTTTTGATTCGTAAAAATTATTAACTTAACTCAGTGGTGCAGCAGCCCATGAGGGTCAAGGCCTACTGTGACCAATTCAGTATACGTGACCTTGGGCACTGAAGTGCGCTAGCATATGTTCCGGTGAGGTGGTCAGTCTGACATGTAACCCCCAGTGTTAAGTTCCAAGCAAGCTTGGTACTCATTTATCGACCCACTGAAGGGATGAAAGGCTGAATCAACCTTGCCCATTCCACTGTTTGAACCTCGGACCTGTGGTGTCGAAGCGCGATGCACAAACCACTCAGCCACTGGGTTTCCGTAAAAATTATTATTGCTGGAAAATGTGTGACTACAAAACTTATAATGCTCTTCGAAAATTAAAAATATTTTTACTTTTTTCCGAAACATACAAATCGAAAAAGATAATGTAGCGCTCTGTGACCTTGAATTCTAATTAGTATTTCAGAAAATCAACTTCAAATATTGATAATATTGGGATAACCTTTTTTAAGATGATTTAGTCTTGAAAACATAATATAATAAGGATAAATATTTATACGAAATTGAATTAAATTGTCTACAAAATTGCGACGAGGCATTTATATCCGCTTTTGAAATAAAATAGTTTACTTTAATTTGCTACAAAATAGAACGCGCTGGGTAGAAAAGCAATCTTTTAGAAAGTCTTTGAGAAACTCAGTTTGTGATTTCAAGAGGTTTTTGTTGTTTATTTCAAGAGGTTTTGTTGTTTGAAGAGGGTGTCAGAGCAGTTAATGTTTAACAATACTTCTTAATGAATGAAAGCAACAAACCAAAGCATTAAAAATTAAATTCAAGGTCAATATTTCCTTTATATTACAAGTAAATCCAATTCTCGTATGGAAAAGTAGTTCAAGTTGATGTAGTAGAAATTATCTTAAAAGATTGTACATGCTTTTCCAACATATAAAGATAGAAATCATACAAAAGGAATACATTTTTAAGATGTATCTTTAAAGAAAAAAAAATCAATTTAGAATGGGAACTTCGACATAAACTATTTAACGAAAAATACCCTCTCCCCCTCTTTCTTTCATTGCCTTTTGTTTAAAAACTCCACACAAGATCCTGATAAGCTGTATTAGTTGCAATTACAATTTCTCAGCAAACAGACATTAATTTTTGAAGGAAAAAGTAGGAATAGTCGATTCAAAATTTCTTAAGTATTAGCTACTTTTTTTAAGTTTACAGTTTTTAGAAGTCCAAAAAAGTACATGTTTTAACAAAATTGAGGCGATTCTTCTTAATGTTAACTTAAATCAAGTTAACATCTTCTATTATAGTAAGTTTTTAAAACTAACGTTCAAAACATAATGTACATCGTCAGTCGCTAACTTATTATTAAAATCAACAATGTTTCCTAAAAGCAGCACGAATTTTTTTAAAGTTAACATGTTTATATAATGCATTTAAGAGCATGACATTTGAAGGTCATCTTACTTCAATATTTGTAGAAGCCAAAGTTTTTCTCTATTCACACAGCGTGTGCATCTTTAAAAAGCAATATAAGCGATCTTATACGCAATTAAATTTTTTTTAAAAAAAGTTGTTACATTAATTTTTTTATCTGTAAATAACATAAATCTGGAGAAAAAATATTGGAAACTTATTGTTTTTACATTGAGGAAATGGAACATCGTTTCCGCTAAAGGATTATTTCAAAATACTAGACCCGAAATACCCGAAAACTAGACCTAATGTGGACCGAAGAGTGGCCGAGTTTGTGAGAATGCCGGGTTATCGAGAATGGAATTAAAACAGAATATAAGTAGGAGTGTTTCTTTAGAAAATATTGTACTGCACTCGTATGTATTGTTTACTTGAGAATATAACACAAAACAAACTGCCCAAATACCCCAAAGGAAAAGTACGTACTTTATGAAGGCGCAGTGCGTTTACTACATGAAAATGAAAATTAATAAATATATACTATACAGTAATTTACCTGATAAGACACACCTCAGAAAAATACTTTATAAAGGCATAAAGTGCTGACTGTAAAGAAAATTAAGTAACCGATTTTGCAAAAGCTGACTAATGTTTTTTAAAGAAAGGCGTAATGTTCTGTCATCTTCCGCACTGCACTAAGTGTTTTGCTGCTTCATCACGAAAACGACAAATCCATTGCCGCGATGCACCTTGATCAAAATACTGAAGGGAGGTTTTACTGAGGGAAGGTTTCGTCAGAGAGAGCCTTTAGTCCCTCACTATGTGATATCTTAGGAGTTTGTACGATGTCCTCAACATTAATGTCTTCATCATTTTCCAGCATATTTTCATTAACTGTGACACAGCAACAATAACTTCTGCATCAGACATAATGTCTTGCTCGGAATCGTTCTAGAACCACCACGATTCGATCGGAAAGGATTTGGCAGAGTTATCGAGTGCTGAGATTTTGGGACTCTAACATAATATGAAAGTTCAACCACAAAAAATTAAAGATATACTACCAGTGGCGCACACAAGGGGGTGTCCTAGGGGTCCGGACACCACCCATAGTCCTTGATTATTTTTTCGATTGGTTATAATCCTATGTATATATTACGTACAATTTAATTATACATTTGTATTAATGTATAATTTTATTAATTAATGCTAATTATTTATTCAATAATTTATTTTGCATTGTTTTATTCCCGAAAATCGACAAAATCAAAAGAATATGTTGGCGGCGTATTGGAGCATGGTACCAAAATGGTGGACTTTCGACCCTGGACACCCCCCTTGAAAATTTTTATGTGCGCTACTGTATACTACTATATCAACTACCTATTATTAGTTTAAAATGAGCTCGTAACCCTTAATTTTGGATTAGATCAAAGTCGACTCATGTAAAAAGTAATGTAGAATTTTTCTAACGCTTATAAAAAGATAAAGCAAGAAAAGTTTTAAATGGGATATATAGAACCGCGAAAAATGCATTTAACATTGAGGAACATCAACATTTAAAAATAACGAAATTCATAATTCCTTCCAAGTTTTTGGAGCGCTGTAGTAAAAAACTAAGACGAATACAGCAAAAAAGAAGGTATGAAAGAATACAGAAAAATTCAAGTTTTATTTACGTATTTTACAGGTGTTCCCTTGGTCACTCAACATACATCAATGTGGTAATTCAGTTTCTGCCACACTCTATTCAACATTTTACTATCAACATTATTGACAGCACGTGTTGTCTTTTCATGCAATTTTGTTACATCCCACGGCAAGGAGGGGGGACAAAAACTTGGGCCACAAGTAAAATACCAAGTTTTGGGATAACACGGATAACAAGGAAAGGATAACATGGGCTGTCAGTAGCGCTAATAGTACCGTGTTCAGTAGAGTAGGGGTAGGAACTGGACTATCGATCGCATTGATTTATGCCGTTCGACCATATGTTCATATACCTGTAAAATATGTAAATGAATTTTTCCTGAATTCTTTTATATGTTCTTTTTTGCTATACTTGTCTTTGTTTTTTTACAAAACTGCTCCGAAACCTTAGAGGGAATTGCGGATAACCTTGTATAATAGTATCCTATAAGATATGCATTAATTTATACAGGGTCGTTTTTAACCTCCTCAGCGTCCTAGGTACTTCAAGTGGCCGCGGTAGCCGAGTGGTATATGTATCGGACCGTGGCTTACCTTGTCACGAGTTCGAGCCCAATACCACTAAAGACCCGCCGTGTAGGGCAGCGATGCACGTTAAATCTGTCGAGAGCTGAAACGTCCTCCCGTTGGTGTGGTGTGGTAGTTAGGAGAGGGGGTTGCCAGCTCAGGTGTCGTCCACGTCACTTGACCATGGTTCAAAATTAAGTGGTCCGTCGCCAAAAGCCCTCGTGTAGCTAAACAGTGCGACGTTAATAATCAATTAGTCAGCCTAGGTACTTCAACACCTTATGTCCCTCCCACTATTTCAGAGCGCAGTTCCTCCTTCAGTTCTTATCCTTCCAGTTTTGGTTCGTCCCTTCTCCACTTTTTGTTCTATTACAGTAATTAACCTAGCACGTTGTTTACAATTACAGAAAGTATACAGGATGTATGAACTTGGTTTTCCCCTATCCGTTTGATCATTATTTCATTCCCCATCCCTGCCATCTTCACTTTGGTAGACTTTACTGTAATTAAGAAATCCTTTTCTTCTTTTTTTCAAACTTTTATGTTTTCAATTTTACTTGCGCATCCAATCTTTTGCCCGAAATTAAATTTTTTCTTCACCCTCCATTTTTTGCCCCAACGCATGACTCACCTCTACACTCATTGTTTTTAAGAGCTTCAGACTTTTGTAATTCAGTCTATCTACTACCTAGACTGTGACATCCACTTTTCTTATGTTTCGGGGCCATAGCGGAAATCTCGGCAATGATAGAGCGGATCAGATGGCCAAAGAGGCAACTTGCCAAGATATAACCTTTGATGTCTGTGCCATTGTCCCACTGGAAGCATTTAGCTTGGGAAAGAACTGTTTCTTCCTGGAACACCGAATTCTTGGCCTCACCTAAAGCTTTGTGGGCTAAAAGGTTTTTTCCGACCATTTATCAACGGCTTAAATGTAAGAATTTTGTTACTGATTTCAAGCTATCCCAGATTCTAACAGGACATGGAAATTTTAATAGCTATTTATCTAGATTTAATTTAATTGGTAGTGATATTTGTTCTTGTGGTCAGGATGCTGAAACTGTGGAACATGTATTGTTGTATTGTAAACTTTATTTCTGTAAAAGAGAAAATTTTAGAAAGGAGTTGAAACGTTTAGGTATTTCCTGGCCACCTGTTTTGTTTTTGTTGGTTAAATGTACTGAGAGCCTAAATGTCTTAAGAAAATTTGTCTACTGTATAGATTTTTAAAGTTTTATATATATTGGTACCTCCCTTTTTTATATTTGTGTATTTCCACTCTTCCTTTTTATTTTTGTTTTGTTTGTTTGTTTTTCCCTTTTTTTCCCCTTCCAAATTTGTTTTGTTATGATTTAATTGAGTTACCCCTTACGTCTGTAAGCCTCATGTTATGCATTGCGGAGCATGAGGAGTTTTGCAAATAAATTAAATTAAAAAATCTTTTGTGCATTAGGCACGTGCCTAGCCTGCTAAGCCTAAAAGTGGTCCTGAATTTACATAACTTCAAAATAATTTTAGAGATAAAAAATGATATTTTCCGAATTATTCATTTGATTACTTCTACAATAAGTAAGCGTCAAATAAATGTCTTAAAAATGCTTTGTCTTCTTTATTTTTCTATTTCAAGTTTTGCTAGATTAGAGTTATGTCACATCATTCTAATATCAGCTCCTGAAGCTGAATATATATACCTACTAATTATATGTGTTTTACACATTTATCTTATTTTCTTCTACTTATACACAGCATGAGATCTTTCTTTCTTCCTGTCAAAATTGATCGATTAATCTAACGCGTCGTTAGTAGTTTATCTTGTTTCTTCGCTCTAAAAAATAACATCTTTTATCAATAAAACGAAATAAAATAAATATAGGTATCTATTTCCATAATATTTTGTTCTTTATTTTTTATCCTATTTTTCCCATATATTTTTCATAAATTATACTTATTAAATGAAATATAAGTTAGATTACTCTTAAAGAATGCATCATTTATTGTTACAGTTAATAAATGTCATGATCAAAGTGATTAATCTTAATAAGGGATTGATCAGTTCTCCTTTGTTTCATAATAAATACGACATCCTGACGAAGCAAAAATGACCAATGGGTATCAAAATGAATCAAATTGTCTCTTTGTGATTAGTACAAGATTAATAAATTACATGTATTTTTATATCTAACTAATAATTTATTTTTATAGTTTTGATGCAATCGAGAATGTGTTTCGATCAAATTATTAGATGCATTGGCATATTGCTAGTGAATTAGATTTTTGAAAATCATTGTAATTTAGTATAACCTAAAACCCTAAAATCGAAGTAAAAGCATTCATCTGTTTCGATATATTTCATCATAAACAGAACTCGAACTAGATTAAAAGTTTTTTATGAAGGGAAGCCTCACTTAGAGAACCAAGTAATTAATACGTTTCTCAACGCACAAAGAAGGAAATACATGATATATTATCTTTAGATAACAATATTGTTATCATCCCTCTACCTATTATTATTAATAATATTATTTATTCAAATAGACTACCCAGACTTTTTAGATAGTCTACTATAGACATATTTTTGCTTAGAAACTTTTGATCTAGAACAGGGCTGTCTAACACGCGGCCCCTCCAGTACGTAAACTGCGGCCCGCCGACTCGTTTAAAGATTTTTAAATATGAGGTTTTAAAAGTTTTTTCATTTTGAAATTTATTTGAGGGGAAATTTATATATATATATATATATATATATATATATATATATATATATATATATATATATATATATATATATATATATAATATATATTATATATATATATATATATTATACCTGTTCTTGTTTAAATAACTCTTGATAACAGAAACGTCCTTTAGATTAAAATAGATTTATATTTTATCAAACAGTTACATTTGATTTTACTATAAAAATAACTTTTTTAATAAATTCCGAATGGCATTATGCATACCCTTTACTATGGATGGTACATGATTCTCTGTGTGTGCGACTTTCATTTCTCCTCTTCCTTTTCTGTTTGGAGCGCCCAAAAAGCAAGAGGCAGTCAGAGATGTTTTTTAAAGTTTAAAATATATATATTCAGGAAGGTTAAGATAAAGGTCAATGTATACTAAATCGTTTGAAAATACAGCACAATCCAATTTTAAAAATGAGTAACGAAAGATCAATTTAAAAGAAACTCCGTTATTTTCAAGAAAATGGCAACTGTAATATTTTAAACACTATTTGATCATTGTATTATTGTATTATATAAACATTATTATATTACCTATGTCTGTATACATGAAAAAAGATGAAAACAATAATAATCATTCATTTTGTTTTATATTTTCACTCCAATAAAGGTTTTTTTTTTGTTTCCAAATCTGATATAAATGTACATATTTTTATGTGCGGCCTGCGAGATTATAATGTTTTTCGGAAGTGGCCCGCAAGGTCATTTGAGTTGGACACCCCTGATCTCTAGAATAAAGAAAAAATATAATGCATGTTTTATCTCATTTTTTGCAGTTTATATTCAGAATAAAAAAGAGAAAAGAAAGAGAGTGACAGATTATTTTTTAAATCATTCGATTTCTTAATCAGGCGCGACATATCCATGGCCTACTGTTCCCAACTCAGTATATGCGACCTTAGACCCTGAGGTGTATGAGCAGATGAACCGGTCAGGAGGTCATTCTGACGCGTAACCTCAGTGTTAAGTTCCCAAGCAAGCTTGGTACTCATTTTATCCACCCATTGAAGGATGTAAGGCTGAGTCAACCTTGCCCATCCCTGGTTTGAACCTCGGACCTGTGGTGTGGAAGCGCGATGCACTAACCACTCAGCCACTGGGCTTCTAATCATTCGATTAAGGGATATAAATTCATTTTCGGAAGAAGTGGAAGATTATGGTACGTGACTTAAATAATGCATAGCATTCATTAGTCATATGAGTCATCAGTTTTGTATGAGAAAAAAATATTTTATACAACAAACAACCTTTCGTCATTTAATCACCTTTTCTAAAAAGTTGATTTTAGAGCAGAATTTTTTTAAAAAAATAACAAAATATAAAACTTTTAAAATATAAAAGGACTCAATCTTGGTCAAACTATTAAGCTGTAATGTAAATACTGATTCAATTGTATAATAGAGAACGATAGAACGACTTGAAGGCAAATGATAGGAGAATTTTCACCGAAACGTGTTCATATATCTTTAATATTATTGAAGTGCTTTATTTAGAAACATCACGTAATCTAGCTTAAGATTCAGAAATTGAAAATTATATATATCATGCAAGAATTTGTGTTCCAATTCTTCTGAGAGGGCTCTTCCTTTTATTCACTTTGGTCATGGAACATCGACTTTGGACCATAGAAGAATGGAAAGTTGAATTAGGTCTAAAGCAGCGTTTCTCAAACTGTGGAGCGCGCCCCCCTAGGGGGGCATGATGCCACTACGAGGGGGGCGCGAGTATATTGAAAAATCGAAAACAAAAGATTACTTATCTAAAGAAATTATTAATTTACTGAAAGTATACAAACAAAATACACTCTGACATAATAAAAAAATAAAATACACACATTGATAAAAAAACACTTATAAATGTATCAGTGCTGTACAATGCATTTTATAATTAATTTAACAGTACTAAGTTAAGAACAAGTTTGATAATTACCAGTGACCCCATGGACTTGTATTAACACTTATCTTAATAATTCGTACAGTTTATAATTAATTTCTTAATTACCTATTAAAAGTTATGCGATTCGCTTCCCAATGACATCACATCGTTTCCCATGTAGATGCGTGTATGTAATGTTTTTTTTTTGGGGAGGGGGGTGGAGAAAAGGAATAAATAAGCAAATCCACTGAAATAAGTAAATCCTTCGTAAACACTGTCAAGGTCCTTTTATTTTATTCCAAACCCATTGTAATAATTTTATGAATAGCAGTGCACAGAAAAGATCGTACTTGGGAAAGACGTATATATACGTCCAGAAAATTAATGCTTTGGCTGAGAGAGACGTTTATATACGTCTTTAAGAGGTTAAAGTTGTGTTGTAGATTAAGAGTCAAAGTATAGTATTATTAAATTCGATACATTGTTATTGTATGGAGGGGGGCGCGATGAAAATAATGATTGAATATTGGGTCGCGAATATTGTAAGTTTGAGAAGCACTGGTCTAAAGAATAATGTTTTCAGCTTAACCATATTAAATACGCTAATTTCCGATGGAAACCCTGGTACCGAGTGCACAGTTGACAGGGTACTGGGTGTATTATGGTGTGAGTGATATTTTAATGGGGCTCTTTGGGATCCATCGTCCCCATAATCTGTGAGCTGTAAAACTGTAATTTACAAGTATTATGTAGTTCTACTTTTTTTCAATATATTATATGCAGGAAAATAAATAAATAAATTTCAAGTTTCCATGCCCATGTTTTAATTCGTACTTCAACTTATCAAGGTCTATCATTCCTTGCATATATTTTGCTCTCAATTTTTCTTGGTTCAATCACAAATAATACGAATGCGATTCTTCGATTTTCAGATACACATTTATGACGAGATTTTGCGTTAATCCTTGAGCTCAAAGTAGTTAATTGAACTGAAATTTGCGTTTTATTGCCAATTTGTAATCATAATATTGACCAGGACTTACTGCATTTTTATTACTGTTCTCGTTTGTGAGATAAATAAATAAATTTATTACATTATCATGAAAAACTTTTTATATATATATAGAGAGAGGAATATAAAAATGAGCTAATTGCATAATACGGGATTTCTCCCTAGGTCAAGAATCATGTTACAGTGACACAGTTTTATATAAATAACTAGAGAACCCGACAGACGTCCTGTACACACATCTTAAATTCAAAAATTCCAAATTTTTATGAATAAGCTTTAACAATCTGAACCGCTTTGATGAAAATTTGTATTATAAAGTTATTACAATATCTAACGTCATTACATATACGGTTATCACAATTCAATCAATCGATAGCGTGTGAGCAGTGGCGCATACAAGGGGGGTCCGGACCCTCCCAAAGCCCTTGATTTTTTTCCGATTGATTATAATTCTAAGTATATAGTACGCAAAATTTAACTAAGTATTTGTTATTAATGATTAATTTTATTAATTAATGATAATTATTTATTCAATAATTAGTTTTTTACTGTGTTTTGTTCCCGAAAATCGACAAAATCAAAAGAAGTATGATACAAGAATGGTGAACTTTCGACCCCGGACCCCCCCTCCCCTTGAAAAATTCCTGTGTGCGCTACTGAATGTGAGTATATGTATACTATGAGCGAAGTTAAATGTAGAGGCTGTGTGAATAAAAACTTAAATTTGTTTTAATTAAAGGAGAAAAAGTTGAGACTCAAACTATTGTATAACCGGTATATTTATTAAAGTGTGCAAAAACTTAATTTATCATATGCCATTGGATGTACAATAGTTTTGATTAATTCTTGAGAGGTATAAGCAAACAAATCCGATGGTTTTCCAACACTGGAACACGCAACATATAATTGGCTGTGAACAAAGCACAGATTTTCTAAATATAAGCCACAAATCTTCATTGTTTGACCATGAGACTTATTAATAGTCATAGCAAATGTTCAGTGAATTGGAAGTTGTAAACGTTTAAATGGTATAGGTGAATCTGAAGGAATCATTGGGATCCGCGGTAGAAGTACAACTTCACCTTGAAATTTTTCACCAAAAAGGAGGGGGAATTGTTTAAAAATTAAATCTTAAAAACATCTAAAGCGAATTTCGAAAAAAAACTCTTCTTAGTGCACATCATTAGGACCTATAGTAATTATGGGCCAAGTTTTGTACTTCTGGGATGCTTAGAAGTGAAACACACACAAAAACTCTTTCTTTTATTAGTATGGATTTCCGATAAGAAATAATTTTAAATCAAAAAGTCCAGCCGTGTGTGTTTAGGAGGAGTTTAGTCACATACACACTCACAAAAGATTTATATATATAAAGATATACAGTATCGTGAGACTTTTCTTGCAGCGCATTAGTAGAATAAATAGCACACAGGAGTAAAACAATTATGCGTTTTAAGGTTTTTAATTAATATCTTTTTAACTAATTGCGATATCAGACCGAATTGTGAATCTAAACCATTCTCGAGTACACTGGAACAGACACAAAAAATTTCATAAAAATCGGTCCTCCTGTTTAGGAGGAGTTTAGTCACATACACATGCACAGAAGATTTTTATATATAAAGATATGCTATAAGAGGAATTTCCCAAACTCTTAAACTTGATTGGATTGTAAAATTCCGTACTATGCCATGTTTACTTATGTATGCAGAAAAAAGATTTAAAAGGCAATTTAAAAGCTTTCAAGGTTTACAATAAAATATCTAAAACCTGAATAATTGTTAAGAAAATAAATGATTTGCTAAATATATATATATATATATATATATATAATAAACGCACACATTTTCGATTAGTATAAATCTTATTATAATGAAAAAGTTGTAGAAGTATTACATTATCAAACAGCAGTAACAGAAAATAGTACAAAATGAAAATTAAAATGATCTACTTTTAAAATTACATTTTGTAATTAGGTTTCAATACTCCTGACTCACGAAAGAAATTGTGTTGATATTTTTCTCTTCCAAAGCGAAGTAAAAGTTTCCTTTCATTTCTACATCACTTAAATTTACATAAAATAAATCTTTATGATATTTAAAACGTCTCTTTTTTTCAATTAAACTGTGTCTTTTCAATAAACTGTCTAAACAGTTCATTCGACCTTTCATCAGGACTCTTAAAAGTTCATTAATCTACTAAAATAATGAAGTTATGTTTCCAATTTGGAACATTTGATAGCAAGAATAATGAATGACTAATTCTGTCATTTTAAATTTTACTTTGGAATGAAAATAAATGAAAATATTATATGAATATATTATTTTTACATTAATGAGAATCTTAATATTAATTATATTAATGAATATATATTACTGTATAAATGAATATATTATTTTTCCATATATAAGGTTTTGCTTTTACTTCCTGTTTGAAAGTAGTGACATCTAATATTCCTTCCTATTAGGCATTTACTAGATGGAAATTTCATATTTTATTTAAATGAGTAAAATTGATTCACAGTTTTTTTTATTAATTTACTGTTACATATTTTCATTTACTAATGAATTTAAATATATTTTAAGCTAGCTTATTCACTTCAATATTACTCACCAATATGATGTGTCAAATTTACAAAGAAAATATTTAAAATAACAAGCCTATAGAGAGAAGGTAGTTGAATATGCGTTATTTACCTGAAAATTTGCACATAAAAATGAAAAAATAAGTATGTAGTAATGTTACATTGTTACATTACATTCATAGATTGCTGTAATATTAGTATACCTTAATATGAATACATTAAAAGAAATTTATTTTACAAGTTCAAATAAAAAAACCCATTGGATCAGAAAATTTAAAAACATAAGCAGCCAGATATAATTGTTGATCCTTTTTTATACAATGTAAAAAGAAAAGATGACACCTATTACATATAACCTGTTTTTACTTATGTCATGATTTGCCTGACTTCAGATTTTTTGTCTTCTTTAAATGATTTATAAATAAAGATTTAATTTATTAGTTGTCATCCAAATTTCACAAAATTATACACATTTAATTCTATTTGAGGCAGTGGCTAGGGATAGTGACATATTTTCGACGGTAATTTTCAATGATTCTCTTTGACTTTGCCAAATGTCATTCCACGTATCAAATTCCTCTGATCGATTAGTTAAAGAGCTTTCCTCTATCATTTCTTTTACACTTTCGAATAGAGTAATAGCATTTATATGTACAAAAATTTTGCACTTTTCTGAATCATCCGTATTTTTTTTATTAAAAGAATATGATAAAAAATATCTTTAGTTTTCCGATTCAATTCTTTTGATCTACTGCACTTTTATTAAAATGAGTACGAAAATAAAGAAAATAGAATTCAAATCATTTTAGGAGTAACTACTTTCTTCGATCATAATTTTTTCAATTAATTAGAAAACATTTTTAATTAAGAATAATTTTAATCTTTCTCAAAAAATTCCTTGAAACCATTTTGATGAGTATATCCAACTTCCATACATTATTGAAAATTTACAATAATCAAAGGAAATGCACCTTGGTCAGACTTCATATTAACTCTCAAATATACATAGAGCTACTTTAAATTTTTATAATTTGTAATGTATGAAGCTGGAAGGACAGATTTCAAAGTTTAAATCACTGTCAGAGATGACTAGGGCTAACACCTGAATTTTTTTCAGCACAAACTTTTCTCCACTATATCTAATTGTCGTTAGTGAACTCTGATTGAGACATCACATGATACTTAATTCTTTTCTTTTAGCCACCTAATGTGAAATAGTTTTATGTAATTGCAACTTTATTTCCTAAAAAGGTATAATTCAAGGTAAGATGATGACCTTTCAGCCACAGAATCTAACCAATCAGCCTGTTAAATCCAAAAATAATATAATTATAGAAAGTTCTAAAAGCTTCTGGTAGGAGATGTATATAAACTGAGATCTCTGGAATGAAAAGAAAAACGCTTTTGTCCATTGTAAGCTGCCCATGGGTGTTTTGTTGTTATTGATGCTGTCGTATCCATGACGAAACCAAATCGGACAGTACCATGGGCTCGGGTGACTCTTTTGGCAATCTGTTCAATATTATCCACATAGAGGTTTTTTGATCAAAACAGGACCCTTATTTCTTGTAGGGCAGCAAGAATGGCTGGGCAGTTAAAAATATCAGCAGCTGTTAGCTCTGTATCAAAACAGTAACCACAATTCCTATAAGTTCTTCTACCATCCCTTTTAAACATCATTCCTTCTATGTTACGACCTGTTCTTAGCCTAGCAATAGACTTTGTTATAAGGCGGTCTCCACTTATATTACAGATTTGATGCTTTACAGGAATTGACTTCTCTCTCAATTTTAAATTTGGGACAGCATTTGCTTCTAATAAAGTAACGTTGATAAAGCTGTTATTATTAAAATTTCTAGCTTCTTTCGCCAGTTTATCCCCATTTTCATTGCCTGTAATGTAAACATGTGCAGGTAACCATTGGAAGAAGTAGACTTTACCTAATTCCTGTAATCTAAAAAGGCGAGAGCAAATCTCTTCAGTAATCCATGAACCTCCAATTACAATTGCCTGGAGGGCGGCTTTTGAGTCACAGAAAATGACGAGACTTCAAGCCTGTTCTAGAATAGGCAGAGTCATATAGATCAAGAGAATTAATTGCTGCTTTTAAGTAACGCGTATAGTTACTTAATGAATGTATTGTGAATAATCAGTAGTAAATCTATGATTGTAATCAAAATGATCCTAAATCAATATTTCCACGGCGAATGTCAATTAATTTAATACGCGTTTTGAAGTAAAATGTTATACATACATGCATACACACACACAAATATATATATATAGTCTTATTCTCTACAAACAAGAGATAACATCCAACAATTACATTCGAAAAACGCATAGACAGTAGGAAAATCACACAACGAAGGACATATGAGCAACCGAGATTAAAATTTATAAAATGGATGCTGCAGTATTATAAACATTGCTGACTTAGGATAGCTAATATATAAAATAATTTATATAAATGTGGGGTTGAACATGTTTTTGGCCAGCCAACCCTTCCCTTTATGTAAAATAATACTGAGCAAAAAACCCATTGAAAGTAATGGATAGGAATATCTAAACCATTACAAGATAGGGGGTAACTTACCTAAAATTGCACTTAAAAATGCAGAGCCCGCGCTAAATCTGAGTGCAATAAATAAGTTATTGCCAGATTCTGGACCCTAATGCAGATGTAAATCATGTGAAGGGCTGAAATGTAGCACTTAACAGAAGTATAAAAAGAATGGAAATAAAAATTAATAAGAGTTACACACAAATTATATAGCATAACTTTAGTAACACTAGAGTAAATATGAATAAAATAATAATAAGTAATTTTATCTAATATTAAATTATGGAGATAACTATAACTATGAAATATTTAAGTTTATAGTAATAAACTATTAGCAATCTCAGAATTTTTTATCCTTACTATTTTGAATAGCTTTATTCATATAACTATTAATAAAATTAATTGGGTATTTCTGATTTAAGCAATATTTAGTAAAATGTTTATATTATTTATTATTTATGATTTTTTTGACACCAGAAATTTATTACTTTGTATACAATTAATAACAATATTTCTGAATATATATATATATATATATATAGTACAATACATGCATTTTTATATTAACACTCACTGATTAGCATTAGACTACTTTGGGCGATTAAAAAAAAAGTCATGTTATAAAAATTACAAATAAGTGAAACAAGTTCTTTAGCACACATGTATTTACCCCACTTCATTTCAATTGTATGTATTGGTTGAGAGCATCCAATAGCCCTCGTGCTCCCTTAGATTGCGAAGTAAAGAAGTAAATCAAAATCAAATAGCTGAGAACATATATCTGTAAAACAATTTAACCCTCTGAGAGGTCTGCACTTAAAGTCTTGCCATTCTGGAGATGCTTCAAAAATGCACCGCACATATTTTTTTGCTTTCAGGTGGGGTTCTCAAAAGCGGTTGAGCCGTATTTTTAAGAATGTGGCTCGGCCGCTTTTGGGAATCTTGCTTGAAGGCAGAAAAAACATCTCTGGAATGGCGGAATTTTACGTGCAGACCACTTGGAGGGTTAAAAGAAGTTGCAGTTTGAATTGTTGGAATACTTATTCATAAGCAAAGTAAGAAAAGAATGTGCACAAATCAGTACTTTTAATATAAAATGATCCTACTAACTTAAAAGAAAAGAAAAATATTTAATAAAAAACAATCCTAGCAAGTAAATTTTAAACTTCTTTCTTTTTTAACGAGGTAAAAGTGAGAAAAAAAATAACAATGCTTTCTTCCCGAAATTAGAAATTTTTGAATTCATATTGTGTGACTATTATTTAATGAAAATATCAACAAATTTAGAATGAGTATATTCTGTTTTCGACAATTACATTGATGTATAATATGAAGAGCGTAGAACTTTATTTCGATTGGAAAGGATGGATAATAGAAAATCTCATTTTACTTCCTTGATGTAATCCCTATTTTAAATATTGAGATTTTTTCAAACTGGTTTCCCATGAATTGAATTTCACAGCCTTTCGTTTAAATATTCATCATCTAGTTAATTTTGAAATTTTTCAGTCTTTTCTAGAGCATACGTTAAAATATCCAAATTAATGAGAGCAGTTTTGCTTAAAGTAGTGAGAGTATGTTTTATGTTAGTTATTTGCTTCATTAAAACGTGTTGATTGTCTTTTTTTAAGGTATCCGACTACGTTCGGATCCATGATTTTGCAAAAATGTATAAATGGATAATATTTAGTGTTATTTAGATTAGAAAACGTATATAACATTGTTTTAAGAATATTATTACAATAAAAAATTATTTAAGTACAATATTTTGACAAAGAATGGGTATAGAATGACCCATTTTCAAAATATTCTCCTTTTATGAAAAATGCTTCTATTATATAATAATATTTTGCCTGTCTGTAGCTCAGATCTCTGTACAGAGGCTGAACTAGAATTTTTGAAATATATATCTTAGAAGTGGATTTATCTATATTTTACTGCAACAGAGGGGAAAAATTTTAAGGAAAAACGCCGATAATTATTTTAATTGGTGGTAACTGAAAATAATGTGAATTTTTCAAAAATCCTAGTTCAGATTCTCTGGAGAAGTCTTTACTTTATATAAGCACACACACACACAATATTATTATTATAGTAGCATTTCTTATAAAAGGAGAACATTTTGAAAAAAGGTTATTCTAAGTTAAATTTTTGGCAAAATAGTGTATTTAAATAATTTTTTGTCATAATGTCCTTAAAACAATTTTATACATGTATTCTAATCTAAGTGACACTAAATATCATGAAAATTATCCTTTATGCGCTTTTTTAAAATCCAGGTTCTGAACGTAGTCGGATACCTTAATGTATTTCTTATGAGAAGGACAAAGTAGTGTAAAAAGTTTCTCAAATCAGTAGTCTCAAAATATCTTTAACCTTAATCCTATTGTCCTAACTACATCCTCTGCCTTTTGGAGCTATTGTTGCACGTTAAATCTATCGAGAGCCTTATGTTTGGAGGGCCGAGTCAAATGTCGTTCTTGTCACTTGGACTGTGATTAAATATTACGAGATCCGTCACCAATAACTCTTGTATACTTTCGAAATTGGACATTAATAAGAAATCCATCTGTCATTGGAACTCATTTTCTTTTTAAAAAATAGGAATATATTCAATCAAAAAAATTCGAGAGAAAAAAGTATTTTTAATAAAAAGAAACAGATATTATAATAAATAAAACAAGTCAAAATTAGCTAAAAGGAAAAAAAAAATATTGATCGTAAAGCGTGATTTATGCCACTTAATAAATTAATAAATTATTTTTAAGCATTTCATATTGAAGATATGAACGGAAGCAAACGAAGGTAAAGAATTTTTCTTAAAAACCATCCTACCCTAGTAATTAAATCTGTTAATATATATATATATATCAGTGGCGCACACAAGGGGGTCCTGGGGGTCCGAGCCCCCCCAAAGCCCTTGATTTTTTCCCAATAGGTTATAATTCTAAGTATATAATACGTAAAATTTAATTAAATATTTGTTATTAATGATTAATTTTATTAATTAATGTTAATTGTTTATTCAATAATTAGTTTTTACTGTGTTTTGTTCCTGAAAATCGACAAAATCAAAAATAGCATGATACAAGAATGGTGAACTTTCAACCCCGGACTCCCCTTGAAAAATTCCTGTGTGCGCTACTATATATATATATACATTATTCAACTAATTTCTTAAGTTTCCATGACCGCAATGATAAAAGGATTAAAGGAAGTTATATGATCTTTGTGAGAAAACATTTGGATATATTAGCCATTAGTTGAATTTAAATACGTCTTTTTATGTTATGTATTGATATTGATAAGTATTTTTTTAATTCCCCCCCTCAGAATATAGTTTTTAAAATACGGGCATCAGAGTGTCTGAGCTTGAAAGATCCTCCATTAAAAGGAAATATGAAAGTTTAAATTAAAGAAAAGCAGTTATATTTAATATTTGATCTATGCTTTTATTTATTGCTGAATAAAAATTCAAAATAAATAAATAAATAAATAAAATAAAGCGTTATCTAAAGGGAATAGGAATTCGCGTGAATAGACTCGTGTGTGCTGTTGCATAATAATACAACGTTTTTTTCATTAAATTTTAAATATATAATTTAAATATATAATTTTACCAAGCCTTTTATTAATTAGTAGCAATGACGCATACATGAATTTTTCAAGATGGGTCAAGGTTCGGAAGTCCTCATATCATACCCCAATAAGCCGCTAAACATATTCTTTTGATTTTGTCGATTGTTGGGAAAAAACAGCGACAAATAAATAATTGAACAAACGATTAGCATTAACTATTAAAATAAATTATCAATAACTAATACTTAATCAAATTTTACATACTATATACATAGGATTATAATTAATTGAAAAAAATCAAGGGTGATAGGGGAAGGGTCCGGAGCCATAGACCCCCTCCCCCTTGTGTGCGTCACTGATTAGTAGTAATACACTTTTTCTTTTTCTTCAATGATAGCTTTTACACTCAGAAGATCAGTTCAAGAGCTTCATATCCATGCTGAGTGAGCTAGGTCTCACTGGATAACAAGATTTGATCTAAATTTGATAATTATATGTGATAAATTCCAAAATTATTGCTTACTTAAACTACGAAAAATTATGTGTAAAATCGAAGGAACTAATGGATAATTCTTGAAAGATACCTTATTACTAATACCATTTATTTATTTTTGCGTTATCAATAAAAATAAGTTTCTAAGTCTTGGAATCATTAAAGCAATAACGATCGGTTTCCGTTGCAATGGAGATTGATGTATTACCAAAGCTATACTGTTAACTATATTAGTGTTTAATCTGGTACTTTAAATAACTGGGAGTTCAAAAAAAGAAAAGAAAAAAAGAATGACACTTTTTGGTTTCCTTCAACTGACGACTATGTAAATTCCTGACAATTGCGCATTTTCAAATATGTAGGGCTGTAAACTAAAAAAAAAAAAAAAAGTCTAAACTTTATTTAAAATACAACATATGTGCTTTCTAAATTTTAATTTGTTTATTTTTTTCTCTGGAAAAGCTACTGCTTATAATCCCCATGTTTTGGTTCTAAATTTTCAAATAAACAATATTTTTTTTTCTTTGATTTTTATGAATTGAAAGAAATTTGAGAAAATGTATCGCCCTTTTAATTAATGGCAAACTACGAAATGTTTTGTAAAATGGTAAAAAAGCCTTTTAATTTAACAAGTGTAAAATTTAATTATATTATTTCCAAATTAAAATGAAAATTATTATAAAACATGAAATTAAAATAAAATTAATTTAAAATTATAAAGTTATTTATTTAATTTATTATTCCTTTCTTAAGAAACAACGTTTGAAACTAGAATCTCATTGGAATTGGACGATAGTAATGGATTGACATTGTGACATTTCCATACAAAATTGGAATTATTGTTCACATAAAGAAAAAAACAATTAAAGAAATATGTTGAAAGGAAGAAAACACTTTAAAAATTTTTACTACATATTGAGTTCAAGAATTATTTTACATAACTATCGTTAAAATTTCAACAATTTTTAAAGTTAAAAATTTAGCTGGGAATTTACACTTGCGATTCTTTGATAAGGTTGCGAAAATAAAATGTTACATAAGAGACATCTGTATCTCTTGAATTATATAGATTTTTAATTATAATAGTATAATTTAGCTCTTTGCTTGTGTGTGTACAAAATAAATGAGTGAATATACGTACTTCCTTTAACTTCTTTTTTCTTTTTTATTTTGAAAAAAGCAAGCATTTTAAAATGACTCATACTTTATTCTAACGTTCGTACAAAGAGATCTCACTTCATTGCTTAATTAATTATTTTAAGCTTATTGTTTGTTTCTAATAAATCAGAATTATATATCTTCGACATAAATTTGAGATCAAATTGGGTAAGAAAACTTTGAACATAACCTACTAGAAAAAATAAATTTAATAAAATTATATATTGCAATGATGGAGAAATTGCACTTGTTAAGAAAAAGTGGAGGAATCATTCTGTATTTAAATAAAAGACATTTTTTTTTTTACAATTTCTCCCCTTTCTGACATCGTATTATATAAAAATAAAATATAACAAACATAGTCTAGCGCATTAAAATCATTTCCTTTCTATTTAAGCTAATTCCTAGTTGTTTAAAATATTTCCATATTTAAAAATGCTAATTCTATTAGAAAAATTATGTTGTCTTTAGTTACATAACACTATTCCTTTCTTTATTGTTATCAGTTTTTTTTATTATGAAATACCGCCGAAAAATATTTGTTTTTAATAGCATAAAGTGTTATCCTTCAGAAAAATGAGTTTTTTTATTACATTGATAGTATAAATTGAATACCTCATAACTTATCTGACAAAACATTTTATGTATTTAGGATTTAATTTCATATAGCTTAAGATATGACGTAGTGCCATTTATTCAATATTGGTATGATATTTTTAAAATATTAAATATTAAAGGAAAAATATTTTTGAGCGAAATATAAATACATCAAAATTTTTTAAATATATTTGAAATTTTTTAAATCCTGTCTTATGTTATTTACATTCACACACATCCAGCATGGAGTTTTTAAATTCAATTTTACTTCATGTTTCGTTATAATTTCCTTATGTATCATAAAGCGTCGAACTCTTTTTTTTTGTCTTGTTCCTTCTTCTCATTCTATTATAAAAAGTACCGGAGACTAAAACTCTTACTTATTTTTTTCTTTCAAGATCCAGTTATGCAAGGAGGGGAATAAGGAACCAGACGCCTTCTGAGAATAAACCATCACAACCAAAAACATCAAATCAAATGATTCCCAAGCTCTAAATTATTCTAGAATGTCGTCAACCTGTTGCCTACGGAACATTCTACTTATTTATTTACTTTCGCGAAATAACAAGCACGCTTCAGTCAGCCGCGTGCAACGAAGCTTATAAACAGTAATTGTGCAAAAATCTGACATCTGTGTTGACTGTCGGTGGTGAAAAAAATCTCTGTAGAACATATAAACGAGAAGAGCTATTTGCCTTTTCGCTCTCTTTCTTTTTTGGGGGCACCCATTATCAGACATTGACGACTCTATCGTTCCTCTTAGATCGTTTTCAGTGAAAACTAGAGAATAGTATGCTTTCGTTTTTTTATAATGGATTTCGGAAACATATTTTGAAAGAATCTCTCAGTATCATTTTTTCCAAAACGGCTGAAAAAAGTGGTTTAGAATACTTTTCCAAGATTAACCCCTCCCCATTTCTTTTGATAATTTTAGCCTCCCCTAATTATCAATATGAATTAAAAAAATTTTTTCTTTTCTTTTTTATATAAAACATTTATTGCTTCGAGTGCAATGAATTTGATAGAAGATAAAATACATTGAAAAGAACAAAAACAACAACAAAAACAAACAAATAAATGTCTGATTTATGCTTGTTTACTAGCTGTTATACCCACTCTTCGTAGGGTGAACTGAAAAATTAAACAATACAGATTGAAGGATAAAGAAGTTTTTAATGAGTTAATTTTACGTGAATTGCAAATTAAACAACAAAAAAAATGTTTTTGCATATCTCAGCTGAACAAAAAAAAAAAAATCCTGTTTGTTAAATTTTATGTCCGTAGATCTAATAGCTGATAAAAAGGATTTTTATCTATAACTCCCCGTAACTCTCTTGTGTGGGTCGATTTTTGAAAACACCTTCCTAAGCAGATCTCTGATCAGCAAAAGTAGCACATTGTTACAATTGATTGATTGAATATTAACGTCGCACTGTTCAGCTGCACGAGGGCTTTTGGCGACGGACCACGTAATTTTGAACTATGGTCAAGTGACGTGGACGACACCTGAGCTGGCACCCCGCCCCTCTCCTAACTACCACACCAACGGGAGGACGTTTCAGCTCTCGACAGATTTAACGTGCATCGCTGCCCTACAAGGCGGGTCTTTAGTGGTACTGGGCTCGAACTCATGACAATGCAAGCCACGGTTCGATATCTATACCACTCGGCTACCGCGGCCACGACATTGTTACAAATTTTGTGTAATGAACGCTTAAGGTATCCGACTACGTTCGGAACCGTGATTTTTTTAAAAAAAGCGTACAAATGGATAATTTCCATGATATTTAGTGTCAGTTAGATTAGGATACATTTATACAATTGTTTTAAGAATATTTTGACAAAAATAATTATTTAAATACAATATTTTGGCAAAAAATTAACTTAGAATAATCTTTCTTCAAAATGTTTTCCTTTTATAAAAATCCCTTCTATAAATAATATTTCGCCGTAATGCGTTAAAACTTTTCACAGAGAGTCTGAACTATGATTTTTGAAAAATTCACATTATTTTCAGAGTTACTACCATTTGAAATAATTATCGGCGTTTTTTTCTTAAAATTGCTCCCCTCTGTTTCCGTAAAACATGGATAAACCCACTTCTAAGTTATATATTTCAAAAATTCTAGTTGAGCCTCTGTACAAAGGTTTGAGCTATATACAGGCAAGATATTATTATAATAGAAGCATTTTTCACAAAAGGAGAACATTTGGAAAAAAAATTATTCTAAGTTAATTATTTGCCAGAATATTGTATTTAAATAATTTTTTTTTGTCAAAATGTCCTTAAAACAATTGTATACATGTATTTTAATCTAACTGACACTAAATATCAGGAAAATTATCCATTTATTCGCTTTTGTAAAATCACGGTTCCGAACGTATTCGGATACCTTAAAGTAGATATAAATAATTTATATCTGGAAGTGTAATGCGTTAATATTACTTTTTGTTGTATTTATTTTATGTTGAAATTGTAATTAGCCTCATACTTCGCCTGTTCAAGCTTTCGCAGTTCCTGGCGCCTGGTGTAGACAAAACAAAATGCAAAGTTTTGCTTCACACATAAAAGATAGATATATGCTGTCGCGAGCTTTTTTGCAGATGACCGAAATATTTCCTACTTTTTCGACAATTATCATTATATTTTAGACATTTTTAACACAATGTTTTTATAAATTATAGCCTATGTGTTATTCTGATGTATAAGCTATATTATTGTAAGGTTTCATTAAAATCCATTCAGTTGTTTTTGCGTGAAAGAGTACCAAACATCCATACAAACTTTCACGTTTATAATATTAGTAAGGATTTATTTTTAATCACGCCCACCCTGCAAATACTTCACCACTTTCACTGCTATGAATTGTAAAACCGAAACCTTCTGTGAGAGAAAAAATAGGAAAGGGAGGGAGATGAACACTCTCTGAATCGTTAGGTACAGCAGTTAGATATACTGCTGTAAACCCTAACGACCTTTTATTAACAATTAGTAAATTCCAAAAAAAGAAAAAAACTGCGATACAGCATATGTACCACCATGCTTTAACGGTTAATAATTATAGAGAGTATCAACTAAGCTATTCGAATCTGTGTGAACTAACAAGAAAATATCAATAGTATTAACTATATCTATGATTTTTTTTAATAATTTTTCGGTGTCATTACTATCCATATTCTCAAATCCTTTAATAGAGTAGTTTTCCTTTTCGTTTCTTTTCGTTAATTAGAGAAATGCCAAAAACTTATAATTTTTTCAGTTTTCTAAAGTATCTGCAGACAACAGAGGGCAAGAAATATAAAAGTATATCAAGTATGCTTTTATATTTTATTTATTCAAATTTGAGTAACTTTATATTTTCCCGATTTTAGCAACTTTTCAGGTAATTTCAATTTATGTTGCACTTAAGTATTATATACAACCTTATTTGCTGATAGAAATCCTAGAAATATTTGCTTAAAATATATGTTTGAAAGATATAACTATATTTTGAAAAGTCAAAATTTTGCTCAGTAGGAAATTTATTATATTTTTTGAAAAAAATCTGTAAGAAAATAGTTTATAAATCTAAATCTCAAGTACCAATAAATAATAATTCTTTTTTTACAATGAAGATATAATTTTAATGACGTAATCTTTATTTATATATATTATTGTATATTACTGACTTTATATCAAAGGGGCATTCACACACAAAGTGGACAGATTCATAAAGGTCAAAATTGAAAAAAAAAAAGAAGATGCTAATGCTTATGAAAAATATGTCAAAATATTTTTCTGTGAGCAAGAGAAATTAACAGCCTTAATGACTTTTTTTTTGAGGAAAATACACTTTAATTTACAAAACACATCTTTGTTGAAAGTTATGTTTTCCCCGTTGGAGCCTCTTGGCTAAATTAAAAGAAAACAAGTAATATAAAAATTAGTTTTTAAGTCAATTCCTACTTAGATCAACAATGAAAAATTTTATTTTAGCTACTTTTTATTAAATAGTTACAATCAATATAAATATGTATATACATAGGACAGAATCACAACATTAAGTGGTAATTAGTTTTTTTTAATTATCATTAAAGTATCGTATTGCCCTTTTAATTTCAGTCCAACTGAATGTTTTTAACACGTGAGAAAAACCTTTTCAAGTTTTAAACCCAAGTCGCCAACGTGGCTGTATTTTGTAATTTTTAAATAATTAGTTTTAATAAATTTAAATTTTTTATTAATTATAATTAAATTATTGTATTGTCATCCAAAATGATCCTGTATATAAAATTTCAGCTCAATTCAGCTCTTTCAAATGTGTATTTTATTAACGATTGAAAATTCCACCAAGATAAATAAATATAAATATACAAATATATAAATAAATAAATATATAGACAGTGCGAGCTAATAGTAGGAATTGAAAGATATATTTAAAAATAATTACTCCCACATAAATGATTTCATTATTTTAATCGTCTATATAAATATAACGAAATTACATAGAATGCGTTCGCTTATAATGATTTCAAAAAAATTCATTTAAAAAATATTAATGTTATGTTATGAAACGTTCTACATGGACTCCTAACATTATCTTAAGTTCAGAGTAATTCTCTCGACGCCTTCCATTTTGCTCTATTCCAAAAAGTATGAGATAGGAAAGCTCATGCCTTAAAGATTACAAGAATAATTTTTTCCTAACTTATTTGTGTGAATTTTTGAAAATAGGGAAAAAGAAAAATGAGATACTTAAATAATATAGTGAATTGATTGCTTTTATTAAGGCTGTTTTCGGTCAATGTTAAAGAACAGGACCTGAATTTGGAACATTTTTTCAGATATAAAAGAAATGAAAAATTAATATGATATTCTGGCTTCACTATCCTTTAGAGAGTAGCATTTTTTATCATACATCTCATTTTTAATTGAGTTTATCCATTTTTTTCTGGTGTGAAATGTATTTCGCGTTTTTTCTCCTGTGCCGTAATGTTAAATGGGCTACGCCTTCACGTATTAAAACAAAAAAAAAATATTCAGGGAATAATTTGAAATTTTTAAAAACACTATATTGTTAACAGCGGTATGAGTTATAATATTGCAAATTTCCATGAAAATTAAGGCATTTTTCTGTCTGAAAATGTGCTTCGCGTTTAGTTCAGGTTCTCGTACTTTTACCGAAGACAGCCTTAACGAAGCCCATTGGAGCAAAACGAGAGATATTGGTGACAAATATAGTAATTTTGAATCATGGTCAAAAGACGAGCATGCCACCTGAGCTGCCAACCATGCTCAAAGCTTTCACACTGCAATAACGTGAGAACTTTGAGCTTTGACATATTTAACATGAATCAGCCCCTCTACAGGACGAGTCTTAACAGGATTCGAACTCATGGCTTGACAGAAACTATGCTATGCTAGTCACGAGTTTGTGAGCATGACCATTCGGTTACCCTGTCCACATAATGGTAGAAGACGTAATTTTTTTTTATGATTAAGACAATATCATACTTTCCAAAAATGTGGAATATTTTGGAAAAATATTTTAGAATTCTAAAGGATAATAGTGACTAATGTGAAGCCCATGTCTTCACAAAGATTGAACTTGCCAGTGTTCTTTACTTGTATGTTGTTTTACTTTATTAGGATAAAAAGTGTCTGATGTAAATGTAAATTCTAATGTGTATGTCGCATAGAGGTATCAGCCCAATTAATGTAATTAAGTATTTTATATAAAAAAAAACTTCATTCATATTAAATAAAATAAACAATTAATATATTTTGCTTTATAAATTCTGGGTTTTTTTTTTTTTTGTAAGAGAGATTCCTAAAATATGCTCAGTATCTAGCATCATTTATTTAAATGTATGTTATGAATTCGAGTATATTTAATGATTTTTCTTGTAGTGTGTGTGTGGTTGAATCAATTTGTTTTATTTTCGGTTATTTTTATAGTGCGAGTCGAGTTATACTTTTATTTAAATATCCTGCATTTATTTATTTTTGTAAAAGTTCCGCTATATGCATACCAAAATACAAAATTTCAAGAGCGTGATACATTTTCCCACATAAAACTTAATTAAAATTTTTACGATTTGAAAAGAATGTTATGAAATATACAATTTAATTCCATTTCATTCCTTAGATTCAAGACTTTAATTACAGAATAACAGAATGTATACTACTTTTACATTAGTTACACTTCAGGCACGCGAGAACATCACATATCACACACAAAAAAAATCTCCCAAGAGCAATTTCTGTTTTTCAAACACTCTAATCGAGGTAAAACATCGTCCATTTTTTCCAATGCATTTGAGACACGCGTAGTTTACAAGCGGAAAAAAACTACTTTTAAATGCTGAAAACCTTAAGTAGAGAAAACGAGGAAAGTCAAGTATACGGATAACACTTCATCTAGTTTAATAGACACGACTGCCATAACCAGACACATTCGACCAGCATCTACGTTCAACCAGATGAGACCTAAGCCGTTATCCCGGGTCCAGCACTATACTTAACCATGATTAAGTTCACAGGCAAGTTTGAGTTTCCTGTCATTACGTTGCTTGATGATGGGACCAAGGGTACCTGCTTGACTTGTGCCACTGGGTCGAGTTGATCAAGAAAGGCATTTGCCACCCACCAGTGCCCTTTCTTCGGGCCACACGAGGATGGTAATATTTACTCACAAGTATTTGAACGAGAATTTTATTGTTATTTTAGTTTTTCAGTAGTGTGATCTGATAGGCCCGAAAAAATAGTCTTGTTCTCAAAACCACAACACTCTTAAGAAGATGCACCTGGAAGGTTATATTCACAACTTTCCTCGTTTCATTAAATAATGAAAAGAAGGAGGGGAGAATTGCTTGCTTTGTCCAAAAAGCAGGAATTATATCCCCAGTTAGTAATTTCACTCAAAGAGGATATGGGTTGGGTTGGAAACAAGTGATTTTTTTAGACACCTAGTTGATGTAAATGTGGTGGTGAGTGATGAAGTGTATATTAGGACTTAATTTTGTGTTTCCGCTGCCTCAATCATCTGTGGGTTTTGAAAAGATGGTGAATAGAAACTCAGCTTAAAAAAAGTTCATTGATAACTGCAGAGTTCTGTCAAAAACAAATTATCCCTCAGATGAGTCATGTACTTAATATTTCACTTTAAACTAGTCTTCCAAGTTAACCATACTCTAGGTAAAAAAGTGAGCAATTTTTGAGTATGTTTTTTAAAGTTATTAGCGAAAGTGAACTGGTGGTAATGTTCAATATTCCATAATTTACTGCATAATTTTTTATTAACTCTGTGATTATCAATGATAATTTTAAAAGTAGCGACCCCTAAATTACTTTTTAACAGGTATTACTGACCAAAATATTGCCTTTTAAAATAGATATTGACAAATATCTGCATTACATAAGGAAGTAAACAGTAAGGAAATATTACCGTTTCCTTAAAAAAAAATTACTTCGGTATTTATTTAAATAAATACTAGAAAATCAAAGTTTTTTAATTCCACTAAAAAATCACATTTTTGTAATGATATGCGTTTTAAAGAATTTTTGAATACCTAAGAGTTTTAGAGAAAACCATTATTTAGGTATGGTGAATCCAAATTTTTTAAATCAAGTTTTATCTATTTCTTTTGTGGAGAGTTAGGTATTATATATTTTTTATGTAATCCGAATATTTATATTAATTGCAAATCATTGATTTTTTAAAATGAAGAAAGTGTTAGGTATGGATATTTTTCATATTTTTACAAAGCTATAGTTTCTTTAGATTAAACAATAACAAGACAATGCTTGAAAAGATGAAATACTGTCATTTTACTAAATAATAATAATAGATAAAATACTGTCATTTAGGTAGAAGTGAATCATATTCATCGAATATAAATAATAATATGAAGCAATTTGTATTATTTTGCGTTTAAAAGGGTAAAGGCATTCTTTACCCTTTTATATATAAAAGCATTTCTTTATTTTTTAAAAAAAAAACTATCCATCACACAGTGGTCATTTTTTTATACATATTATATCATTCTGTAAATATTTCGCTTGTAAAAAGTGAGTTTCATAATCTTAATATAAGCGCATTGTGTCTTGCATTATTTTCTCGCGAATAGGAAAATACGCATTTATTTCATTAACTAGAAGAGATAAGCAATACTAAAGTGAAATACAGAAAAATTTCATTTTTATTTAACATGAATACTTTTCCCCGAAATTTGAAAATATATGTAAGCAAATAATTGGCACAATATTTAAAAGCATAGTTTTATTTAAAATAGGTATGTGCTGAAACCAATTTAAAAAACTGTTGGATTTTAATGCTGGAAACGGTTGTGGTAAAGTGACTAAAAATGTCAGGCACTAACTGAAAAAACTCTAAAAATTAAAAATAAAATTTATTTTTACATTATTAATACTGCGATTTAATTTAATACGTATGTTGAAGAAAGTACGATTAGAATGAGCCTTAATTTCATTTATGTAAATAATCGATATGTCTAATGTTCTATACCTCATAGTATTTAAAAAAATCAATTTAAATAGAATATAAATAAAACCGAAAATAAGCTTAAAATTTGTTTCGATAACTATATTCATGTTAGGCTTAGATTTAACATTTAATAATTAATGGCACTAATAAAAGGGCATTAAATGAGTTGAAAAAATAGTTTTATTGAATAACATATAAAAGGGTGACTTATATATGTTTTTTTAGTGAAAAAAAACTAACTCTTTTAGCTTAAGAGAATAAATAATTTGTTTCGCTTAAGAGAATAAAGCTTATTGATTTTTCTCTAAGGCCAATTTTTGATTAATGGCAACTGTTCATAGAAGGAGAAATGGAAAAAAATTCCAGGAAGAAAATTTAAATTTCATTTTGAATTGATTTTGTTTAACTAGAGAACTGTTTAACGGATTGTAAGCGATGGACATCAAAAATTTAAATCATTGTCAGATGAAAGGACGAAATACATAAATTAGTACTTCATTATCGGAACTTCCATACGTAAAGATTTAGAGTACCAGTTAGGCTTAAGGTATTCGACTATGTTAGAAGACTTTCTTTTGTTTAAAAAATTTCCAAAAAGACCTAATATTATATTTTTGTTTCACTTTTATGTATAATAAAAATAAAAAAGGCAAGTAGAAATAATACATGTCCTTTTAAGATCCAGTCTGTACATTCGTGCTGGATCACTCCAAGTGCCTCCACTCCAGGGAGGGGGGATTCAGTGTCTTTGGGATCAGTATAGTGTAAATAATCAGAAGAATGTAATATTTAAAGATAAAAATATTTCGTATCTTAAAGGGATAATAATGTTAACCCGCACAATCGTGCGGGTTGGTTTTTAAAGAGAGATAAACGCGCGCGCATAACTATTTCTAAACATTTTAAATTGAAGCGAATTTTAAACAGATTTTGGAATTTTTCAATTGTTTCATTTCTAAGAATAATCTATATTTTCCAAACAAATTGCTACTACATATTTCTTTAATATATTTCTGAGGATTGAACTAAAAACTTTTAATTATTTCTAATGAATTAAAGTTGTAGTAAATCGAAGCTTCAAACTGGGAATTTTCGGAATTTTTTGAATACTTTTAGAGGTAATTACAACTATAATTTCACTAAAAAGAATTCCATTTTCATAGTTTTTTCAGTTTATTCACTAGATATTATTATTAAAGCCTTTGTGTGAAGTTTAATGCAAGCACCTATTTGTCGTCCTTTATATATATATGTCTTAAGATGTCCTTTATATATATTTGAGATATCCACTTTACAAAAATATAGTTTTGAAAAAAAAAGCGCTTAAATATAAAATGTTTGTTTTGGTAGATGTAAACATCAGCAATGTTTTTTTCTCCTTATAGCTCATTCAAAATATGGATAGATTTACAAAGCTAATTATTTAAATTTTAAAATGGTAAAATAAAAAGAAATTTTCTTATACTCTAATATTTAACCGAAAATGACATTTTCAACATACAGTTATGTGCATAAATTAAGGATAATTCAGTATCAAGTTCTGAGTTGCTGAGTTGAGTAATCAAGATCAGCGCTATGCCTTTCTATGAGCTTGCCTGTTTTAAATAAAAACTTCGGAAGTTCATACATTAACTTAATATGCGTTGGAATTGCAAGGGAGATTTGGAATCTTTTTACTACGAAAAAAGGCTATCAGCAATGGAGAACATTTATTACTCAGTATTTCTGATAAAATCTTTCGATATAGGATTCAAAAGAGAGAGTTGGAGTAAAATTTCATATTTTGAGTACTTTAAAATACCGATACACGCAGTCAGCTTTAAAATAATCCCCCTAGACAACAATACCCTTTCGTCAGTATTCGTTTAAACTCTAGAAAAACTGCAGGAAACCTTTTTTTTTTTTTGCAACCATACGTAAGGCCTCCTGTATATTGCTTTTATGACACATAGTCCATAGAAAGATTTTATTTTATTAATGAATGAAAATAAATTCCACGAAGCTATGTCCAGTGAATGAAGGATGTGGAAGAAATTCAATTTCAGTTTTCGAGAGAAACTTATTGTTCTGCACTATTTGATACATTCTGATAGAAATAGATAGTAAAGTTTAATGCTTTTTGGTTCTGTAATGAAAGATGAAATAAAAACACACCTTATACTATATACATATTAGAAGTATTTAAATCGTACTCCGAGGCCTAGTGCTATGTTTTTCTCTCCCCTTTTTTCTCTCTTCTCAAGTTTTGGTTCTCGTTTCAGTTTTAGCTTTTTTAGTCATTGTCAACGGTGAGAAAGAAAAGGGAATGGAATCTTACAGTCCATTTGAAGCTGATGCGCGTGCAGAAGGCACCATTGTTCGCTTTGTCACATCTAAGTTTGCTTACAGCGAATGGACTCTCTCCAGCGATGTAAAATACCTCCTCATCCTCTGTTCTGCCTTCGGTAATAAATTATGAGTGAACAATACCTTGAGAATAAAAAAATATATTATGATTTTCCTCTTTGGGATGAATTCTCGGCCGTCTTTGAAACGCTGATATTACTCGTACACCTTTGATCTCAACATCATAGATTCACAGTACAATTCCCTTAATATTTCTGATGTGTCTTTGCGGGTATTTTATACAAACACTAATAAAATTTAATATTATAACATTGACTTAGAAAACCCAAGTTTCATAAGTCGTAGAACACAGATTACTAATTTTTTTTTAAAGGGGGGCTGCGCGTAATTCAATCAAGAGACATACCCAAAATTATCCTGAATATGAAGAAAAAGAAATGTTGAATATATTTAAAATGGTGTAACTTCAGCAACATGTTTCTTTTTTCAACTGGTGACCTAAATCCCTGAACTGTTAGATTGTACTCCATTTATAAATAATAAAAAAGCAAGATTAATATTTTAACACATTGTTTTGATTTAACTTAACTTCTCTTAATGACTAAATAATGAACTACTGGCAAGATAGCTCATTGTTCCAAATTACTGCCGAATAATGAAAAGGACACTACTCAGCAACAGCACGCCAAGTAAGTGTTTCGACACTCATTTAGATTTACCCAGCTGTAACCCTCCTTGTTTCACATGATGGTTTTGGGTAGTATTAAATGTTTTTTTCCCTCGCGATTCTGCAATCAGGTTGCCATAGCCCTTGAAAATTGACGAAAATGTAGGAAAGGTGACATAATGATGAAAAACTCGTCTTTTACGAGTTCTTTTTTTTAAGAACAGCCCTGTTTAACGCACACTTCCACGCGTTCCAAATGTCACCAAATCACCGTAAGGTTTCAATTTTTGTAGCACTTATCTTCTTTCAGTTGATTCACCTAGGTGTCACACAATCCAGTCGTTCATATTCAAGAAATGAATTATAGACAAGATTCAAATACTTTCTCATTGATGATGGAGGATTACTATGCTTTTTTGAATCTATACAGGCTAAAGTACTTACATTAAATAGTGCGAAAGTTTAAGAAAGGAAATATCTTCTCATATACCCCATAAGACCCGCACGTTCATGCCCCAAGTCCCAGGTGAGGGGGGAAAAAATTTTTAATTATTTTTTTAAATATCATTGGGGTCAGTATAGTGTTAATAACCAAAAGAATGCAGTGTTTAAAGATAAAAATATTTCCAGTCTTAAAGGGATAAGAATACCTAACCCGCACAATCATGTGAACTGGGTCCTAAAAGAGGTATATATACAGTAATACCCCGAACTTACGAGAGAGGTGGGACTGAGTATATAATCGCGTAAATCGGGGTATATTTCTCTCTTTCTCAAAATAAATACATATAAATTAATTCTAGTTGGGGCGGGAGACGAAAGAAAATAATAATTTAGAAAATAAATATTTAATAAATTCTTAGATAATACAAAAAACACAAAATCGCAAACCAAAGTTATGTTGACGTAGAAGGTTTTATAAAATCTTACTAGTAGTCTGTCGGCTCAAAGATTTTTTTTTCTCCCGCAAAATTTTCTCGTAGTATGCTAATAATTTTTTTATTCCTTGTTTTGTTGAAAAAATACGCTCTTCGTTGGAGTATGTATTTCCTAAAATTGTGTGTTGTAGGTTTAAAAAAAGAGAGTTGCCCACTTATATATAGATAGATATCATTGTTATCTAAATAGGGATTAAAATTACAATATTCATTAGTTGTTAGGCGTTTGTGTTATTTTAGATCAGTGATCCCAAAGTAGAGTATGTCGACCCCAAGGAGTCTATGGCAACCTTCAAGGGGTCCACGTTAGCGAAAAAATAATTTGTAGGTCCATGAGATGTAAATAAGGGTCTACGATAGTGGAAAGATTAAAAGAAATTTAAAATGGATTTCAAAAGAAAATTTAACAATTTTTTTAAAATTAAAACAAGGACCATCATTTCAGTGTTTCTTGCCCTCCATTATGGTTCATCCCTCCCATTATAAACATTTGTTTGGTGATCATTTATTTTATGTATTAATTAAATTTTGATTTAACTAACATGTGTTTCTTAAGTTTTAAACACTGTAACTTCCCAACAGTTAGAAATCTAAATCTTTTAAAGTAAGTAGTTCTATACCAGCTGTCAGAAAGACATTTAAGTTGATAAATTTGCAAAAATTCAATATTAGGTATGCCGGGGTCAAGCCTAAACCGAAAAACATGGCAAGGGATCTATGAAACGGAAAGTTTGGGAATCTCTGTTCTAGATTGACGTTCACGCAAATGAAGTTATAGTGTAAAAATTTACAGAACTCTATATATTTGGTTTAATAGTCTTGCGTGATTTAAGGTGACTGCCTACCTTTGGGCCCATTTTTTTTATAAAAACAAATTTTTGAAACAAATTGAGTGTTTTTAGGAAGAAAAATAAAAAAAAAATACGTAAATACACATAAATTTTTTTAAATTAATATTGTACTTTTAGAAAAATTGGTTGTTTTCAAGGAAATTTTACCAAATTTTTACTAAAACGCGTAAATTGTATAAAAATTTCTAATACAATTATCATAACTTTCTTTATATACAACATACATATTACGGTGCTCTTCAAAATGAACCAATATCTAAGAAAAATATTAAAAAATACAAAAAAAAATTACAGACAATTAAACATAGCAGTATGAAAATTTTGATATTTTTGAAGTTTTTCTTTAAAAACCCCCTAAATGAAAAATTTTTTAACCTACAAAAAAACTTAGGGTCCACTTTATGAAAAATAGTATAATAAACATTCCCGAAATTTCAAAACGTTATCTGGTTTGGTTCTTAAATATCATGCCGGGTAAAAGTTTTTCTTTTCGAAACATAATTTTGAGAAAAACCTTTTAAAGTTACTTACCCCCTTTTTTGCTAGAGTGCCCTTTTTAAAATACTATAATTTTATTTCTATTTCAGTAAAGGAAAAAGAAAAACTGTTTTAAAAAAACGTCGCTTAAAGTTTTTTGAAATAAAAATGCCTTTGTAGACGAAAACGGATTTTTAAGGTAAGTCACCTTAATTAGTTAAATTAAAAAGGTAAAAAAAACGAAAAACAATACCAGACAAGAGCAAAATTTTGAATTGCAACAATATTGCAAACCCCACTGTTAGGCAATTTTTTTTGGCTCGGGGATCACTTTGGGGAAAAAAAAGGGATGCAGGGGGCTATATTTTTTAAAATGTTCTTCATTATTAACAAAAGCACTCAAAAAAAGGTATAGACCCATCCATTTAAAAAAAATAAAAAAACAAAAAAAATATTGGCAGTTTTATTCAATTAATTTCATTAAAAAAAAAAAAAATTTTTTTTTTAATTTTAATATATATATATATATATATATATATATATATATATATATATAAAAATTTAAGCTGTCATTTGATTTAGAATCAGTTTAATGAGACAAACATAACCTTTCCACTTTTTAAAATTTTTTTTTTAAATTGGGAGTGAGATTGTTGTTGAAATTCCCCTCACATCAATTTAAATTTCCCCAACTTGCATCTATATTTACTCTTGTTGATCTTTATGCCAGAAATAATTTTCTCAAAAATATATTTGTCCCAAACATAGGGAAAAATCTTCTGTTCATTTGAATTTCTGACAATCTTTGCGAGCTGGAAAAAAATTCATTGCGGGCTGCACGTAGCCGACTACTTTGCTTAATATGCTATTTACCCTCTCCTAGCCTAATCTATCACTTACGAATTTCGAGTAAAAATTTGTTCTTTTTTTTATTATTTATTCGCTTCATAACTAGGAAAAAAAATCGTTTTAAAATTTCTTTCAGTGGCATCAAATAAGAAATGAGAAAATGAACAAGAATAATTTAAAAAATCTTTACAGATCTCTCTCTCTCTCTTTTAGTTTCCTATAATTTTATTTCATTGTGTGCTGAAGGGGGTTCACCCATGTAATGGGTTCAAAAAATCAAAAAAAAATTTTTTTTCATAAATTGGTTCCTTAACATGTTTAGAATATGGTGGTAACGTGATTTTTTAAAATTAGAGGTCAGTAATAAGGAAGCAGGTGTTCGGGGCGCTAAGTTAAGATTTTCATTGTTTAATGGGACTTGAAACTTTAAACGCGTTTTTCTAAAAACTATATTTTTCAAACTTTCCTCCATCATATCTCAAGAACGGTTTGACCGAATGACTTCAAATTTATAGGGTAAACTCAGAACACAAATATACGCTCCAAATAAACTACAATCATTCCAAAATTCAAAATATTTCTATTTTTTATAACAAAACCCCACAAGAAATTCGAAATTTTTTCTTCAAAGGTCTACTAAAAATTCAATTTTTGATATTTTCAATTGAGTATAATTCATTCGGTGCATTTAAGCTTATAGATTAAAACGCCATAGTGACTTTTTTTTATTTCAGAGAAGCCAATCAGCCGGAATCGTAGAGGAAGTGAGCGTCCATTTTTTCGAGGCGGGTGTGTTCAGAGCGCTATAACTCACGTTCTATTGGATAATTTTGGTTACAAATTTATATACATACTCTCAAGATACATGTAAATAAATGATAAAAAACGTAAAGTTCTATCATTTTACTGGTTGTCAAAAATTGCTTAAGAAACAGGCCGCCACATGGGTGAACCCCCTTAACGAGCATCAGCTCCTCTACACGGCAAGTCTTCAGTGGCACCAGGACTCGAACTCAAGACACGCTAGCCACAACTTCGTGACCATAACCACTAGGCTACCGCATGTCTCGTATTTACACACACACACACACACACACACACACACACACACACACACACACACACAACACATACACACAATATATATAATAATATATATATATATATATATATATATATATAAGGCTTATTCTCTATAAACAAGAGATAACATCCAACAATCACATTCAAAAAACACATGGACAGTAGGAAAATCACACAATGAAGGACATATGAGTAACCGAGATTAAAAATTATAAAATGGATGCTGCAGTATTATAAACATTTCTGACTTAGGACAGCTAATATATAAAATAATTTATATAAAGGGGTTGAACATGTTTTTGGCCTGCCAACCTTCCCCTTTATGTAAATAATACTGAGCAAAAACCTATTGAAAGTAATGGATAGGAATATCTAAATCCATTACAAGATAGAGGTAACTTACCTAAAAATTGCACTTAAAAATGCAGAGCCCGCACTAAATCTGAGTGCAATAAAAAAGTTATTGCCAGATTCTGGACTCTAATGCAGATGTAAATCATGTGAATGGCTGAAATGTAGCACTTAACAAAAGTATGAAAAGAATGGAAATAAAAATTAATAAGAGTTACACACAAATTATAGCATAACTTTAGTAACACTAGAGTAAATATGAATAAAATAATAATAAGTAATTTCATCTAATATTAGATTATGGAGATAACTATAACTATGAAATATTTAAGTTTATAGTAATAAACTATTAGCAATCTCAGAATTTTTTATCCTTACTATTTTGAATAGCTTTATTCATATAACTATTAATAAAATTAATTGGGTATTTCTGATTTAAGCAATATTTAGTAAAATGTTTATAGTTATTTATTATTTCTGATTTTTCTGACACCAGAAATTTGTTACGTTGTATATAATTAATAACAATATTTCTGAATATAGAAACATGTACATTACTCTCCCAATGAGGAACTTTTCTAATATTGAAATTAAATTCTTCTCTTTTATCATAAATATTAGAGACTATTACATAATCTTTTAATTTGACATGTATGTCAAGAAAATTTGCTTCATTGTTGTTACTATTTGTCTGTATTAAATTAAGATATTGTGGATAAAAATTAATGTTAGGTATAAAATTGGCTTGTTTGCCAAAAATGATTATGTCATCTATATAACGATAAATATAATATTTAGAATTATTAATGTAACTACTTTCAAAATAATGTAAGTATAAATTGGCAAGACAGTTGCTCGCAGGGCCATCTTATGGCAAACCTTTAATCTGCAGATAATAGTTACCTTTATGATATATATATATATATAGTTCTTTTTAAGTACAAACCTAAGTAGTGAACCAAATCTATCATAATTAACATTATTAAATAAATTATCTTTATGTAAATTTACAAATATATTAATCAAATCATCAATATTAATAGAGTTAAAAAGATCTTCAAAATCTAAACTATAGACTGAATAAATCTTTTTATCTTTCATTTGTTCAATAAGTGATTTACTATTTTTAAGAACGGCTGTGGATTTAAGATTATTTATTGTATTATGTAATGGAGAATTTATATATATATATGTGTGTGTGTGTGTATGTGTAAGGACTGATTAAATAACTTTCAAAATTTAATTTTTTTTTCATTTATAATTTTTATTTTATTATTATGTATAAATTTTCTCATAAGAGAAGGGAAAGTTAAAATCATATATAGCACTCTTAACCTTATATCCCTGCCTTAATTCAGGGACAGCTTACGGAAACATAATAGTTTTGCATTTTGGTCCATTGATTCTTTCTTCTCGTACTAAGTCTCATGATCTAGTATAGGGATGGCGAACCTTTTGGAGACCTGGGTCAAATTTTGTTCATATTTTTTTAGTACTAGCTCGAGGGTCACTAATGCCTATTTGCACCAGAGTTAAGTTTAAAAATTTTTAACCAAGTATTTTTAAAACTAAACATCTTTAAAATTCAACTGCCTTAACAGTTAAAAATGAGCGTGGTTTGACGATTTAAAGATTTTATGGGTTAACGTTAATATCGATCTTGAACCGTGATTTAGGGATAAATGGATAATTTTTTGAAATTTAGTGTCTCTTATATTAGAATACATGTATCAAATTGTTTTAAGGACATTTTGACAAAAAAAATTTAAATACTATTTCGGCAAAAAATTTAAATTTAGAATAACCTTTTTCAAAATGTTTTTGTGAAAAATGCTTCTATTATAATAATATTTTGCCTGTATATAGCTCAGACCTCTGTACAGAGGCTCAATTATGACTTTTGAAAAATTCACATTATTTTCAGAGTCACAACCTATTGAAATAATTATCGGCGTTTTTTTCTTAAAATTTCTTCCTTCTGTTTTTGCAAAACATGAATAAACCCACTTCTTAGTTATATGTTTCAAAAATTCTAGTTGAGCCTCTGTACAGAGGTCTGAGCTATATACAGGTAAAATATTATTATAATAAAAGCATTTTTCACAAAAGGAGAATATTTTGAAAATTGGTCATTCCATGTATATTTTTTGTCAAAATATTGTACTTAAATAATTTTTTATTGTAATACTATTCTTAAAACAATTTTATATACATTTTCTAATCTAAGTGACACTAAATATCATAAATATTATCTATTTATACGCTTTTGCAAAATCACGATTCCGAACGTAGTCGGATACCTTAAGTGTTTGGTGCAAATTGCAATAAGGTTTTGAATGAACAAGGACTACCGAAAATTACATACAATACATATTACAAAAGCTTATAGTGGAAGGTTGAATTTTCGATCTCCAGTAATTGTTTTACGCGTGTTTATTATTATTATTATTATTATTATCTCCTTGAGACATTCATTATCTCTTTCTTTGAAAATTTTTACGTTT
>BMAV01023638.1:0-58405 GCA_019973955.1 Trichonephila inaurata madagascariensis
ATATCTGGAATGGAATAACATAATTATTTTTTAAAAAAAAAATAATAGAACTATAACTTTTAAAAATTAATAATCAAAATGCTGCTAAGAAATTACGCCACAAAAGTCTTTGTACACTTCACAAAAATTTCAACATAGCTTTAAATATTGTATTTCTTTCTTAATTTAGTACTTAATAGGTAACTTTTAGTGTTCACAACTTTTAAACGGTATAGATTTACCAGTTTTTTTTTTTCTTTTTGTAATTTCTGCATCGATTTTCTTCCTGTTTCTTTTTTTGTTTTTATTCAATTCCTACTATTAGCTCACAATCTCTATTTATTTATTTATTTATTTATTTCTATATTTATTTATTTATCTTGGTGGAATTTTCAATCGTTAATAAAATACATTTTAAAGCGCTGAATTGAGCTGAAATTTAATATACAGGATCATTTTGGATGACAAACTTTTTTAAATTATAATTAATAAAATTAATTGATTAAAACTAATTATTTAAAAGAATTTCAAATACAAAACCACTTTGGGTGTTTTGGGACTTTTAAAACTTGAAAGGTTTTCTCACTTTTAAAAGTTTTTGTTGCAAAATTTATAAAAGATTGTTTTTTGGATAAAATGGGTCATTAATTAATTGAAAAAATTAAAAAAATTTTGTTGAAATTTTTTTGTCATATGTATATACATATTTATATTAATTGTAATATTTAAAAAAAAAAGTAGCTAGTTTTTTTGTTGATCTAAGTAGGAATTGACTTAAACATTTTTTTTTTTTATTTTTACTTATATGTTTGTCGTCATTTTTTTTTTTTCTTACCCCCAAAATATGCTCGGGGCAAAAAAAAGTGAAAATTATTTTCAGAATTTAGGGGACAGTTATAGAACCAGTGGCCACATTGAGAGCAGTGTGTGGCGTCATTATCCGTTAAAAAATGAAGTCGTTCCAATATCCAAAAGGGGGATTATTTAAAATTTCTCTTTTTAAAAAATTTAAAAAATCTCATGATTCGTAATATTATCAAAAATACCAAAATTTCCTAATTTGAACCGATTTACTCCCCCCTAAGACCACTTTCACCTCTTTGGGTTTACTGTCCCCTGATTCATTAAGTTTGTTAACTTTCAGCAAAAAGTTGGGATGACGAAAATTAACTTGGAAACAAATGGGTTGGGATGACAGAAAATTCAAATTTTTGGTTTGATGGGTTTTATAATAGTTTGTAAATGAAACAATGAAATTTAATCTCATAATTTTTGAGGAAAAGAACCCCCTCCTCCATTTCGCTGAAATGGGGGTGTTCCCTTTTTTGGGGGAAAAGGCAGGATGAGGTAATTTGGTATTTTTTAAAAATATTAGCTCAAACTTTTTGAAAAAATTTCAAATTATGGCCAAATTTGGTCTGGGACAATTTTTGGGGAAAAACGAACCCCGCTCTGGGTCGTGTGCCGCCCTTTTGAAAAACCCCATAATGCTTTTTTTATTTTTCAATTTAGCCAGCTTTTGGGGTGATTAAAAAAAGTGACTTAAAAAATATAATGTGAAATAAACAATAATCCCCCCAAGCTGGTGGAAAAGTAAAATTTCAAAAAAAAAAAAAAAAAAAAACTGATTAAATCTATACCAAGACGCTTAAAAAATTGTGAACACTAAAAGTTCCTACTAATTATGTTAAAAAAAAAAAACCCCACACACACAATATTTGCTTGTTGGGTTTTGTTAATGTACGAAAACTTTTGACGTAATTTTTTGACTTTTGGGTTATTTAATTTTTAAAAATAATATTATTCTATTTTTAAAAAAATTATGTCATTCTAATTTAAAATCGTTGGGAAAATAAAAAAAAAAAAATTACAATTGGGATATAAAATTTTTTATTATCAAAAAATTTTAAAATTTTTTATAAAAGATTGCAAGTGTACGAACACTTTTGTGGTCCAATGCATACAAACATATTATTTCGATATAATATCCACTAATTTATGAAATAATAAGCAATGAAAAAATTTATAAAAAGGCTCTTACAGTAAGTCGCAACTGATTTTTTTCTATTCGGAAAATTTATAATTTATACAAACGTTTCTACAGTTTTACAGTTTTTTTTGAATTTTTTTATTCCATAAAAATTATAAAATTTTTTTTTACCAAAATTAAAAAGTTCCGAGGTCCAGGACGGTGTAATAAAGAATTTTTTTGCACTTATTTATTTCCATTATAAAAAAACCATTTTTCCGAAAATAGTGTAACAGGTTTCAATATTAAGTATCCAAAAATTTAAATTTAAAAAAATATTAAATTTCAGGCCCCAAAATTAATATATGGAAAAGTAGCAGTAACAACTTAATAATTCGATGAATCCGTTGTATAAGTATAAAACATCCTAAAATTGTAATTTGTTTGCAAAAGGTTGTGTTTGAAAAAAAAATAAGATAGTTTGGAAAAAAAAATATGTAAATTTCAATTTTCTTATGAATAGTTGATTCAATAAATAACAGTTTAAAAAACAAAAAAACACCCTTTTATAGTTAATCGAACTAAGTTGTAACTTAATCTTTACTCTCCACACACACAAATCTGGAATTAATTGCCAAATCTGGAATTAATTGCCAAATCTGGAAATAGGATCTGGATCTAGTCGCCAGATGCGGAATGGGATCTGAAAATGGGAAATTGTTAGTCCTGATGATCCTGATCAGGACATTGGAACAAAATTATTAAATTATTGTATTGTAATTGGTCCTGGACAAGTGAGCAAAATTTTCGAATTAATCTGACGTTTTAAAGTGGGTAAAAATTGAGTTCAAAGATTCCGTTACATACAAGTGAAGCTTATAAAAGGGTGTTACAAAATAATGACAGCTACTGGAAAGAAGAGAATGGTATACTATTCAGTGTATCATAAAATATTTCTTTGTATGCTACACCCAAAATCGATCAGATAATTGGCTTTTCATTCCCCCAAAACTGAAATTTGCAAAAAGTTTGCTACAATATAGTAAAAAATTGTTAATTCAATACATCAAAATGTAATAAAAACTTTTGATTTTTAAACTTTCAGAATATAATATATGTTTAATTTTTTGTTGAAGTCTTACTTTGTAGCTGTTGTTACTGCACGAAAGCTATAGGCTTTGAATGAGTAAGTATACTTGGTGATACAAATATTACAGCGTTAAATCTCGAGTTATGTGCTCAGTAATCCTGATATCTCTTATATTTCAAAAATATATCATACGTAGGATTAATCGCGAAATTAATATTTTTTTTAACTAATTTTTATTTTAAAAAATATCTTAATATGATTTTTTTTTATATAACACTAGGGGAGGGGGAGGTACTCCCTGTACGCCCAACGGCGACCAGTCCCATTGTACAAATTATACAACTGCAACTGTCCATGCTCATTGCTAAAATTGTAAAACTGTAATTTACATGTGTATCATGTATTCTATTTATTAGCTCTTTTTTTTCACAAAATTCGTTTTTAGCGCTCTTTTTTTTCACAAAATTCGTTCTTAGCGCTCTTCTTCCGTTAAATTCATCTCTGAAGTAGTATCGTCCAACACTTCATTGATTAAGTCCTCAGATTTTAATAAACCTGCAGCTCTTGCAGCTTCCGGGAAAACTGAATATTTTTAATTACGTTTACTGTTAATAAGTCCTCGTATGAGACAGCGCCTTTCTTCTGACACAACGATTCCAGTCCACGCAATCGTTGCGATATTTTTCTACGAGAGCTTTACACTATCGCAACCGTATTGGCGATATATGAAACGAAGCATGTGATTGCCGATTCAGCGCGTACGACACATTCGAAATAGAATTTGCAAACTTGTCGAGTTATCTTGAACGTTGGCATTGTTACGCGATAGTACGTAATAAAAATTTATTACAGCGTCACAAATTGTTTTTTATATAGAGACAGATGTGATCATGAGTTTTTCTCAAATATGACATTTTCCACAGCTCACAAGCTTTATTTTTTACTTTTAGGTTCAAAGAATATTTAGTTTAAATGCTCGCTTAGCTGAGAATGTTATTTGCGTACCATCTTTACTACATACTTATTCCTATCTACTTAATCTCTATGTATGTTCTTTCTCCCTCTGTATATGTTTGTGATCTCATCGTGATCTTATTCTACTTCTTTTGTATGGTGTAACCTCTTCGAACCCAAGGTACTCATATGTGCACCTGCGGTATTAAGGGGAGTTGGAAACTTCTCTCTCTAGATAAATTGACAATGTTAATCTGGCTGTTTTCGATGTACCTTTGCTCAAAATCTGTTACATGCACATGCTTGAAATTTTTCATACAATTAAAGTACACCTTTCTCATTATGCTGAAATGAGCTTTAGCTAATTTTGAATTTTTTAATAATTTATGAAATATCTTATTAAACTTTGCGAAATTTGACCCATTTTTCACATAAAAAATTTGTAAGAAATAAAGTTTTGAGTTTTTTACAAAAAGCTCATTTCGATATATATTAGCCATCATTATAAATATACCACAAAAAATTTACATACCTGTGAACAGTAGTTTCTCAGAAAAGGTACATCGAACATCAAAATTTACATTTTGAGATAGATTGATTTTAATGATTGCAGTGAGACTTCTAATCGGCTTGGACAGAGATTGCGAACCTTTTGAGACTTTGGGTCAGATTTTGTTCATATTTTTAATACAAAGCGCTGGGTCACTAATGCCCATTTGCACAGATTTAAATTTTAAAAAAATTTTTACTGAGTATTTTAAAACTAAACATCTTTAAATTAATTGGCTTATAATGGGTAAAAAGGCCACTATGGAATCTCTTTCTACAAACATAACTCATTAAAGTGCTTTTTTATCCGAAGAAAGTGCTTTAAATATGGTTTTGCTTTGGTTTTTCGATTTTTTTTCAACTAACAAAATGTGAGCAAAACTTAAAACTTTATTTGATATTTTGTAAACACTTTTGTTTTATTTCAAATATTACATACTTTCATATACATTTTCTGTCGTTTGCGTAGCTTTGGAACCAGGCATGTAGCTACCGCCGTATCAATGATACGGGGCCCTCAAGCTTCAGGGGCCCTAAAATGTGTAAGGAGAGATCGTAAAATATTGAGAGCCCACCAAAACGGGACTCCAAAGAATTTGGATTCGGGGTCCACTCAAGACTAGCTACGCCAGTGTTTGGAACTGTAATGATCACACTGAAGGTAATAGAAAGAATTTAAATTGCTTTTGTGTGAATGGGCTTGAAAAAATTCAATTGGAATATAAATAGTTCACACAAATTAGAAAATTTAAATAAACCCGCGTAAGCAAACAAGTAGTTGCCTTGCAATCGTGGGTCAGTTAAAAAGCTTGCGTGGGTCAGACACTGACCCACGGGTCGTAGGTTCGCCATCACTGGGCTAGGACATTAAAAAAAAATAAAAGGCTCAATTTACAATAAAAGATATATATTTTGCTTTATATCAGACGTTCAACTTTTAGGCAAAAACGAAGTACTTTGTTAATATTTTTCGCGCCATTCAAATGGGTGTGGCCCAGTTTCAACGATTATTTAAAAATATGTTTTAAGGGCTTCTAATTACTCTAGAGGTTAAAGTGAGGTACTTTTAGAAAGGTTAAAATCTATACAATTTAAAAATGTAAAAATCTCAAATTGTCAAAAAAAATATATGATTTTAGCTTTCCCTTAACTTCGTATCTATTAACGGATGAAAACAATCAATTGAGATCGAAGGTTATGTTTCTTGCACGTACACGCTTTTCAGCTTTTCACCAGATGATGATATTTGTATTTTTCCTGGAGATTTTCAGCAACAAAGTAGCAATGGCCGACTCGGCAAGAAGCCGAAAAGTAACTTATTTTTAAACAATTAATATTTTAAACCCTCTATTATTTTTGAAACTGCAGACGCTCCTGATATATCAATTATGTTAAACATATGACAATTTTCTGTCTAATTTCAACCTTGCGATCCAGTCTTAAACCATATCTTATTCTAAACACACAGGAATTTATCAAACATTCTTACCTTGGCACAAGAACCAGCAACCGATTCCTCGCCAAGTTCAATTTTTTCAAATTGAGCAGATGCCTGAAGGGTGCCGAAGGAGCTGCAAATATTTCGTTGTCTGACAAATCCAATTCCTGAAGATTCTTTAATCCATTGAAATCCGACTCTCTTAAAAAGCTGATGGCATTGCAGCTGAGATCCAAAACCTTCAATCGGCGTCCCGGCCAGAAGGAACTGTCCCCAATGGCTGGGACACCAGATCTGGTGATACGCACCGTCTCAAGGTTAGTGAACTTGAGAAAGATCCTGCCGATGGTCAGATTGTTCTGGCTGTTTGGAGGAGCTGTGATGGTCAATTCATGGATATTGATGTCCATTTCGGAAACGGGGATGAGTGTTATATTGCCGGTGGAACAGAAAACCACCTTTTTGCCAGTCTTGAGAACACAGCTGCATTGTTTAGGGCAGCGGCTGAATGCATGTGGCAAGCAGCTGAGAAGGGTTAGGAGGGCATACAGGGAAGTTCGGTCCATGTCTGAAAAGAGAGAAGTATTGTGGTTAAAATTTTTCTTCTCAGTTAAAAAATTGCTAAAATAATATTTTTAAAGTCACATTTTTACATCATTATATAATATATTAGCGGTTATGAACGTCCTTCCCACGGGTTACGTGAAAAATACAACGATCAAAATAGAAGAATAAAAAAAATTAATGAAGTCAGAATGTAATTAATATTTTGAACAATTTTAAGTTAATTGCAAATTAAACTCTAAGGAAAGAATAATTCAATAAATAAAATAGCGAAGCTAAATAAATAAATATTACTCTGTACTCTGTATTTCCCGGGTTCATCTGTAACTCAGTATGGAAGCATTATCTACATCAAATATGCGAATACTAAATTTTAATATCGTGATTTCCTCAAAATTCATTTTTAGCAGATCTCTATTCAGCAAAAGAGACATGGCTGCCAAATTTCAAGTCTGTCAGTCTAATATTTCAATACCCGTTTTTGTTATCTATAATGTTCCCGCAGCCTCCATTGGGAATGGATTTCCTCAATACCCATTCTTTACGGAATTTTACTCAACAAAATAAACAAACGTACCTTATTTCCAATCTGTGGGTCTAATAGTTCAAAAGATCTCGTGATGAGTGAGTGAGTTGCTTTTCTCCCATATATTTATGTAAAATAATGGTTACTATGTAATAGTTATAAGTCAACGGAAACACATTTGAAATTTTTTTCTCAAGAATTTTTGAACATAGAGTTACTTTCGGTTTTCACAATCTGTTAAAATATGGTTTTTATTGTCATTGGTGGTGGCAATATGATAAACAAAAATAAATTATAACTTAAAAAACTAAAAAACACTCTTTTATAGTGAATCGAACTAAAAAGTAAAAAAAAATAATTCTTATTATGAGAATAAAATGATTAACGAGAAAATTAATGTGTCATTGGGATAAGAGCGTGGGGTGCTCTATATTAATTGTTATAATTTCTTACAAGCTCTATTCTGAAATGCTGAGTTAGTGTAAAAATGTTGTACGAAGTACACCCACACTTTTTTTCACATAAAGAACACTTTTTTTATTTTATTTGTGTTAACCACAAGACTATTCGCGTTTTTAGGGTTGTTCCTTTATCTTATAGTCGCCAAATCTGGAAGTGGCATATGGATTTAGTCGCGAAATCTGAAAATGGTTTATGCAATTAGTCGCCAAATTTGAAAAGAGTTTATGCAATTAGTCACCAAATTTGGAAATGGTATATGCAATCAGTCGCCAAATCTGGAAACGATATAATGAATTAGTCGCCAAATCTCGAAATCCTTAAAATCCTTATTTATGAGGCACCTGATCAGGACAATGAAACAAAATTATGAAATTATTGTATTGTCATCGGTCCTTGACAAGTGTGCGAAATTTCGAAGTAATCTGACCTTTTAAAGTGGGTAAAAATCGAGTTCAGATTCCATTACAAACAAGTGAAACTTATAAATGCGTGTTAAAAATGCAGTAATTCTAACATTTGAGCAATGACTTTTACAAAATTTATAACTCTTATGGTTCGGACTATAAACTTGATAACATTTATAGTAAATAAAAAAAATGAACTTTTCTTTATTATTAATATAGTCCCATTGCGATCTCTCTCTCTCTCCTTCCTATTTAACAAAAATAAATTGTACTGTTTTTGAAATTCAATAACTTTCCTTAAATCCTTAATCGGTTAATTTTCTTGCCCAAAATGTTTAAAAAAAGACATATTTTTTATTGTAAATATCTAAACATCATGTTTAATAGAATAAGAAAGTGGAAGACCTTTAATTTAATTTTAAAGTTTTTACCACCTTTTATATTTTACAATTTTGGAGCACAAAAACTCCTTAAAATGTTTACTTTTTGTAAGTACAGTCTGCAAGCTATGAAAAATATTCATATATTTTAGAAAAGTTTTTATGTTAATGCTTTTCAAGTGGTTGAAGGCTTTGTGTATGTGTGAAGAAATTTGTGTGTGTGAGTGTTCCTCTGAAGAATAATTCAAATATAATCAGCAGACATTTCTGAATCTGTATCCAAATTTAATACATCCCACCCTAAAAAGTGTTTTATTGTTTGAGTTATCCGTAATTTTCTAAAAATCGACGGTCTAAATGCAAAAACATTACATTCCTGCTTCCATCAAAGAAAAATTTCCGTCTTCACCACAAAGAAAATGCCAGATGAAAAGCATTTCAGTATTATAGTCAAACTGCTTCGCTTTTCAAAACACTAGCATTAAATAATATCCCGTAAGAATTAAAAATACGCGCAAATCAAATAAAGAAAGAAAAATAGAGTACACATCGCTAAGAATTTAAAAAAGTTAAATGAAAAAATGGGACAGAATTCAAATATTAACCTCATCAAACATGATTTCAAAAACTTCGAGGTTTATAAACTTTAAATTTCCTAGAAATAAGCTAGAATTAGAAGTGGATAAGTAAATAAAACAAGTTTATAAATAGCATTTTTTTTTGTTACTTACTTTATATTAAAATTATTTTTGTCGTTTTTCAGTTAAGACATAAAATATGGCAATTTTAGAAATTCTGAGAATTTCTTTAAATTTCTTTAGGCATTATGAAAGGATTTTTTGAAAATGCGGAATCATTCGCTAATACAGTGCTTCTCAAACTTTCAATGTTTGCGACCCAATTTTTAATCATAATTTTTATCGTGCCCCCCACCATACAATGACAATGTATTGAATTTGATAATAATGTACTTTGACGCTAAAGCTACAATATACGACTTTAATTATAAATCGTAAAATTATCAAGATAAGTATTAAATTTTGAATATAATTTTGTATATGACAAGCAAATGGGGTATTAATGATGAAATATATTGTGCAGAGTACACAGATATATTTATAAGTATATTATAGCAGTATAAATATGTATTTTATTTATTATGTCAAAATGTATTTTCTTTTATTTCCTTTTTGTAAATTGATATTTTTTTAAATAATCTTTTATTTTCGACTTTTCGATATGCTCGAGCCCCCTCTTAGGATTATCACGCCCTCTCCTAGGGAGGCGCGCTCCAGAGTTTGAGAAACACTGGCTTAATATTATTTAATTTATCATTATTTTTTTAATATTTCAGTGTTATTTTTTATTAAAATATCAAATTGTGGATAACCATTTTTAAGGTATCCGACTACCCTAAAATCATGATTTTTTTAAAAAATTGACACATTTTTTTATGATTTTATTTTATAGAAATTAAAAATCATGAATAATATTATCAAATATTTTTATAATTGACTTTATAAAAATACCAAGTTTTTTATTTTCCATTCACTAGAACAAAAACTACAAGTGTTTTAGTAAAAGCAGCTGCCATAACTTTACACAAGATGTCAAACTTTAAAATGCGTTTTATTCGAAATGTGTTTTTTCCAAAAACTCAAACGGGGACAGCGATTGCTCAAAAAGTACACAAAAAATTTCAGCAAATTATTTTAAAAAATAATTTGCTGAAATTTTTTGTGTACATTCTGTATAACAGTAAAAGTGTTTTAACCTTCAGTTTTATCAATCGCTGTTTTATTTCAAAATTTACAGGCCTTTATGTGAATATATATATAATCACTGTTTTTATAAGCAATTTCCTGTAGTCCCTAAGATAAAGTGCTCTAGTTTTTGTAAAAATTAAAATATCTCTTATCCTGAAAGTCATTTCAAACATGAATAACAAAGTAACACATCAAAATTGAAAAATTGAGAATTTGTTCATAACATTTTTGTACAGAGTGGGCCTTGTGTTTATGTAATTTTTTGTACATTTTTACTGGATTTTTTCCCATTTTAATAATCATAATTTTTTTTTTTTTAATTTTAGGATTTTTTTCTTAAAATATACTAAATAAATCTAAAGATCACAAAAAAATCTCCATATCTCCATTTTTTCAAAAAAAAGTTGTCGCAAGTAGTCGGATACCTTAAAAATGATTTTCAATGAATAATAATAGTAATATATATCACAGTGTAAAAATATACGTACAGTAATACCTCGACTCTTTTGACTTTACCCAAACTTACGCGATTTTCAAATCACGTTGTTCCTCATTTCGTCTTTTTTTCCCCTCCCTTCTCTGAATTAGAGACAGGATCAGTGCTCGAGCGTAATGAAATTGGTAAAGGGATTGAAGAAGTTCTTACCAGACAAATAAATTAAGAAGTGGATAGTGATGACGTTCAAAAACTGCTGTATTCTAACAATCAGAAACTTACGAGCTCATGGAAATACATGAGCAAGATATTGAATAATTTCTTTACACCCAGTTCAATTAGAAGATCGAATGACGGTTGGGAATTTGACAGAAGGCCTCAGTTTAATTGAAAGAGGGTTACACACTCTCAGACAAACTTTAGAAAATATAAACGCTAAAGAAAAATGCATTTTTTCAAAAACATAAGTTATTAAGGTATTATTAGCATATTACGACGAAATTCTTAGGGAGAAAAAAATCTTTGAACCGGCACACTACTTTGTTAGATTTTATAAAACCTTCAACATAAAAAAAAAAACACTTCGGTTTGCGATTTTGTATGTGTGTAATATAAGATTTTATTATAGATTTTTGTTCTAAATTAGTATTTTCTTCCTTCTTCCCCAATTAAAAATAATTTCAATACATATTTATACGAGAAATTATACCCCGAATTATATATATATATATACACACGCGAATTCGACTTACGCGGGTATCACTCAGACCGACCTATCGTGTAAGTTCGTGGTATTACTGTATATGTAAAATATGTGTGATACAGTAGAACGTCGTTTATCCGAACGCTTATTATCCGGAACGTCAAATATCCGGACAAGTTTTTTTGTTTTTTTGACAACTACATGTACTGTATATGAATACGTTTTCGAACAATGCAATGCTAAACAGTTGTTTCGCGTGAAGCCAAAAATGACGGGAAAACTGATGGTCAGGGATATTTGGGGAGGGAATTTCAGTTGTGTGATTTGGAAAGAGTTGTGGCCAGATTCAGAAGGCAAAAAAGACTTCAATGACAACCACAGAGAGGAGATAACCGACTTTGTCCTATCGATCCCAGGATTTCAAGAATGCGATGGAGAAGATGTAGACACGTGGATGGCATGCGATGCAGAAGACTGTGGATTTCAAATGCTAAATGATGACGAAATTGTGACTTCCGTGCAAGAAGAATCCGACCCTGTCGACGATGAAACGGATGAAGACGAGGGCAACAACAACAACGAAAGTAGCAAGGGTCCATTAAATGCTGATGCGTTTTCTGCGTTAGAGACAGCCATGGAGTGGTACGAACAACTAGAATGCTATCCTACTTAACTACTGCTGTTCAAGAGAATCAATCTTGCAGCGAAAAAACGAAGGTGTACAATGATAAAGCGAAAAATGAGGGATTATTTTCCACAATAAAGTTAAAATTGCACCCTTTTGCACCTATTTTAATTTTACTTCAAGCACGTTTTCCGCATGTGATGATTTTTAATATTCGTATATAGTGTCCGGTTTCACATACTGTATGGGTCACATTCGGTTTTCGGTTATCCGATCAATCGCGTATCCGAACGGTGTCCGGTCCCAATTGATTCGGATAAACGACGTTCTACTGTGTATGTGTTTTTGCATTTTTGAAATGTTTTATCGTTTTTTGTGTGATTCCTGTGCTTAGAATTGCGAAGAAATACAAAGCGACTGTTCCTCCAGTCGTATATTCTACAGTTAAATTGAATACCAGTCTGATTGCAGAAATTTATATAATACAATATGCGCTCATAAAATTATCGGAAAACTGTTTTTGAAAGAACGTGTTACTTATTCGGATCATAAAAAAAAACTTTTTTAAAATAATCAATCAAATCATTATTTTTTGCACACAATATATTCTTTGTTACTAAATGTTTTCAACAACAATCTTATAATACTTTTTTCCTATTTTATAAAAATACTTTTAATCATGCACAAATTCAAGTGCAAAAACCGATACTTTAAAAGGAAGTATCATTATCGGCTGAACTAACAAATCCAAAATTACTAAGAGATAAAAGTAAAAATTCTATGAACACCAGAGAACTTAAAAATCGATCGCACGTATTATAATATTCAACGCTTTTTTTCTCTGTAATATTAATTCTGACATGTGACGAAATAAAACATGATTAATGACACACATGTTCTAATATTTCTTCGGATTTCAAATAATTACATTTTTTTTTCTTTTGCTTCCCTTTTCTCTCTTTTATTCTCTATTCGTTTATCATAACTTCACACTCAGAATAACATAAAGTAATTAATATCGGTTTTCCCTTTTTTTTTATTATGGAAAACGTGTAAGAATATACCATATCGGGCTTGAACAGGTTACCATTGAAATTTGAAGCGTAATTACAGCTCTATAGCATTGGAGATTTAGCAGAAAAAGGCTACGGATTTCAAAAGAATTTAAAAAAGATTTAAAAGTGACACGAAACTTAAAATAAATTGTGTTTTAATATTTAGTCTAGCTATGTTTTTATTGCTTTACTTAAAATGTGTGTTTTTATTTAATTATATCGATTCTACTTCTTTTAAGAAACCCCATTCATGTCTGAAGTTGTTAATGCAAATACCTTAAAATACCTGAAATTAAAGGCATCTTCTTATTTATATATAATGTCCTGCTCAGGAACAATTCAAAGAAGTCGATTTTAAATCTATCGCAGGTGTATTCATTTGATAATTGTAATCGGCGCAATTAAAAGTTGGGATATAGATCAAATCATCTTTTATTTTAAATATGTTATAGCATCAGATGAGAAAATTGTAAATTTTCTTTTTTAAGTGCCTACCAAGCGAGAGTGAGAATTAACCCTGTTCAAATTTTTGAATACAAGGAAAAACAGGGAAATACGAAGTAGGAATAATATAATTACATTTTAATGTCTAGGGCAGGGGTGGCGAACCAACGTGCCATTTTTTCTAAGGAAATGTTTAATGAGGTATAGACGTGCCGTCAAATAATTTTGACTTGTGGTTATTGGGAAAATAATAATAATAAAAAAAACTAATTACTAAAAACTCAAATATCTTTATTCACTACAAAAAATGTGTAATAGTAAATGTTTTAGTTATGCGTGTAATTCAAATTAAAGTAACATTAGTGTGACTTTTGTTGTTGCAGATTAAATGGGCACACACAATTATATATAACTTATAATAGGATTGTAAGATGTTACATTTAGTAGAGAATGCCTGCTGAATTGGAGACATCTGTCAAATGGTTTCTAAGCGAATTATTCATCAATTAAATGTGTCTGGAATCGAATTCCCTTTACCCAAACCTTCATTACTGGCATTTTTACTATTTATTAATTCCAACTTTTTCCTTATTTCAATAAATTTCTGAATCCATATTGAACTACATGGAAATCAATCAGTTGCATTTCATATTTTTCAATTTCCAAACAGTCGAACTGGGACAAGGGTACATAATAAACTGGAGCGTTTCGGATAATTATTTGAACTCGGAACATCTCGGTGAAAATTCCTTGATTGAAGAATCAATTACGGAAATAAATTCTTCTATAACTTTTTCGTCATCTGATTTCTCATGTATATCTAAATCTTTCATATATTTTTTTCAAGTTTGGGAAGTACTTGTAGTTTCTTGTAATAATATCGTTTATGAAAACATGCAGTTGCGCGCCAAAAGTACGAATGAGATCCCTCATGAGGATTACTTCCTAGTGAATGTTATTTTGGACTAAAATGCAAGCCATTTTGATCGATGGCGTGCCCAAAATATTGTTTCGCGTGCCACTGGTTCGCCATCCGTGATCTAGGGAGTGTTCATGGTAGCCTAGAATTCAATATCACGGACTCGTGGCTGGTGTGTCATGAGTTCGAGTGTAGTGCCGCTGAAGATCCGCCGTGTAGAGGGGAGCGTTGCATGCTAAATCTGTAGAGGCTTAAACGTCCTCTCCTTGGTGTGATGTAGAAGTTAGGAGAAGGGGTGCCAGAGCTCAGGTGCCGTCTTCGTCATTTTACCAGGGTTCAAAATTACGAGGCCGGTCGCCCAATACCCAAATTTTGGGAAGAAATTAAACTCCTTGTATCGTGAAAAATGAGTTATTCTTAGAAACTACATCAGTGTGTCTTAGTGTAAGTTTAAAACAATCTTAACCCGTAAAACGTTTAAAAATTTTTTTTCGGGAATTCCCCAAAAATCTATCAAAATTCAAGTTTTTTTACGGGGGAAAAACGAATAAATGTTTGTGAAAATTAAGGTTTTGATCCTATAACGATAAATTATATAAGACGCGTTTCAAAATAAAATATTTTGAATTATGATTTAGATAAAAATAAATAAATAAAATATCGTCTTTGAGCTATTAAAACCAAAAGGTTTTAAAAATTTGGGGAAGCGTTTTTTTTGTTGATACGACCCCTGAAAATAGGATTTGTTGAAATAGACACTCAAGAGGCTATAGGGGCGTAAAAGTAGATTCTTCTTCAGCTTGAGTCCTGCTCTTTTTAAATCAAGAGACGAGGACTACAAGACCGTTTTTCAATTCAAGAGAAAACCGAATGCCAGGACTTAGATATCAATAACTAAAAAAAGCAATATATAGTCAAAAAACATCATGAAATAACCATCGAAACGGGTGGGTCACTTTAAGTATGTATATAATTTCCCCAGAATACATCTTTTTAAAGGAAAATAAAAAATTACCCAAGTTTATCAAATATATAATAGAATCCCTTTGTGCTAATGTGCTACTGTGTGACACATGATTCAGTATCTTCCAAAAGACTCATCCGTAGATAACTGTGAAGATTATATTCGAATCTTCAAAACACTTTACGAATTATTTATGTTTGTTTAATTCTTGTTTCCTTGGTTACTGCTTCACAAAGGAACTGATTTTGGCGCGTGATGTGTTAGATTTTTTTTGTGTGTGCTTTGTCTTGTATTTTTTTTTCACGCGTTTTGGGTCAATGTAGATGCATAGAAACCCTATTTCGTTTGAAAAAAATCTTTATTTACTTCTAATTAGGGTAGTTTTTGAATTGTTCCCTCGAAGACTGTCACGCGGTATTGATGGAAACTGCCGCATAATTAAGGTATCCGACTACGTTCGGAACTGTGATTTTGCAAAAGCACATAAATGGATAATTTCTATGATATTTATTGTCACTTAGATTAGAATACATGTATAAAAGGGTTTTAAAGACATTTTGACAAAAATTATTTAAATACAGTATTTTGGCAAAAAATTAACTTAGAATTATCTTTTTTCAAAATGTTCTCCTTTGGTGAAAAATGCTTCCATTATAATAATATTTTCCCTGAATATAGGTGAGACCTCTCAACAGAGGCTCAACTAGAATTTTTGAAATATATAACTTAGAAGTGGGTTTATCCATATTTTGCGACAACAGAAGGGAGCAATTTTAAGAAAAAAACGCAAATAATTATTTAAATTGGTGGTAACTGAAAAAGTGAGTTTTTCAAAAATTCTAGTTGAGCCTTTGTAGAGATGTCACAGGCTATAACAGGCAAAATTTTTATAATAGAAGCATTTTCAAAAAAAACATTTTAAAAAAAGTTATTCTAGTTAATTTTGCCAAAATATTGTATTTAAATAATTTTTGTCAAATATATATCCCTTAAAACAATTTTCTGCATATCTCAATCTGGAGTACCAGATATCATGAAAATTATCCCCTTTATTGCTTTTAAATCAGGTCGCGTAATCGGTTCCTTAACCCATTGGTTTTTGAATTTGCTGAGAGTTATAGTGTTGTAGAATTATCTGGACTCTTTCTTTGACTATAGGGTTAAAACTTATTTATTTTTAAGAAATCTCTAAATTCAAAACTGAACGCCATATTTATTTATTGCTCCTAGTATTTTGTTGTCTATTAATGAAATGTATCTGACCCTATTTTTTTTTTCGAATGTCTACGTTCCCCAACAATGAGTGACTGTAATATTCTAGGGGTCAAGGTCACGAAAATCTCGTTTATATATTTTATTTGCCCTCATTAAACAAGAACGTGAATTTAAAAAACTATGAAGCTGACATTTATAATTTTGAATCCAAGATTCGTGAAAAGAAGCTTTAAATAACGAAATTATTCGGCTATTTAAAGCCAATGATAATAATTACGGTTCGACGTTGAATATTATATACATTTTTTTTAATCAGGAAGACATTTTATCGTTAGTTTGATATTCTGAATTTCCTGTTAGTTAAAGAGCAGCACATTTTAAAGTAAAGGTTTGTGTGTTCCAATTTATATATTTTTTTCACCTTTTATAATATGTATCAGAATTGGTTTCTTACATTCCACGCTGAAAGTGCACATGAAATGTTGATCTAGATTGATTGATTGATTGAATATTAATGTCGCACTGTTCAGCTACACGAGGGCTTTTGGCGACGGACCACGTAATTTTGAACCATGGTCAAGTGACGTGGACGACACCTGAGCTGGCACCCCCTCTCCTAACTACCACACCACACCAACGGGAGGACGTTTCAGCTCTAGACAGATTTAACGTGCATCGCTGCCCTACACGGCGGGTCTTTAGTGGTATTGGGCTCGAACTCATGACAAGGTAAGCCACGGTCCGATACCTATACCACTCGGCTACCGCGGCCACATGTCGATCTAGAAAGCTAATAATTTCTTGTGAGGGCTCATGTAAATATTCACACATGGAAAATAAACATATTAGATGGAAATCACCTTGATTTCATATCTTGTGCAATAATAAGGAGAGGTCTATCACATGCATTGAACAGCGACAATAAAGCTCATTTTCATATAAAATCACACACAAACACTCTCATTCAACAGGACAGGTAGACATACAGATATACACATTCATTCCTCCAAAACCATTGCAGCATTTTCCAAGACTTAATATTAGGATGGATATTTAGTCTAATACTTATTCTTGGAAATGGCTTGGAAATATTAGGGTGTAGGCCGGCTGGGTGGTGTGGTTGGTTTGTTGCTGGCCTTCTGCACCTAGGGTTACGGGTTCGAACCCGGCCCAAGTCGGTGGATTTTCATGACGGAGAAAATAGACAGAGGCCCTGTCGTATGATTATATGGCATGTAAAAGATCACTAGAGTGTCTGTTTGGCTTGTATGCTCTCGGCAAAAATAAATCCTAGTACAGGTTCGCATTGTCAGAGCTCAGGTGCCTTCCTCTAAGGCAGGGGTGTCCAACCCAAATGACCTTGCGGGTCACTTCGGAAAAACATTATAATCTCGTAGGGCGCACACAAAAATATGTACCTTTATATCAGATTTGGAAACAAAAAGAACATTTATTGGAGTGAAAATTTAAAACAGAATGAATTTTTATTATTGTTTTCATTATTTTTCATGTATACAGACATAGAAAATATAATAATGTTTATATAATATAATAATACAATGATCAAATAATGTTTAAAATATTACAGTTGCCATTTTCTTGAAAATTACGGTGTTCCTTTTGAATTGATCTTTCGTTACCATGTTGAAATTTTGTGCTGTCTTTTTAAAAACGAAAATAATTGCCCTTTACAATTAATTTTTTTAAACTTTAAAACATTTACCCCCTTTTTTTGGGTTTTAAGGGGGGGGCCCCTCCCCTAAAAGGGGGCTTAAAATTTTTTAAAAAAAATTTTGAAAAAAATAAAATGAACTTATATAAAATAAAAATAAATTAAAAATTTTCTATTAAAAAAGGAATTTTAAAAAAAACAAATACCAAAAAAAAATTAATATATTTAATTAAAAATTTTATTATTATATTATTAAAATATAAAAAAATATATATATATATATAAATTTTCCCCCTCAAAAAATTTTTAAAATGAAAAACTTTAAAATCTGATTTTTAAAATTTTTTAAAAAGTCCCCGCCCTGTTAGGGAAAAGGGAAAAATGGCTTAAAAATTACCTGTGGGATTGGACCCCCTTTTTTGTTGCCGTACTAAAAAGGGAAACCCCGATATCGGGGAAGTACTAGGGGCTGCAATGGTTAATCCCAATTCCGCCCCTTAAAAAAAAAAAATATTAGGTGGATTAAAAAAAATTTTTCAGAATTTCAAAATCTACCTACGTGGAAAAAAAATGTTTGGGGGGGTTCCCAAAGTTCCCTTGGGCCAACAGGGTTCCTGATATTTTCCAAAGGGGGGCCTGGAAAGAAAATTAATTTGGGGTCCCCTTTTAAAAAGGGGGGCCCCAATTTTTTTAAAAAAAAAAAGGGTTTTTTATCCAATTTTAGGAATTTTTAAACCCAAAAATTCACTTGGGTATTCCCGACTGGGGGTTGAACCCTTTGCGCGTGGACTAACTCAGATCCCCCAAAACAGATGTATCCATACTAATACAGCAGCACTTTTTTAGAATATCCCAAAATGAGGGAAAAAACCCAAAGTTTGAAAAGCTACCACAAATCCTTTGGGTTTCAAAACGATCCCCAATTTTTTTATCCTGCATTTTGGTTTTTGCAGGTTTTGGACTATTTTCAGGTCTTCCAATTTAGTAGAACGCAGATTCAGTTCCGTAAAAAATCTCTTCACGAAAAAAAAAAAAAAAAAAAAAAAAAGAAAAATGAAAATTTTATAGTGCTGGTGGGAATTTGAGTTTGCTACTCACAAACATTGTGAGCTGGACATAAATATACTCATAATATCTCGTCCAAGTCATTAATTTTTTTAAAAATTTTATTTTACCCAAAAGTTAAAATTACAATAAATATGATAACGGTTATACATTTACGTGGAACCTTAGAGAAAGCTCTATTATCCACTAATCATCATAAATTGAACAAAGAATTTGTTGAAGTTACATATAAAATAAAAGCGTCCAATTTTAAATGCAGCGCAACGGCGCTGGTGGAGGGTGGGTGGGAAACCACTTCCCAGTTGATTTAGTTTCTGTCGTTTCAGGAAAACGAAGAGAAAACGTCACATCTCCATGACAGCAAAGCCCGTCTTTCAACCGTCTGCCGCATCTCGATGGAAGCGAGGAGAGAGGGATATATTTTAACAAAGGATTAAAGAATAATATTTTTCAGTCCGTTCATGATACCTCTAAGATAACTGCGTCGGTATTAAAAGGAATTTTTTAAATAACCACTTGGAAGAAAAGTAAGAAAAGTAGGGAGTTTGAAATAAGATCATGAGGGTGAAGTTGCCACACGAAACGCGATCAAAACTTAATGCGGGGGGGGATAATTAGAGTGAATGAAGTCATGCAAAACAACTAGTGTAAAAATAAAGCTCAAAATTTTTAATTCGTATCAAGACATTCTCATCCTTTTCAGAGCTGGGAAGTGTTGATACGAGTGTTTAAAGAACTGCCCCTAGGTCTCTTAGAAGAGCTAGGAATAGAATTGTCGTAAGCCGGGATTTCCCTGATAGATTCATTTGAAATATATGGTAGCCGGTTGAAGAAATTTTCTGATTGTTTTTTTTACAATAAATAATTATTCAACAGAATGTTTTTGTTTTTTTTTAACTTGTATTTTTTTTATACTATGCATTTATGTAGTTTCTTCGGGAGGAAAGATTTAACTTTAAAAAGGATCCGTGGGCAGGTTTTGACTATAAAAAGGAGTCCGTGGGCAAGTGTTATTTATAAAAAGAGGTTCATGGGTTAAAAAAAGTTTGGAAACCACTTTTCTATGGTATATAGATAAAGGAGAAAACAAAATAAAAAAAATGAACTTTTATGTTAAGCACTGCCAAAAGAGAAATGAAGCTTAGGAATTTCGGGTTTTTTATGGTACACAAAGAGTCAAAGTAATTTTTGTAGAAGGGCAGAAGCATTTTAATGCTTTTTAACATTTATTGCGATGAGAGGACACCTATTGCATAGTTATAAGAAAAAACATCAGGTACACTTAACAGTTTCTTTAGCATTAAATTTTGCAAAAATAATAATAACTCACTGTTGAAACTACAATGCACGAAAAAGCGGAATTCGCGGAAAAAACAAAATTGTGGGGATCAATGCTGTTAAGAAAGAGCAATGAATGTAGCAATGTATTACTCAGTAATCATCACTTTTGATTAAAGAGAAAGGATTATTTTGAGTTCAAAACCATCTAACCAGAGATTCTTTCCAATTTTGTCGGAAATTCAATCTCTTTGTGTGGCAATGTTAAAAATTTTTGTGAAATTATTTTTCAAAAAGTATTTTTCTCCTAATCTCCATACCATAGAGCTAGGATAGCTAACATTTTTGGAAAGAGCGTCACTGTCTGATAAACAAGTAATATAAAGAAAAAATGTTTAAGTCTCAATTCCTTCTTAGATCAACAAAGAAAAATTTTATTTTAGTTACTTTTTATTAAATAGTTACAATTAATATAAATATGTATATACATAGGACAGAATCATAACATTAAGTTTTAATTTTTTTAATATCATTAAAATTATCTAGTGTCACCCAAACTCCTATTAAAATTTCGTCAACTGAATGCTTTAAAACGTGGAAAAAATTTTTTAAAAGGTTTTGACACAACTAAAAAGGGTCCCCAAAAAAAAGATGTCAAGGGGCGGTGTTTTTTGAATTTTTAAATCTGTATCTGTATCTTTTTCTGTATTTGTAATTCCAAATTTGGAGGGTTTTCCTTTTTATTTTTTCGTCCAAAACAACAGTATTTTAGTAAAATAGTAAAAAAAAAAAAAAATACTTTTTACCTTTTTAAATTTTTTTAGTAAGCTTCCGGGCCCCCCTGTGGCCACTCCCTGTTGGCCCCCGCCATGGGGGCATTTTTTCCCCGTAGGTATAGGTTTTTTTTATTATATTTTTTTTTTATATATATATATATATATATATATATATAATGGTAATCCTCCCCATTGTATACACATGGGTTGTTTTCCTTAGAATGGAACTCAAATTGACATTTTCCCTTCCATTGGGAAACTTTAAGGTCAATGATCTGAAGATTACGAAACATCATCTAATAATACACATTAGATCGCAAAGTATTTATCGTATATCTAATCAAATATGCATAAAATCCAGGTAACGGAATAAGTAAAACTTTTTTTTTAAAAAAATACATGAGAGCATTCTTATGTTAATATTAAATAACGGCTTGTTTATTCTTTCCTTTGTAATGATGTTATTTTTATCCGACTGAATACAAATAAGAACCTTTTATTTCAGCCATTACCTTCCACGATTCGTTTGATGGTGTTACTGTTTCAAAATACAATCAAATGAATTGCTAACAATTGTTTCCAAACAGATAAATTGCATTTGGGTTTTTTTATGTCTATACTCTGTAGCAGTAAAATGCAATGTAATTTCATAGATCACGGATCATTCCTTGTAAGATGTTATTTTTAAAATTAGGTACTCTTCCAAATAGGAAGTAGCCATTATAATTTTTACGCTGTGGGATTTTTAGCATTGTTAATCCTATACCTTTGATTCCCCATGAAATAATAACCATTTAACACAAATATAAAAAAAATAAAATATAAAAATGATGTAATGTTATGTGTTTCGTTGTGGAATATCGTTTTGGTAAAAACTAATCAACATGAAATCATATAGTAACTATACCAGTTTTTAAGCCTTAATAATCAATATGTGGTGTAATGAAAAAAAGAAAAACATTCAGTCTAATTAGATTTTGTGCGTATGGTATTCTAAATGTCCTCCAAACACCTTTTATTAAAATTAAAGATCATATTTAACTATAATTTGAGATATATATATGTCGCAAGGAAATGACGAAATTAGGAATTTGATCAAATCCTTAAGGATATGATCAATTGACAGTAGATGTTAAAATAGCGTCTCTTCAAGGTCTTTTACCTGATGAAAGTAAGTGATTTTATCAAATCCCTGAACTGTTTCAGTGAAGTGATTAAATGAACTAGTCAGGATTGGCATTGGCAAAATGCTGTCCAGGGCGAGAGGCACCTGGGGTGGTAGAGTCCTTGTACTTCCTAACCATACAGGTAGTACAATAGATCCCAAATATCACCCCATATCTTTAAAAAAATGGCACCATAAGATTAACATGGGGATTGATATTTTAGTGTGTAAGACCTTCCCTGCCCAAACCAAACTATGAAGAAGGGAACAGGCCAAGTCGATCGACGCCCCCGTGCGCGCTTCCACGGTTTCCTGTAACACATTTCCTTCCCTTTTCATGAAATAACTCCCACAAATATCCAGCAACCGAGAAGAAAGATGTTACATGTAAAAAATACCAGCCTAATTTTCTAATTATTTGTTAATTAGTTTCGAATAAATAATTTGTATTTCATTGACTATTATTGTATTACTTACTTCTACGTTTATTAAAATGCACCCTATTTGTTAAATAAACACTTTTAAACTCTTGACAATATTATTTCATTATTTCACTGAAACAGATCAGAGATTTGTTCAAATCCCTTACTTTCAGTAGGAAAATGACCTTGAAGAGACGTTATTTTATCATCTCCCGCCCTTAGGGATCATATCCCTTAGGGGTTTGATCAAATTCCAAATTTTATATCGTTTCCCTGCGCCATATGAACTATATAGATCCTTTCTTACCTAATACGACAAAAAATGGAGTTTAGTGATTGGAAAATTCTGTTTTAAAAGCTAATTAGCTGTGCTAATTAAATCAATAATTGTGAATGTATTTAAACCATATTTTAGTTTTCTTTGATTCACTAACCGTGTACCAATTTTATCCAGCTGTGCAGCCGCCATGTAGAGGAGCTGATTCATAACATTAGAGCTGTGTGGAAATTCGAAGAGGGTGGTGCTAGCTCAGCTGCGTCCTCGTCACTTGACCGTGGTTCAAAACTGCAAGGAATATCACCAATAGCCCTCGCATTGCTTTTAGAAAACTACGTTAGTAAAAATATTTGATCAAATCAAATTATCCCGCTGAGTGGAAAATTGTGAACGTTTTAAAGGTGTTAACTTTTTTTTTTACGACGATAGCTGGAAATTACAATCAGATTATAAATTGAACAAGTAATATAAGAAAAATTAAGTCAATTCCTACTTAAGCCAACAAAGAAAAATTTTTTAGCCACTTTTTATCAAATATTACAATTAATATAAATATGTACGAGGGTTGGGGCATAAGTCATGGCAACTATTTTTCTTGTAGCTATGTGAATGGATCACAAACGTATATGTGTCGAGTGGTTCTGCAGGCATAGTGCGTATACAAAAGAACAGATGGTTCTGTGATAGCTGGTAGTAGCGCACCGAGAGCTGTGAAATTGGTCAGTTGGTGAGTGTCGTATGAGATGGAAGTAACCCGTGTTGAGCAGCGTTCTTACATCAAAATAGCCGTTCTCCGAGGGAAAAATGAGATGGAATATCACAGTGAATTAGTGGAAGCCCTTGAAAATAATGCCTTACCATACCGTACAGTAGCATGCTGGGTGTACTGTGTACTGCGATGTCATTCTTTTGCACCGTGAAGACCATATTGTCCTATATATATATATATATATATATATATATATATACTACCGTAATAAATTAGTGTGTTACGATATTTCAGTACTATTCAATGTCCACACATGTAGTTAACACCTTGTCCTTTCGTCTGTATTTATCTCATTTCCAACCAGACTGGTATCTTCAAGGGAAAAAACAGTTGCCATGACTTTTGCCCCAACCCTCGTAAATACATATGACAGAAAGCGACTTTCCTTGTAATTTTCCATTTTTCTTTCTATATATGATATTGAACTATTTTTTTAGTTACTATTTATTCATAAATTAAATTTAATTATTCTAATAAAATAGTATAGTAAAAAAGAAATCACATTCTCAGAAATTAAGCCATCCCAGGTGGGATTCGAACACACGACCTATGGATTAGCAGTACAACGCGCTATCCATTGCGCTACAGGGGCCCAAAGAGCGATTTTTCTTTCTCTTTATGCTGTTCATCTATTATTTTTGTTTGTGTCACTATTTCTTCATTAATTAAGTTAAACTAACGAATGAATATTTGAAAAAACTGTATTAACTTCAAGTGTCATCCACTACAAGTTTAAAAAATGTATTTGAACTCTAATGGGTGAATAGAAGGTATTTTATTAAAGATTGAAGATTTAAACAAGATATATAGAATATATATATATATAAGGAGAGAGGGGACTAATGGTAGAGGAACTGAAAAAACATTTCTCACGATTATAGCATTTTCTGTGGGAATCGTGCAGTACTGTCCTTTGTCTCTTCTAGATAACAGCCAAGATATTAAAAAGCATCGCATTTACACCTTGGCGACCAGTTTGGCGTCTTATTGTGACTTGCAATCAATGAATGATAAATCATCATAGTGTAATTCATATCTTCCCGGAAAAATCATTCGTCATCTCTTCGACCGTCCATACGAAGGACATTTCCGTTCTCCAAAGAAAATGACTAACCTCGAAGAAAGAACACAGTGGAGTTTTCTTTCTTCCCTTCCCATCGCTCAGTTGGGTGTCGAGGGGCGTGGGGCAACACCATTCAGGGGCGCCACCCACCCGTGACATGACACGATTTGCCGCCCTGTGCTTCCCAGGAAGTGAGGTATCGGGCCTGTTAGTATAGTCATTCGAATTGTGGGAATGTCACGTTTTGTGTGTGTGGAGCTGAAATTTTATTTAATCGAGTGAAAGAGGGTTTTTTGGGGGGATTTCCGGATATTTTGCAATCGATGCAATCGTCCTTTTGTAGAATTACGTACTTTATGGTTTCCAAAGCTCATCTTTAGCTTAATGATAATATATAAGACACAATCGTGGAATAATTTTTCAGTAAAGGAAATTTCGTGTATTCTATACCACTTTTTTAAATTTTAGATTTATCCAATGAGGATGTCACATTTCTCTCTTTAATTATGAATTTAAAAAACTATTTTGACATTAAAGAATACATGAGGGAGAGTTAAGAGATATAGAGTTGATTTTTATTCTGGGAAAAACAGATGGGGATATAAACAACATCAAGCATACATACTATTCTCTTCACGATAGTAAAGCAGGACGTGATATTAAAATAGAACCTTTTTTTTTTTTTTTTACGTAGATGAAATATTTTGAGTTTTAACCTTTTTATTTTACACTAAACAAAGTCAGAGTTCATTTTCAATGCATTTGTTAAGAATATTAGATGAAATCCTTCTTACTTTTTTTCCTACATCAATTGGGTTTTTTAAACTATATGTACTACATATTTGCCATTGCTAAGCCAAAAATTAAATAAATAACATTACATTTGGTAGGCCGGCTGGGTGGCGTGGTTGGTTTGTCGTTGACCTTCTTTACCTAAGGTTGCGGGTTCGACCCCAGCCCTGTAGCCGTGGTAGCCGAGTGGTCAAGGTATCGGATCGTGGCTGTCCTTGTCACGAGTTCAAGCCCAGTACCGCTAAAGACCCGCCGTGTAAGGGAGCAATGCATGTTAAATCTGTTGAGAGCTCAAACGTCCTCCGGTTGGTGTGGTGTGGCAGTTAAGAGAGGGGGATGCCAGCTCAGGTGTCGTCCACGTCACTTAACCATGGTTCAAAATTACATGGTCCGTCGCCAAAAAGCCCTCGTGTATCTGAACAGTGCGACGTTAATATTCACTCACTCGACCCCGGCCCTAGTCGGTGGATTTTCATGATATAGAATATCGACAGCGAATGATCGGTCGTATGATTATACGGCATGCATAAGATCCCTAGAGTGTCTGTTTGGTTTGGGTGCTCTCGGCAAAATTAAATCCTAGTAAAGGTTCGCATCGTCAGAGCTCGGGTGCCTCCTTCTGAGGAGGAAACCGGGCGTCAAAATTACTTGCGGAGTTTCGTATCCGCCTATATGGTGCTGCAATAAAAAGGAGATACCAGCTTCCAGAGAATGTACTAGGTAAAATACAAATTCGCAGCCCATTAGAAACAAAAAAAAAACATTTGATAGGCATGAGATAGAAAATTTACCTGTTTGAAAATTCTTAATCAGGATACACACATTTATTGGTACACTAAATGAAAAGAAAATCGCGCTTTTAGGAAGTTGAAGATTAATACTTAGGTAAATGAGTGTTTGTTAACGTCGTTCTATAAAGCAATACGAGGGCTATTCGCAACGGACCTCATAATTTTTAAGTAACTTTGTGAACTTTGAAAGTGCTCGAGTATGAGTGGACGACACTGCTGGCACCACCCTTCCAGTACTTGCCACGGGAAGGGTTTCTTTGAGTTATGACATATGGACGAAGGGCCAGGTCCTCTGCACTGTGGATCTTTAGTGGTACAAGGGCTTATGACATGCCGGTGTCATGGGTTCCTCTGAAAACCCGCTGTGTAGAGTGCGCCGATACACGTCAAATCTGTCGAGGCTCAATGTCTCCCATTGATATGGTAATTACTAGAAAGTGGTGTCAGCTCAGATGTCGTCCTCGTCACTTGATTGAAGTTCAAAATTACGATGTCCCGTCACCAATACCCCATATGTTGCTTTATAGTGCGACGTTAATGTAACCAACTCACTCACTCTTGGCCTGCCGACCACGATCTCGTGAGCATGACCACTAGGATACTACGGTCTCTTTATATTTTAAGTGCAGAAGTGCGCAGAGACTATGAACCAAGCTTATTTACTGAACCACTGGAAATAAGTTAAAATGATTTCTTATATCCTCTGTTTGAACAAAACAGTGCACTTAATTTCCTTTTCACTGTAAATTTTATACTAGAAAAAATTAAAGGAATTAATCAAAATCAAAATATATGCATGCTTTTGAAATAGATAAAAGTTTTAGTACGAGAAAAATTAAGCTGATATCAATAACAAATAGGTGACCCATACTGAATTTTGACTTCTCGCGCGCGCGAAAAAGCTTAGTTCTCAATAGAGAAAATGAATCATGAATTTGCACAAATCATACTTATTATATCTATGTGATATCTGCCAAATGTATCTATGATAATTACATAGCTCAAATACATGCTTACCACCATAGCTTCGTGGGCTTTTATACAACTGAAGTCAAAACAAAGTGTGTGTGACAAATTGGTTGAAAATGATCAATTTTCTTTCCAGTTCTAGTAACAAAAATCTCAATATAAAAGGTGGCTCTGGTCACTAACTCGTGGTTGGTGTAGTTTCTGTCAGTGAAGAGCTCCTTATACCACTGAGAATTTGACGTATTGAAGGGTTCGTTAACCTTTTGTCGGCTTTTCTCGAGCTGAGTTCGGGCAGGTGAAACGTACTACTCTACCTTATCCCGAGTGTAACTCGGGCGCTGTGAAAATTTACACTGTACAATCGGTCTTTCTCAAATTATTTCACATGGGCTTTTTATGGTTTCGAATATTTGAAAAGCACCACTCGATGAAATTTTCTGCAAAAAGAGAACGTCTTTCTACTGAGCACCCCCTTCCCACTTGTATGAAAGACACTTTGTTAATCCATTCCCTCAACAAAGAAGAAAACCAGTCCAACACGACAGTGCATTATTTGCTACCAACAAAAGACAATAAAGGGTGTTTCAAAGTTTCATGAGTCAGACCCAATATTTAATCATAATTTTCATCGCCCCCCCATACAATAAAAATATATTGAATTCAATAATACTATACTTTGATGCTAAAACTACGATACGATTTTAACCTCTTAAATTCCACATTAGCGTATATAAGCATCTCGCTAACGTTAATTTCCATCGTATATATATATATATATTGATGCCAGTACGATCTTTTCAGTGCAATGCTATTCATAAATTATATCGAAGTTGCTTTGAATGGTTAAAAGGATCCTCCGGACAATGTTTGGTGAAGCTTCCTTTACTTATTTAAGATTATTTGGTTTCTTTAATCCCGCAGTACTCCCCCTAATAAATCATATACATGCGTCTACATGGAAAAATAGGCTGGCATTTTCGAAAAGTGTAATAGGAAAACTTTCAATCGGCAGTTAAAAGGAATTGAATATAAAACCATGGCTGAAATTATCAAGATAAGTGTTAATTTTGTGTATATTTTATATATGACTATCCCATGGCCTGGTAATTAATATTAAAATTGTTCTTATCCTAATATTGGTAATTTTAATGATCAAATACTTTTGTATAGCACTGGTACATTTATACATGTAATATATCAGTGTAAATGCATTTATTTTATTATGTCCGGATGTTTTGTTTGTTTTCTTTCAGTACCAACAATTTTTTAAATTGTTTTGTTTTCGACTTTTCAATATTCTCTCGTGCCCCTCGTAGAGTTGCTCACGCCCCCTGCTAGGCGCCCCACAGCTTGGAGAAACGCCGCAATAAAAGGGAAGAAGGAAAGAAAAGAAAACAAGATTTTCTACCGTCTGTACTGTGATGTTGTCATGTGCAGTACCATGTTCTCGAATTTATCATACACGATCAAATTCTTGTAAACACTTCATAATCATTTATGAAACGCAAAAAAAGATGCAAATAAAATTTTAAAATTCAAGATAAATGCTAGGGTATCTTAAGATATATAAGCCATATAGTTGGTAATAAATTTGACTATACGCAATGGATTTTATGCAAAATGTACTTAAAGGTAAGACTCAAAAATAGAAAAATAATTATTGAATATTAATTGCTCATGCAGATTTATTTATAATTTGAAATGAGATTTTATATTGACTGGTACATAAATATACAGATAATTAACAGTAAAAATATTACTTCAATTGCTTTTAATTTAAGTGAGAACAATATAAGTTCGGTGTAAAACAAGTTAATTTTTTTTTGCCCCACACGACCCGGTCACCTTAAAAAAAGATAGATTTTTAGAGTATTAAATCTCTTTAATATACGGTAGAAACACGATAATTAGAATCTGAATTCATAGAATAATCAGTGAAAAAAAATTTAAGACATGACAAAAACTCTACAAGTGGAAACGGATGCTGATAACTATATTTGCAATTTTAGTGATAAAATGGAACAAAAGATTTTACGTTTATTATCAAAAAGTATATTTTAAAATTTTAATTACCAAAGTTGAAACAAATAGTTTAATTTGGTAAAACATTCATTACTCTCATGTACTTATACTTCCATAAAATTTTAATAAAAATAATAGGTTTAAATGTATGTTTTTTTGTCATTGTTATTTTGTTTATATTTCAGGTTTAGACAGGCTTAGAAACAATCTATTTTTTCAATGGAATTATTAATTATTCTTTACACGAATTCCTCTTAAGTGTAAAATTTCGAAGCATATACTCGTACATTGTAAAAAAGATTTCAGCGGGATTAAAAATTAAATTATTCTACTCTGACTGCGATTTAACAAAGGAACCATCTTATATTTCAAAAGTCTGATTTATAACCATAACGAAATAGCTTGGCATGGTTTTATTTGTTTTATTTTTTTCCACGTGACAAAAATAGCAACTTTACAGGTATTTTAAAACATGTTTCTTTTGGTAAAAAATTTTGTCACCTTTTTTTTAAAAACCCTTTATAAATTTATCTTAAGATACTGATGGGCTAAATTTCTGACTGTCACATGATAAATATAATAACATGTTTTCCAATGAATTCAAAGCTGACATTAGAATTGCACCTGTAAAATCCAGATACAATTTCAAATTTGATAATTAGGTAAAATGTCTAAGTATATATCCAGATTCTTCAAAAAAATTTCAAAATAAAATTCTCATATTATACGAGTACTTTTAAATCAAATGCATTTTGATGACCTACGAGCGTTTTTGTTGTTAACACAAATATACGTTTTCTAAGAGAAAATTTCAGCAGAAAACAAGAGTTGGCAACAGTGAGGTGCATGATCTGATTGGTTAGAAACACGTGATAGCCTTTATCATGGGACTATGACGTCACAAGAATTTGGCTTATTCATACTGATCACATTCTGTGATCATTCCTCAAAACTACGAGACGCATTTAGATGTAATTATCAAACAACGATCTGTAAAAACACTCCATATATGTTTAGCTAGCTTGAAAATCTTAAGGAATAAAAAGTACATAAATAAAATAATACATCAATTAATAGGTTTAAAATACTCAATTTTTAGTAATAATTTTACATAAATACGTCCAAAACTTTTTAAAGATAAATTTTATTTTGAAACAAAACTTTCTAAATAAAGCAATCTTAACTCTGCAGTAAATCGCTCACCGTAATCGTTATTTTAACGGATTGCCTACACAAGAACATGTTCCTCTCTAATTAAAATTATTTTCAACATAGCAAAAATGTTAATATTAACAAATTATTAATTAACTGCATTAGAAACTTGTGTTGATAGTTTACGATCAAAATATTGAAAGAGATGATAAAAGAGATATTGATTATACTCGAATCCAATATTTTACTGACAATCTTTTGCTTTGTTGAGCTTTTTCCCCTGCAGAACGTTCTTGTGTTTTGTTGGGGGAATATATTTTGAGATATAATGATTCAACTTCAATGCATTTAGACAAAACCAATTTAGTTAGGATTTTTTTTATATAAAAATGTGTGAAATATTCAAAGGAATTTTTATTTGAAAACCCTTGATGGAAAAGTAAACTTTTTTATAAAATATTTGAAAGACAATCATTTTATAAACAAAATATTTTCGCCTATAAAAAAATTTTTTCTATAATCTAATAGTAAATAGTTTGTGTAAAAAGATACAAAAATTTTTTGTCATTAACTCACTACGTCCCCCCTTTCAACACGGTCATGTCCAGCAACTATCTAGATATATCATGTATCATGTCAATACAATATTTTGACCCTAAGCATTGCATTTTCTCTACCGTGGGGTTAAATTTATTTAATTAAAAAAAAGTCGCGGAGAAAAAAAAAAACTGGACCCTTAATGTATAGTAGAAAACCTTTAGAACACCAACTAACATTCCCATGAAAAATGATTCTAATAATTACAATGAAGAAGAACAAACAAGTCACTTATTCACTTGACTGGACACTGATAAAAAAGGAACAAAAACCTTACCTGTTTATCGAAAACGATCATAAGAGCAGTCAATGGATATGCACGAGCGCCGCTACAATCACGTCACACGATCCCCCCTTCCATCCCTCCTTTTATCGTTTGCGTGACGAAAGGGCGGGGACACGTTTAGAACACAGAACACGCGACAGAGCCCCGGAATCCACATTAATAACCTCCAACAATTCTTTTCGGGGGAAATTCGTTTTTTTCCCCGTTCGCACGCTGCGTTTTTGGGCATCGCCCAGCCACATCGCCTTCATTATCGTTTGGACAGTTCCTTTTTACTTTTTTTTTGTGTTTAGCCGTGGCAACAGTTCGAGTCCGAAGATGTCCGACGGAAATGAGTGCGATTGCATAACCTTTTTTTTATGGTCAATACAAAGAAGAATGTAGTCGGACGGGACATAAACGGTTTCTTAAGTTGCGAGATGATAAGGTAATGTAATGATAAGTTGTATGAAATTGCTTCTGTAACAGATGGCAGAGGTTCTTAACATAGAACAGAGGTTTTCGTAAAGATTTTATGGCTTGCGCGTATATGATAACCTTGATCATATGATTTAAGGCTATCTTTGGCTAATGTTAAAGAAAAGGGGCCGCGAATTCGGAATATTCTTTCAGATATAAAAATACTCACACAAACCTTAATATTATATTCGGGCACACACCCTTGGGGAGGGGTGGGCAACTTTTCGGGGTGGCTTTTTTTAATTTTGTGGTGTTGCGTACCCAGAGGCGTAGGTGTAGGGAGACAAGAAAAAGGTCTTCAATATTTATTATATTTTAATAATACATAAGAGGATTATGTTCTCATCTACATAACTACAATTAAAAAACCCATGCTTTGAAAATCGCATTAAAAGGAAAACGCAAGCTATATAAAACATAATAATAATAGTCACAAATATAATAATATCAAATGATGCATTTATTAGCGAACAATTCAAAATATATATTAGAAATAACTTCTCTTAATTAAAGGTAACAGAAGACTGGGTCTGCATTCTGTCAACCACAATCTTGAATATTTCCACATAAATTACTAACTGCTAATCTTCAAGCGGTCACCCCAAGATGCCTTGGCTGTCCACCTGTCTATCGCACAATCGACTTATGCCCACCCCGACTGTAGAGAATCACTTATTTTATCATACTACTCATTTTTATCCGTGTTTTGACACATTTTTTTCTTTGATAAAATGTGTTTTGCACTTTTTTCCCTATACCGTAATGCTAAATGAGCTATCCCTTCACATGTTAAAAGGAAAAACTAGTTATTTATGAAATATTTTGAAATTTTAAAAACATTATATTATAAACAAATGCATGAGTTACAATCTCACACATTTTTATAAAAATTGAGGCATTTTTTTCTGTCCAATAATGTGTTCGCGTCAAGTTCACGCTATCGAACATATGGGGAAAACAGCCTTAAGTAAGGACATCGCAAAGAAAACTTTCAGTTGACCCTTTGATCCTTGATCAGCGATAATAAAAAATTGTATTGCATCGAAGAAATAAATTCTTCCCGAAAGAAGGGGGTAGAGTTATAACCGTAAATTTTTTTCCTCAACCTAATTTCTTTACGATTATTCGAAATTGAATTCTTCATACTTATTTTGTTCAGCAATATTCCTCAGAAGCTAAGCCTTTTTGAATTTGAATATTGTTTTCATACTGTCAGATGGCGAAGTTGAATACCATGAACTGCTAACTACTTTTCAAATAGCCCATCAAATTAACCGTTTGGATATGAATTCAAATATGCACGTGACAAAAAGAAAAGAATTCTGTGAAACCCATCAATCACACCTCTAAAGAGAATAAATTTTTTAAAACATTTGAGATCCTGTTGAGTTTGATGAGTATGAATCATCTTTTACATAGGGGTGGACTGAAAAACTTATTTTCAGAATTTCAAAACCTATCTACGCGGAAAAGATGTTCCAAGGCAGTGGTCTTCAAACTGTGTTCCACGGAACCCTGGGGTTCCCCGAAGCATAGCCGGGAGTTCCCCACGAGTCAAAATATAAACTCGAAAAGAAACTTATAAATATGTATAAAACATAGATTCCCGTTATCAATATAGTTTGTATGACTGCAAGCATCTAAAGTCGTGTGTTCCCAAAGTGGGTCCTACATCTTAAGGGGGAACTTAAAAAATACATTCGGTACTGGAAAGGACACCCTTTCTTTTTATTAATTTTCTGTAACTTTTATCATGATATACTAAAAAGAATATTGATTATCTAGAATGTGAATATGCTCTGCTGTTTATGACCCTGGATTCCACAAAATTATTTTATACTCGTTAGTGTAATGTTTTGCAAAAATAAGTGGAATGGAATGAATTGAATTTAAAAGACAGTGTTAAAAATTATACAATAAAGTTTTCTTCATTTTTTAAAAGAAATAACGTACAGTAAGACCCCGCTTAACGCTGTTTCGGTTTAACGCTCTTTTATTTGAATTGTGGGATTCCCCGAAATACTGCACGATGCGTTAGGCTTCCCGATATCCGAAGCAGTTTACGAGTGTTTCTTCTTTCCTGTGGTGTTATACGAACATATTTGTATCGTTTCAAACATCTGTTGACGTTATTATAAGTATAAATTTATATAAAATAACGATTTCCATAGTGACAAATATTATGATTTTTAGTTTTTAATCATGGTGATAATAAAAAACACGAAAATAAAGCAACAAATAAAAGTATTTCACTAAAAACTAAAATGCAAGAGATTAGAAGATTAGATACTGGTGAACGTCAATCTGTCATCGGCAACTGCGACAAGCTCTGCAACTGGAATTACCCGTTCTAGAATAATACAATAGAGGAAATGAAAAAACGACTTTCCATATGGATTGACGACGAAATTGAACGCAATATGCCCCTAAGCTAATATATTATAATGGAAAAAGCAAGAAGAATTTTTAATTGAAAATGTAAACATACTGATTTAGAATTTAATTTATTTGTATATGTATATTCATTAATTATGTTTCTATATTTGTAAGGAATAAATTTTGCTCTATTGTTATAAAAAACACAATTAATAAATTTCACATGGTAAAATACCAGACCAATTTTCTACACATCTTTCCCTAACTCCATTATTTACATGATGAGATAACCTCGTTTAACGCTGTTTCATATTACGCTCTACTTTGATGGAACGTATACCCCGCTTTAAGCGGGGTCTTACTGTACCTATAAGAGATTATTTAAAAATATATATAATTCCTGTAATATAATATTTCCAAGAGGAGAGCAATAAGCATGAATGGAAAAACCAGATGGCCTGCCAATGAAAGAGAAGGAACAATTTATCGACATATCAACAGATTCGACGTTGAAATCTAAACTTAAGGAGGGGCAACTCCTAAATATCAGGGTGCAAAGTTGGTGAATACTCAGAAGTTTCTCACACAGTTATAAAATTTAATGCCATTCTGAGAGATCAATGTGTATTTAAGTTTAAAAAAATACTTCTCATCATATGTGGCGACAAAAACAAAGTACAGAAGCGCTGAATATGAAATGTGACCGCAGATTGCTTCAATAGATCTATATTTCGTAGTTTGTGTTAAAAAGGCAAATACATATATCCCTGTTACTAAATATAATGCAAGTGTAGATAACGCAGGTAGCACTTCTTAATGATTTTAGTTAATTAGTTACACTAATATTATGTATAAAATATTATTAAAACATATAGTATTTTTCTTTATTTGTCTTTACTTAAGTACTTATATAACATGTTCATCTACTGTAAATATTATTTTAAGACATTCTTCTAAGAGCCATTTTTTTTTAGGGAATTCTCCTGAAACATCTGATAATTTTAAGGGTTCCATGAGTTAACAAAGTTCGAAGACCACTATTTAATGGTATATAGAGGAAGGGAAAATAAAATAAAAAATTACTTTTTATGTTAACTGCCACAAGGCGAATGAAATTTAGGTATTTGAGCTTTTTCATGGTAAATCGTCAAAGTAATTTTTGTTAGAAGGAAAAGACATTTTAGTACTTTTTAACATTTATTACGATGTGAGAGGATACATACTAAATAGTTACGAAAAAAACGTCAGGTACGTTTAATAGCTTCTTTAGTACTAATTTTTTTTTAAAAAAAAATGTCAAAATGACTGTTCAAGATAAAGCGGAAGCCCGAAAACATCTTGGATCAGACTGATTTAATGATACGGGGTGGAGCTGGATTATGAAATATTGCAATGGACATTGTACTCACTTACTAGTAATCATCGCTTTTGGTTATTTATATGGTAGAAAAATAATTTTATTTTGTGTGTCTAAAATTATCTAATCAAAATTAAGTCTTTTCTATTTTTTCGAAAATTCAACCTCTATGAGTCAATATTGGCTTAAGAAATTATTATTTTATAAATTATCTTTCTCTTAAATCTCTGTACCACAGAATATCTTTTCCGCATAGGTAGATTCCGAATACAAATAATTTATTTCGCCATATAACACGATCCACTCTATTTTACATTACAATCTCTTAGTTGAGTTCAGACCGGATTTGATAAGCTATATTAAATTCTATTAAATGAGCGTTTGTGACTTTTTATCTATCCATTAAAAACGAATCATCTGAAAAAAGCCACCACCTTTCAAAAGTCACTAATAAATTGATACATTACTGCATAAATAGATTACGGTATCTGACTACGTTAGGATCCGTGATTTTTCAAAAGCGTATAAATGGATATTTATGATATTTAGAGTTACTTAGATTAGAATATGTATATAAAATTGTTTTACGAATAGTATTACAATAAAAAATTATTTAAGTACAATATTTTGACAAAAAATGAACATAAAATGACCCATTTTCAAAATATTCTCCTTTTGTAAAAAATGCTTCTATTATATTAATAGTTTGCCTGTACATAGATCAGATCTCTGTACAGAGGCTCAACTAGAATTTTTGAAATATATAACTTAAAAGGGATTTTATCCATGTTTTACGACAACAGAGGGGAGAAATTTTAAGAAAAAAACGCTGATAATTATTTCAATTGGTGGAACTCTAAAAATAATGTGAATTTTTCAAAAATCATAGTTGAGCCTCTGTACAGAGGTCTGTGCTATATACAGGCAAAATATTATTAGAATAGAAGCATTTTTTCCAAAAGAAGAACATTTTGAAAATGGTTCATTCTATGTTAGTTTTTTGTCAAAATATTGTACTTAAATAATTTTTTATTCTAATACTATTCTTAAAACAAATATATATACATTTTCTAATCTAAGTGACACTAATTATCAGAAATATTATCCATTTATACGCTTTTTTAAAATCACGGTTCCGAACGTAGTCGGATACCTTAAAGAAAATCTTTTTTTTCCTCTTCCATTTCTAAAAAAATATTGTATATCATTATTCCCCTGAAGATGTAATTAAAACGTAAATTTCTTATGTTTGATTTGATACTTACATGTTGAGATTTTTCAAACACTACAATTTAGGGTTTTTTTTGCTAAATTTTCTGAGCTTGAGAAAAAATACTGAACAAATGAAACTGCAAAAATTCTTTTGCCCAGTATCTATTTATGAAAAAGTAAAAAATGTCGACACTATTATTATCATGATATATTTTCCAGTTACCCCAGTTACTAAAAAAGAAATTCAGAATTCGGTTGTATGATCATTATTGCAAATTATTTACATGTTGTTAAAATATATAACTATTGGAAAGCAAAACACGATACATTTTAACTGCCTTTACATACCATAAATTCCCATTTTAAGGGCTATGTTCTTTTTAAAAAATTAATCTTCATGTTTTCAATGAAATCAAATGTATACAACTAACTTGTCTTGTATTTCAGAGTATGTAGTATTTATTTCCTTATTTTTATATTTATACCTAATTTCCTTTTGAATTTCTTTTAAAGATTTTTAAGCATTAATTCAGAATTTTTTCTTTCAGTTACTGTTAACAAATAAAACTTAAATGAATTTCAGAAGAAAAAAATCTTTCAGAATATATATTTAAAATCTTTTATTTTTGCATATTTTCGTTTTAACTAGAACAGTTTTAAAATTATTTTAAAAGTTCACATATAACAGAGGATTAAAATAGAATAATAATACACTAGTTAATAATTTTATTTAATTAACTAAAATTCCTGAAAAAAGGTCGATTTTATTACCATTCAAGAATATATGTACAGTTTTTTTTTAACATGGTTGACATTATTTTTTTTTTAAATTTAATTATCGAGTTCAGTAAAAAAAACAACAAAGAAAGCAATATTTATAAAAATATTTTTTTTTCACAATTGCTATTTTTAAATTCTTGTTAACATTATATGTCTGAAAATTGTCGAATGATTTTAACAACAAACGATTATTTCTTTTCTCAAAACATTTTTAGTAGTATTTTGTTGAACTTTTTAGGAACATTTTAAGAAATTTAGATATTTAAATTATTTTTTATCGATCTTAACTTTTTATTAGTATTTAGTTTTAGTTAAGACTTATCGACGGAATTGTCAGTTGAAAACAAAACAGAAAAAGAAAAAAAAACTTCTATGCAATTTCTTATTAATGAAGAAAGACGCAAGACAAATCTTAAATGCTCTCTCAAGCTATTAGTATTTAATGAGAATCATTAGAACACGCGATTAAACCGAAAGCGGAAGTACAGTAAAATTATATTTGATTCTGCCAGAAATATAAAATAGCATCATGAATAACTTAAGCAATAAAAACAATAGTCATATACAGTTCAAAAGCGTGACAAACTAATGATGCCCGCTTAATTTTTTTGTACGTCCAGATGGGTCAAAATTAATGAAAAATTTTGTGAAAACCATCTAATGTTTATTTATTACATGCGTGCCTTTTAACTTTGAAAGGTCAATTCCAAACAGATGCAAAAATGTTCAGAAAAAATATATACATAATCAGGTTAAAACTTTTAGTGGTTTGGAAGAATGGTATACTTTTCAGTATATAACTGGAAGGGGGATGGGAGGAGTTTTATGTACGAGTAATAGCTAAAATTATATTCATTAAAAGAATAAACGATATTATCTTTCATTTCGAAAAATAAAAAAAGATCTTTTAATGGAACTTTTTTTTTATTTATTAAAAAATATTTATTTAGAATTGTCATGATTAGATACTTATTTCCGTTTCTTTCGTGTTTGTAAAATGTACAATTACTGGGAATGCACGGAATTGTGAGAAATTTTGATATACGAATTTTTTAGCACATCACATTACAAATGTTAGTTAGCTTCAAAAAGACACACATTACACTAAAAATACCAAAATATCACATTTTCTTTTTACTCCTTTTATAATTATGATTTTTCTAAATATGTTACAAAATTTTATAGCTGTGGCTACATTGTTTAACCAGTTGTTTTACTTTTTTCAACAGTATGTCGAAGCAAACACCGAAATTGGAACATCTACATTTAATTTTTGAAATTTTTTTATTGACCCCTAAGACATTACCGTGTATTTGCTGTTTCTTATGCCACCTGTCTGACGATGTCAGATCGAGGCCCACGAAATTTCTCGCGGCAAAGGGTTAGATGTACGCCTCTTGTTAGCCATAACTTATAGCACCATCCAGGTGACAGTACGTTTTGGCTCGGTTACACCCCCAATTTTGTGAAGGAGAACACTCTGGGGGTGGACTTCCCACCTCTCTTCCCCTACCACCAACCTCACGAAAAGACTTGCGGCTCGACGGCTATTTAGTGTACCCCCATGCTGCAAAGACACTACACATTTACAAACATCCATGTCTTCCCCGGTATTCGAACCCAGTCCCTACGGCACCGCAGTCAGCGTTACTAACCACTATCCCGGATGGTGACTATCGCATTTTTAAAATGCTGTGGCCTTTTTTTTTTTTTACATTCATTGTAAACTTTTAAAATTCTTTGATTGTTTTATATATTTTGATGATTTTACGCTTGGAATAAAGATTTATGTGAATAGATATTTTTTAAAAAATAATTAAAGTTACATTCATCTCTCTTAAAATCCGCCGCAAATATGCAGCTTGAAAGTGTAGCAGCACGTTATACGGAGGTGTTCATTCTACGCCGGATTTTAGGGTAATTTTTTTGTAATTCACGGCACTGAAAAAGAAATTGTGAAAATAGGGCTACAACTCGTAATACCAACACCATGTACAGAATTGGGAGAAATACTTTTAAAATACTCGTAAAAAATGTTCAAAAATGTTTAAAATTTGTAAAAGTAGAAGAAAATTTTAAAAACATTGAAATACTTTTTTTAAAAAATTCAAAATTCAAAATTACTGATTTTTTGTTTGGGTGTTTCTTTTTACTTCAGGTGTGTTCAAATAGGGAACATGTAAACATAAAATTACATAAATAAAAAAATATAATACATTAAACTTAAAAGTTTTTAACTCAGGGATTCTTATAATTCGTTTTCTTTTAGCTTATAACTATTCTCTTTAAAAGAAATGGAATATGCTTTGGGTGATTATATATATATTTCGATGAATGCATGAAAGAAATTTCAGTAGGTGTTTTTTTTTCCAGCTGTGATTATGTTTTATATAAAGAGTTTTCTCTTTTAAAATTAAAAACAAGTAATATAAAAAAAAAATTTAAGTCAATTCATACTTAGATCAACAAAGAAAAATTTTATTTTTAGCTACTTTTTATTAAATAGTTACAATCAATATAAATATGTATATACATAGGACAGAATCACAACATTAAGTGGTCATTAAATTTTTTTATTCATTATTATTAAAAGGTATCGCTTTTGTCACCCAAAAAAATCTTGTATATAAATTTCTTTTTAAACTGAATCTTTAACAAATTTGAAAAAAAAAACCTTTTTTCAAGTTTGGACACAAGTCACCAAAAATGATACCAACTTGGTTGTTTTTTGAATTCTTTAAATAATTGGTTTCAAAAATCAATTTTTTTTTATTAATTATTATTATATTTTATATTGTCACCCAATATAAATTTCTTTTTCAACTGAACACTTTAACACTTGAAAAAAAACCTTTTTGGGGGTGTTGAACAAACCCCAAAAAAAAAGGTCGCTAAGCCCCAAAAAAAAATTCCAACGGGGTTTTGTATTTGTAATTTTAAATAATTATTTTTTAATCCATTAATTTTTTTAATTTTTTTTTATATTATTGTCCCGGCAAAAAAAAATAATCCTGTATATAAAATTTAAACTCAATGGGTCTTTAAAACGTTTTTTTATTAACGTTTGAAAATTCCCCCCAGAAAAATAAATAAATATGAAAAATTGGGGAGCTAATGGTAAAATTGTGAAAAAAGAAGGGAATTCTTAAAACTGACCATTTCTTAAAAGTATAAAAAAAAAAAGAAGGACCAAAAATTAAGCATAAAAAGAAAGTCAATATTTTTCAAAGTTATTGATTTTGATATATTAACTTGATTTATATATAAACAAGAAACTCTCTCTCTCTCTCTCTCTAATAAATGATCGGATATAGTAACATATATATCATTCACTAACGATTCTTGATATTCTATACGTAAAAACAAGCCGAACGGTTTTGGACATTACATGAACAAATATTCCTTTCCTCAGCCCAATATCCAATTTTTCAAAGAGCATTACATTTTTGAAACGGTGGAAGAAAATTCACAATCGACTTTTTAATTAAAAATTTATTTTTTCTAAAACCCAAAATTTTTTGTTTCCCAAAATTTTTTTTAAATTAGAACAGCTTATTATCTTTTCATCAGTTTATAAAAATACTTTCAAAATGAATTTATAAGTTCATTGAGTATTTATTGTGATATAATTTTCTTTTTTATTTTCAAGTTTAACTTCAGTTATACAGTTAATATCTTTATTAGGGATTTAGAGCAACAAAGGCTATTATCCCAAACAGTTTAACTTTAAATGATACGGAATATACATCTCACAAGATGACCACAATAGCTTGGTTCTGGTATAGGTGATCTCGTCCAGTAAAATGGAGGGTTTTCCCCTACGTTTTTCTTAACTTTCCCATCTCAGAAAATTTAAAAGGTTTTGTTAAATATGACGTGGCTTTAAGTTCTCATGTTGACGTGAAATGTTTTTGGTGATTAGGGTGCCAGCTCAGGTGTCGACTTCGTTATTAGACTGTGGATTAATATTACAAATTATATTAATTATGTTAAGCTGATCTTTTAATCGGGCAAAAATAGACAGCCAGGAATATTCAAAAAAAAGCCCAAAATTTTTTTAATTAATTAAGGAAAATTGGAATAAAAAATTTTATCGATATAAATCTCTTAAAAAAAATTCCTCCATAATTTTTTTTTTGTCTTAAAGTAAAGGGTTTTTTCACAACTTTCCCAACCAAAAAAAAACATCCAGAACTGAAAAGTAATAATGTACGGAAATAGAGCAGCACTGGCGTAGCTAGTCTTGAGTGGGGCCTGTATCAAAATTCCTTGGGGACTCTTTTTTGGGAAATCCTTAGCAATTTCGATTTTTGTTTTTGGTGTTGGAGCCCCCTGTGGCTTGGAAAACCCGTATTATTGATACGGAGGTAGCTACGACCCTGTAGAGCAGGCAAATAACATTTAATTCTAAAATGTTATACAAGTATCATCCAGCATTACAGTGTGTTGCAACGATTTTTTTTTTTAAAAATTATCGTATTTTAAATTTTTAAAAAACCCCAATTACCAAAATCCGGCGAAAACCCGCGCAAATATTTTAAAACTAAATTTTTTTAATTTGTAGGAAAAATCGCCTTATAACCGCAAATTTTTTCGATGAAATTAAATATTAGTATACATTCTCTTATGTCTTGAAGTCTTTTTATTCGAGGTATTTTTTCAGATTTTTGAAAAAATGGTATTTTCCCAAAATTTTCAACTTTTTTTTTTTCGTTCATAAACAAGTCTTTTTCTTTTAAGGTATCCGACTACAACCCGGAACCGTGTTTTTTGAAAAAAGCGTATAAATGGATAATATTTATTGTTATTTCGTTCACTTAATTAGAAAAATTGTATAAAAAATTTGTTTTAAAAATATTATTACAAAAAAAAATTATTTAAGTACAATATTTTGACAAAAATAACAAAAGAACGACCCATTTTAAAAATATTCTCCTTTTGTCAAAAAGCTTCGATTATAATAATTTTTGCCCGTCTATAATTTAAAAAATCTGTACAGAGGCTCAACTAGAATGTTTTGGGAAAAATGTAACTTAGGGGTGGGTTTTTTCCCATTTTTTCCCTCAACAGAGGGGGGAAATTTTAAGAAAAAAAAGCCGATAATTATATTTCAAAGGGGAACTTTGAAAATAATTAAATTTTCAAAATTCTAGTTGAGCCTTTTTAGAAAGGTCTGAAATAAACAAAAAAAATCTTTTTTCCAATCCCGGTACCCCAAAACATTTGAAAAAGGTTTCCCAAGTTAATTTTTTAAAAAAAGGGGTTTTAAATAATTTTTTTTTAAAAAATTTTAAAAAACTTTATAATTTTTCTAATCTAAGTTAAATAATTTTTCATGAAAATTCCTTTTTAAATCACGGTTTTTAACACTTAATTTCCAAATAAACAATTTTGAAATTGAAAAAAAAAATTTTTTATCTCTTTTGCTATTTTTAAAAAGCTATCGTTTTTATACCCAGCGTATAATGCTCCCCCTTAAGTTTCAATCTTATTTTTTGCGTTAAAAGTGCACGTTCTACACCGGATTTTACGGTATACCTAATTATGGAAAATGAATCATTACATTCACCAGTGAATTATTACTAATTATAATGAATTGACACCTAATACCCCGAACTACTACAAATATTTTGCCAGCCAGTAGAGTGAAATAATGCTTTCCCCACCGATTATTTTCTGAGGGCCCTTTTTACTTTCTAAACATTTAATATTTTGCTTTTTACAAAAAGAAAAAAACATAATTAATTTAGCTACTTTTTTAATTTTTAGCTACTTTAAAAATTACCGATAAGCCGGGGGGATGTCTAATGGTTTTTTGTCCGAACTCGTGGTTTTTGTCACAGTTCGAACCCAATGGACGAAAGGGCCCCCATGTAGGGGCTGATGGACTTTAAATCTGTCGAAACAAAGTCCTCCCATTTGCTTAATGTGGTAGTTTGGGGAGAGGTAGGTGTCGTCTTCGTCACTGGACAAAAGCTCAAAGTTACGAGGTCCGTCACCAGTAGCCCTCGAGTTGCTTTATAGTACGAAGTTAATAAAAACTCAACCTACGGATCTGAAACTGACCTTTAGAGAAATGAACGGGTGGGAAAACTTTGAACGAAAATTTTAGAAAATCTTTGGTGCTGTGAATGAGAATGGATTGTGCAAACAACGACATAATTTGAACTTATAAAACTTTTAAGGAAGCAGATGTCATTAAAACCATCAAGATTGATCATTTGAGGGTTTGCGCGTCATCTCCGATTGGAACCCTCACCTTTGACATTTTTTGAATTTTCAATTACAAACCTATTAAAAAACCCAACCTGGGGTAGGAAATTTTTAAGGAGGGTAATTCGAGGGAAAACGATTTTAAAAATTTTAAAAGTTTAATGATCACCCATCCCATATAGTGGTTAACAACGCGACTGTTGTATCTTGGGGGCCCGGATTTTGAATCCCGGAGAAAAACATGGATATTTGTAAATTAGGTGCCTTTTTTGGCATGGAGGTACTCAAAAAAAGGGCGTCGAGCCCCAAGTCCCTCTTAATTTGGTTAAAGGGGGAAAAGAGGTGGGAGGTCTGACCACCCCAGAGTAATCTTCCCCCAAATTTAGGTGGAACCGGGGCCTTAAAAAAAATCGTACTGTCCCGGGATGGTGTTAAAAACTACCTTTAAAAAGAAAATGCTCGGGGATCTAACTTTCAGGCTCGGCCTTTTCCCTTTAGGAAGGACAAGACAATAACAGCAACAAATAAGAGTATTTAAATTTCCAGGGGAAGATCAAAAGGAAGAGGGTTCTTGAATGGGCCCTTTTCCACCTGGGGGGGTTTCGTCAAAAAGAAAAGTTAATAAACACTCACTCATTATGTGCCTCTCTAGTAAATTAATGTTCAATAGAAAAATATTCCTTTTAATAAAAATTTTATTATCTCATTATAATTTATTTTTAATACTTAATTATTTCAGGTCCTTATATTTAATAACTTTCAATTAAAAATGAATGGTAGTTAAAAATGAAAAATTATTATGAGGACGGACTTCGTAAATTTGAACCTCGGGCCCAAATTCCTTTGGGGCCCTTCTGAACTTCACCCCCCTTCGAACCTCTACACCACCAAACGGGGAAAATTTTTGAGCATTGTCATAAATTTTGTGCTTGGCCCCCCCACGGTGGGTCTTCAGAGGCTCTAGGACTCGAACCCACGACTCGACAATCACCATCCATGGATTCGTGATTATGACTACCAGGCTACCGGTACCCCTATTTGGGAAAAAATTTGGTTTTTAGAAAATTTTTTGGGTTTTTAAAAAAAATCTTTTAAATATGTTTATTTTTATGGGGCCCAAAAACCCCATAATGTAAAAAAAGGGTATCAACTCAAATGACCTTGCGGGCCCCTTCGGAAAAACATTATAATCCCCCGGGGCCGCAGAAAATATAACCTTTACATCAGATTTGGGAAAAAAAAAACACTTGGTTGAGTAAAAATTTAAACAGAATGAATTATTTTTGTTTTCAGGATTTTCATGTATACAGAATAGATAATATAAAAATTTTTTTATAATATAATAATGCAATGATAAAATTTTTTAAATATTACAGTTGCCATTTCCTTGTAAAAATTTCGGTGTTTCTTTTTGAATTGTTGTTTCGTTACTTATTGTTGTTTTATTTTTGTCTTCACGTTAAGTATACGTTGCCCTTTTTAACCGTCCTGAATATTTTCTTAAACTTTAAAAAAATTTCGCTGCCCTTCTTTTTGGGCACTCCAAACAAAAAAAGGGTGAGGAGAAATGAAATCCCAAAACAAAAACATGTCCATCCCTAGTAAAGGATATGCATAATGCAATTTAAATTTATTAAAAAAAGTAATTTATTATAGTAAAAAACAAATGTTACTGTTTGATAAAAATTAAATCTATTTTAATCTAAGGACATTTCTATAATCAAAAAGGGATTTATTTTAAAACAAAAATAGGTAACATTCAAATACATTGTAGATTTATATATATATTATATATATTAATATATATATATATATATATATATATATATATATATATATATATATATATATATATATATATATATATATATATATATATATATATATATATATATATATATATATAAATTTCCCCAAATAAATTTCAAAATGAAAAAAAAAAACTTTAAAATCATGATGTTTAAAATTTTTTTTAAAAAGAGGCGGTGGGACACGACTTACGTACTGGCGGGCCACGTGTTGGACACCCCAATGTAAAACATCGCTGTGTGAACAACATAAGAACTGAGATAAAAACTATAAAAATTCGCTTCTATTATTGCTCGTAATTGGAAATGAGTTTGGAACCTTGCCTTAGAGCAGCGGTTCTTAAGCTTTCGATCGCCGCGGGTCCTTTTTATGTATCAACCTGATATCGCAGACTCCCAGAGATTTTAAACACCCCTTTTTCACACTCAACATATGGCTAAGTGATTTAAAGGTTCCTCAATAATCCTAAGACTCTCTCTCTCTGCCATTGCTACTTACGTAGACTCTTCTAACACTTTTTTTTTTTAACTTTTAGAAAACAATAAACATTTAATTAAAAAAATTATGTTGGCTATGTTGTTGCAAATAATAATAATAATAATAATAATAATAATAAACTAAGTTAATATTCTTGATTTGTAGAAATCCATGTTCTAATAGAGTTTTTTCATTGGAGAAATTTAATGATCTAGAGTCTAGGAGGCTCATCTTTTAATTTTTCCACCAGGCCTTTCAGAGTCTGTAATGAGGAAAACTTTAACATTAAATGAGAGACCTTGTCAGACCACCTAGAAAGACATTGGGGATCCTCGGAGTCTGTGGACCACAATTTAAGGACCACTGTGTTAGAGTAACATAAGGATTTTTTTAAAAAGCTCTCAGATTCGGACGGCACTCAAATGTTCTAATTTTAATTCCCGTACAAGTAACGTGGCCTATATTTGAGCTTGTATCTTCATCTCCTGAGTTCCACAGCAAAACGAAGGACAATTTGAAGCTTAGTTCTGTTAATTATAACATGGGTTAAAATTCCCACTATTCTGCAAAATGAAACATTATTAGAATTATGACGTGAACTTGTTGGTCGGTCGATGTAGCTCACCTCCGAATTTAATTATAACTTATAGACTAACACGGCCAAACCACATAAAATGAAGATTAATTGTTGTCAAAAATAAAAACCATAAACTCTTAAGGCATCCGACTACGTTGGCCTGTTTTTAAAAACCCGAAATAAAGGGGTAATTTTCATGATTTTTTAGTGCCACTTAGTTTAAAAAACCTTTATAAAATTTTTTTAAAGGATTTTTTTGACAAAAAAATTATTTAAATACAATATTTCGGAAAAAATTAATTTAGAATAACCTTTTTAAAAAAATCTCCTTTTTGTAAAAAAATGTTTCTATTATAATAATATTTTTTGTATTAGCTCAGACATTAACAAAAGGGCTCAACTATGTTTTTTTGAAAAATTTACATTTTTTTTCAGGTTAAAACCCCATTGAAAAATAATTATCGGCTTTTTTCTTCTTAAAAATTTTTCCCCTCTGTTATAAAAAATGGGGTCCACTTCAAGGGGGTTTTTATTTCAAAAAAATTTTGGGTTTAGGGCTCTGTACAGAGGTCAAAAAAGGGTATATACAGGTAAAAAATTATTATAATAGAATCATTTTCACAAAAAAACTTTTTTAAAAAAAAGGGGCTTTTATGTTCATTTTGTCAAAAAAAATTTTTTTAAATAATTTTTAAAAAAATACTATTCTTAAAACAATTTTATATTTTTAATTTAAAATAATTTTTTATCATAAATATTATCCATTTATACACTTTACCAAAACACGGGTTTAACAGATCCCGGGTTTCAAAAATTTATAAACTTTTTTATTTCTTTTCTTTTTCCAAATTTTTTAAACCATATTCACCAGTCTTTTTATCCCAAAAAATTTTACACCACTTCGCTCTTCTATTTTTTAAATTCCTCTTGGGAATTTTCAATCATGAAGTATTCTTTCACCTTTTAAAAATGAACGGGGAAATTAATTGCATAATTCTTTTTCCCAAACCTTTTTTGGAGACCAGGAAAAATTAAAATTTAGGAGGGAAAATTTCGATAAAAAAAAGGGGGTGGAAAAAAAACGTTATAATTCGGTATTTTCAGTGATTAACTACAACTTGAATTTCCATAAATATTTGAAGGAATTAACAATACTATTAGTTATATTTGCCATTCGTTATTGCATACATGCTCTGTTTAAAATTCTCTTTTCGAATTCGTAAATGTATTTTTAATCTTTAAGAGATATTGCATTTTCCTCCTCAAACCTAGACTGGATGGCATTCATTTGAATACAGTAAGAAGAGTTAAAAATAACGGAAGCTTCTATAGAGTTATATTTTTCATCCGATACTTTTTTTTTGAAAATATTTTTAAATATTTCTTAAAATCTAAATACCTGTCAATTAATTTTTATAAATGACCTAAAATACTTTTAGTAATCAGAGAGAGAATGCAATTCCAATGAAATCTTACTTATTATTTTCTCTTTCATACACACATACACACACAGAATGTACTTTATTGAATTCGAATTCGCGATTCTCAACAGTCTAAGTTTGAGAGCAAAAGTATAGAAATTGTGTAGGATTAACACAACAACAATAAAAAAAATTCGAAAATTTAAAATGATCAACACACACAGGAGGAATATTTACACTTGAAATGAACTTAAATGTATTCAGTTAAAAAATACTTTTTTCTGGGGGGATCTATCTAATTACTTATTAGGTTTTATTATTTAACGTGATAAAACAAGAACATATATTGCAGTTTTTTATTTTGATTACTTTTAAAAGTTTTTATATTCATATTCGATATGTATATCCATGTAACTATTATTGCAAAAAGAATCCCACTTACTTATGGGGTTCTTTCTGCAATAATAGTTATATAAAGATTTATGCATATTCAATCTGAGAAATCATCCTACGCTTTTACTTTAGTGGCAAAAGCAGCTCTAAAAATATTAATAATGGTAAAAGACATCAGAAAATGTCTGTTAATTAAATAGAAACCTAAAAAAATTTCATTCTTGTTATTCGATTTTTTTCTCTCAATCTCCTCCCAAAGTACAGAATTTTCTTACATTTTCGTACAAAAATTTGTGATCAGTGAACTTTTCATGATCATTATAGACATTTTACACAAAACTAAAAACAAAGTAACATAATTTAATTAAAGGTTATCATGCCTGAACTATTGTTTATATTCTGAGATTTTGAAATTAAAGTGATTCTCTTAAGTTAATGAAGGATTTCATTTTTTTAAATGTATTAAAATGTAAATTAATGAAGTTAATCTGGTTATATAATATAATGAATTTTCATTATGTTTGAAAGTTTATCGTTTTTCATAACAAAATATAATTATTTGAAAAAATATGTATCAAGAGTATTTTTCTTTCCATCAGAATATTTTAATAATAAAAAAAGATTACTTTTTATTAAAAGCTTTAAAGATTTAAAATAAAAAAAAATTGCCTAAAATTCGAAAATAAAAATAAAAATTGTTCACAAATGAGCATTTTGATAAATTAAATTAAAAACAAACTCTGTCAATTTTTAGTACGAATTCGAAAAAGAACAAAGGTGATTCTACTTTAATTGCTCAATTTTTCTACTCATTATAATGAAAGATGTGTATACATGAAAAATGTCCTTATAGATTTTACGTAAAAAATGTATCAACTTACATAATTTTACAAAATATTATTCATTAGTGTATCAATAATAAATTAAAATAGAATTTTTTTTTACTTTATATTATAAAAAAACAAAACAAATATGTTGAATTTCAAATAATTATAAGCAGACGAATTATTTCATACACGCAATGAATTTTTTTAAAATTTGTTTCTTTACTGGTATTCAAAAAATCTATGATTAAGTTATTATTAAGTTTTAATTTCTATATTTCTTACGGAAAGATAGAAATAATTCAAAGGAACAGTTAGTTGCCCGTCATATCGGGAAAAGTATATAAATTTCATTCTTTGTATCCAACTATACGAATTAATAGCCAAGTCAAAAATTGAATACAATCAAATATGCTAAAAATCGTTTGGCATTATAAATAATTCTCTTGGGCTTAAGATATATGTTTTTAATGAGAAATTAAATGACAAACGATTAATTTTTAAAAATATATGATTAATACTGATATTTATATGACGCGTTTCTGATAAAATATTTGATACATTTAATGTATAGAAAAAAATTATATACCGTAAAATCCTGAGTATAACAAGCACTTTTAACACAAAAAATGAGGAAAAAATTTAGGGATGCGCGTTATACGCTGGGTATGAAAAAGATAGTTTCAAAAATAAGAACATAAAAAAAAATTATACTTCTACATAGATTGGACTACAGTTCATTTGAAAGAAATTACGTTCCTAATGAAATTAAAGGATTCTGACTCTAAAAAAACTATATTTAAAAATTCTGGGATAATACCTCGAATAAATGGCTTAAAAACATGCCAGCATTGTACACGCATATTTCTCGTTCTTTCGTAAAAATGGGAGTGCGCGTTATACGCCGGTGCCCGCTATACACCGGATTTTAAGGTACTAATTAAAATAAAATAAAGTATATATATAGCTATAACATACAAAAAACAAATATATTTATTAACAACATACACCCGTTTCGTACAAATTTCAGTTACATCTTAAAGTATTTTTGGAAAATTGAATTTTGAATTAATAAGCACACCAATTTCCCCAAAAGCTCTTGAAAATTAAAACGGTTGTTTAGCTTACAATAATCATTTAAGGGTAATGTGATAGGTTTAAAAAAAATCAATTTTTTTTTTTTTTTGTAAATTGCTTTCTTAACATGTCTAAAATACGTTGGTAAAGTGATTTTTTAAAATTCGAAATTGTTATAAAGGAGCAGGTGTTAGAACAGCAGCTGTTCGGAGTGCTAAGTTAAGATTTTCATTGTTTTGATCGGACTTGAAACTTAAAACGCGTTTTTCAAACTTTCCTCCATCTTATCTCAAGAACGGTTTGACCGAATGACTTCAAATTTATAGGGTAGACTCACCATATATACATGCACCAAATGAAATACGATCATTCAAAAATTCAAAATATCTCTATTTTCTATAACAAAACATAACAAAAAAAACCCATGAAATTCGGAACTTTTTCTTCAGAAATCTACCAAAAATCCGATTTTTGATATTTTCAATTGAGTATAGTCCATTCTGTGCACATTTAAGCTTATAGATTAAAATGCCGTTAATTTTTAAATTTCAGATAAGCTAATCACAGCCGAAATCTTGGAGGAAGTGAACGTCCATTTTTTCGAGGTGGGTATAGGAGGGGGGGTCCAGGTCAAAGGGCTATAACTCCCGTTGTACTGGATATTTTTGGCTAAATATTTATATACATACTCTTAAAATACATATTAATAAATGATACAAAACTTAAGCTTTCACTGGCCGTCAAAAAAATTCCCTAAGAATGCTTAAAAAACATGCCGTCACATGGGTGTGAACCCCTTAAGCTTTGAATTAATTATTTTAAACATAATAAGTGTAAAGGAAGTAAAAACATTTTAGCACATATCTAAAAAATTGTTTATGTAATATCATTGCTCAAACATCCAGCTGGGCAAGGACGACTAAGCCTTTCATCCCTTCAGTAGGTCGATAAAAGAGTACCAAGCTTGCTTGGGAACTTAACACTGGAGGTTTCACGTCAGACTGACCTTCTGACCGGAACATCTGCTCATTCACCACAGGGCCCAAGGTCACGTATACTGAGATGGAGCACAGTAAGCCTTGGCCCTCATGGGTTATAGTTGTTATAGTTGTAAGGTTTTTCTCTCTTTTCTATGCGTCAAATGTGTTTAAATGATTCTCGGAAAATTAAATATTCATTAGGCAAAAATATAAAAATCTAGTTTATTTTATTTATTTATTTATTTTTTTTGTCAAACGATTATATTATGAACACACACACAACTTTAGAGGTATTTATTATAAAATTAAATCTTTATTTGAAATATAAACTAAATAGCCAAGAGAATAAGTAGAAAATAAATACAAATTACAAACAATAAAAATAAAAAAACAAAGTAGGTTTCCAAATTAAGTCAACGTAAGGAAAGAATAAGAATTGCATTTCCTGCTATACATAAATTAGCATAAAAATTCATTGATCTTTTTTTAAATCAAATAGGCTGCTAAATTTCACTTTTCTTAATTTTTTTCCTCAATTGACTTTTTCGATTGACAATTTCACATTTTTAGTATTTTAATATTTTTTCTGATGATGCAGAGCAGAAAATCGGCAGCGTTCATGTCGTATGATTATGTGGCATGTAAGAAATCCCTTGAACACCAGTTTGGCTTGGGTGCTCTTGGCAAAATTAAATTCCCAAGAACAATTTCCCATCGTCAGAGCTCAGGTGCCTCCCTCTGGGGTGGAAACTGGGTGTTAAAATTACTTGCGGCAATTGGTATCGCCCATATGGTGCCGCACTAAAAAAGTGATACCAGCTCCTGGGGAATGTACTAGGCCTGCAAAGGTAAAAATATCAATCCACAGCCTCATTATAGGAAAAAAAATGATTTAGTAATCTCTTTCTCTGTTGTTTCTTCTCTATATACAAGGTGTTCCAAAAATAGCGACCCATTTCCATGAAAACACTAATGTATTGATTTCTTTCATGGGTGTTTGAAGAAATGCTCTCACATCTGAAGAAAGAATATCCATCGTTTCCTGGAAACTGGGTGGGAGAACATATGAAGACTTTTATTAGATGTACCAGCGAAAATAGGAAACAGCCACCAACAAGGGCCAGTATCAAGCTACTTGTGAACAAATTCAGATGAATCGGTAGAGTGGTGGATAAAAAAAAAACGTTCTGAATGACCATCAACATCCGTCTATACTGTCAAGAGATTTTACCTGAATTTGTTCACAAGTAGCCTGATATTGACTCTTGTTGATGGCTGTTATCCGACTGACAGCTGACGAATTTTTTCATATGTTTTACCACCCAGTTTCCAGGAAACGATGGCTATTCTCTTTCTTCTCAAACTTTCAATACTTGCGACCCAATATTCAATCATAATCTTCGTCGGGCCCCCTCTCCATTCAATAACAATGTATTGATTTCGAAAATGCGACACTTGCATGCTAAAGCTACAATACGACTTTAACCTCTTAAGTGCCACTGGCGTATATAAACGTCTCGCTCAGCCAAAGCGTTAATTGTCCCCGACGTATATATACGTCTTTCCGAAATACGATCTTTTATGTTCACTGCTATCTATAAAATTATTCCAAAGGCTTTCGAATGCACTAAAATGACCTTGACAGTGATTGCGAAGGATTTACTTATTCCAGGGGATTTACTTATTTATTCTCTTTCCCGTCCACACACATATGCGTGCATACGGGGAAAAACGAAGGCATTGGGGAGTGAATCGCATAACTTTTAATCGGCAGTTAAGCGATGATTAATAAACAATAATCAACAAATTAGGGATATAACTGTTAATTTTTGCATATAATTTTATATATGACAAACCCGTGGGGTCACTATAAATTATTGAACTTATTCTTAACTTAGTACAGTTAAATTAATTATAAAATACATTGTGCAGAGTACTGATGCATTTATAAGTGTATTATATCAGTATAAATGTTTTTCTATGTCAGAATGTATTTTGTTTGTTTAAAATAATTATTTAATAATTTTAATTTTTTTTAATATATTAATAATTTTTTAAAAATACTCTTTTGTTTTCGACTTTTCAACATGCTCGCGCCCCCCTACCAGGATCATCACGCCCCTCTAGGGGGACGCACCCCACAATTTGAGAAGCGCTGTTCTAAGGGGAACATTTCTTAGAAAACTCATGAAAGTAATTATCATATTAGTTTTTCATAGAAATAGATCGTTATTTTTGGAAAACCTAGAATTATATACTGAAGAAAAGACAGACGGAATGCTATACAGACTGACTGACTTACTCACTCACCAAGATATTTCCGAAACTATTAGATATACAGACTTTAAATTTTGTAGAGATGGGCCTTTTGTTGAGTAGAGATCCGCTAAAAACAGATTTTACAGAAATCTACTCTCAAGAGGGCTGTGGGGGTGTTATATATTTACAAAATCCATTTTTGAACTATTCGATTTATATAATTAAAATTTGGCAGCCATGTTTCTCTTGTTAAGTAGATATCGTCTCAAGCAGCTTAAAAGGTAATACTTATATGTCTTATTTTTTGGTATCAATTATATATTGACTGTGGATGAACCTGTAAAAAATACCGGTTTATTCAGGTATATTTATTAATTTTACCTGTTCATCAGCTATTTTATTTGTTAAAACCTTCTTTCCTTAGTTGAAGTTGCAATTTAATTGAAATTATTCTAAATATTAATTAAATTTTGCTTTTATTGAAATTTATTGTTTTACTACGTCTATTGTCAAATTTTTCAATTCATCCGTCAGAAGAATAAACGGGTATATTTGCTAGTCTTTTATATTTATGTACATAATTTGTGAGAGAAACGTAACAATTTACTATGAAAATACCAATTCTGTAACATGATTGGTTCAATCATTTTTACACCAAAAGATAGATGTGATGTGAACTTTGAACTATGTTTATTTTATTCTTTAACTTCTGGTTCTCTTTTTTCGTTTAATTTCTTTTGCTAACATTCTACTGTTTATCAACTGGAGAATTTTTCCTCATGAAGGATCTGATGGAATTTTCGGCCGTTCCTGCAGTGAAATGAAAACACGTGTAATTGAAAAAAAAAATGTAAATCGAATAGCTTAAAATTATTCTCTGGTATATATATAATAATAATACTTTGTACAAAATGGTGAAATCTCTGCTTGATTTTCGAGGAAAATATAAAATAAATCTTTTTTTGATATACTTTTATTTGAAACCCAAGTTATTTTGGAACTAACCTTTTTGCTATTAAATTTTTGCTGTTGTTTCCTTGTGCATTGCAACTGCCACTATAGATTTAAAATTTTCAATCATTTCAAAAATTTCGAATGATAATTAAACATAAAATTTAAAAAGAAATGATTTATAGGTTTGGTAAGTTTTCATTAATGGAAAAAAATTCTTTTTGATCTATGAAGTGTAATTTTTAGATTAAAAAAAAAGCCTTTTTTTCCCATTGGGAAATTTTAAAATAATTAAAAATCCATTAACTAAGAATAATTAAGAATCCACTAAGTTAATTAATGATTACGCGCGCGCCAAAGAAACATGATCCAATGGGCTAAATTTAGGTGACGTCGCAGTCACATGATAAACACCGTCACGTGTTTCCAGCCAATCAGTTCATGCGCTTCACTGTTGCCAACTAATTTTTTTTCAGCAATTTTCTTTTAAAAAGCTCATATTTGCTTACAATATTGATCCTAGGTAAATGAAATGCATTTGATTTAAAAGTACACACATCTTATGTATGATTTTTTTTTTTTTAATTTTGAAAAACCTTTTGAAGAATCTTGATGTTTGAACATCTTTCCCTTATCCTCAAACTAGAAATTTTTTCTAAATTTTACTAGTAGAACAACAAATACAAGTCTAATATCAACTTCGAATTCAATTGAAAGCATGCGATTACATGTATCATGAGACCGTAACGAATTAATCCCATTGCTTCCGAAAGTAAATATATGGCAAACAAAAATTAAATCTTAAATTAATGCACACTGAATACAAATAAACGTATTTAAATTTGAAGTTTAATTTTTATGTATCATGCAAAAAAAAGAGAGAACTCAAACATATACAGTCGACTTTCGCTAATTCAAACCTTCGATAATACGAACCTCTCGCTTATTCGAAGTATATGCTCAGCCCCTAGAAAAACTCTTGATATTTCGAACTAAAACAATACATTTTGGTACACTCAATATTCCGAAGTAAAATCTGTGGCTGGCTGGCTTACAACACGCTTTAATTCAAAGTTATCTTTTTAGCCCTTGAAAATTCACTTATCATGTAGAGTCCTGTAGCAAACATGTTGGAACCTACATGTTTTGTGTTGTATTGTCTCCCCTGCAATGTAGCCCCTTTGATGACCATCTGTCCGTCATCCCTTCTTTGTGTTCCCTGGTTCCTCAAGCAAAAAGACAATTTTATTGCTTTCCTTCTTCAAGTGGACAATAGATCGGCCGTACTTGTTGTCAGCCGTCCATATCTTTTGTTTAACACAAAAATATGGATGCTACTCATGTGTAGCAACACATTTTGCTACATATGTGGTCCACTATTGTGAAGAAAAGATGCGTAGAATTATGTATTTTGCGTTGGGGGGAGTGACATGACGATTTATGACTCATCTGTGGGACTTTGGCAAGTGGCACCAAATAAGGCATGGGCCGGGATGGACAGATTTTTTTGTCAAAAAAAAATTAACTATGCGCAGCCTGTATTCCTTTAATTATTGATTTTAAGGTATCCGACTACGTTCGGAACTGTGATTTTAAAAAAGCGCATAAATGGATAATACTCATGATATTTAGTGTCACTTAGATTAGAATACATGTATAAAATTGTTTTAAAGACATTTTGACAAAAATAAATTATTTAAATACAATATTTCGGCAAAAAATTAACTTATAATAACCTTTTTCAAAATGTTCTCCTTCTGTGAAAAATGTTTCTATTATAATAATATTTTGCCTGTGTATAGCTCACACCTCTGTACAGAGGCTCAACTATGATTTTTGAAAAATTCACATTATTTTCAAAGTTACAACCAATTAAAATATAATTATCGGCGCCTTTTTCTTAAAATGTCTCCCCTCTGTTGTCGTAAAACATGGATAAACCCATTTCTAAGTTATATACTTCAAAAATTCTAGTTGAGCCTCTGTACAGAGGTCTGAGCTATATACAAGCAAAATATTATTATAATAGAAGCATTTTTCACAAAATGAGAATATTTTGAAAATGGGTCATTCTATGTTCAATTTTTATCAAAATATTGTACTTAAATAATTTTTAATTGTAATGCTATTCTTAAAACAATTTTATATACATTTTCTAATCTAAGTGACACAAAATATCATAAATATTATCCATTCATACGCTTTTGCAAAATCACGGTTCCGAACGTAGTCGGATACCTTAATACATAAATGTATTCTTTTAATAATACAGGACTTTTAACTTTGTATAACATTTATACCACATAATATGTAATGTTAAAAATACTTTAAAATAGTTTTATACACATATGTACAATTGTTGTTCTATTACATAGTTTCAATTTAAAATGTGTTAAAAAATATTCTCTTTGTGTATTTTGGGAGGTTTTTTCCCTACCCTCTTGATAATTCGAAGTTTTTCATTGGTCCCACCAACTTCGTATTTTCTAGAGTCAACTGTATCACAATATACCAAAATATGTTACTTAAATCTATTCCTAAATAACCTCCTTGACTATCCACAAATATAGCTTCCGTTACATTCATGCCATTTTATTTCCTACTAACACCAGCAATGAAATATTCATTTCACAATCTTCCCCCGCATGAATTTTTCATCTGATCCTTCAATTAATGTTTTTTGTTACTTACAGAAACGTTAGGCTAGGCCTATGAATATACTTATAATCCCTCCTGGCTTTCATGAAATCAACAATGATTCACAGACGTAGACAGCTGCTCGTGTAGCAGACGACGTTTATCCCTGGTTCGGATTACTATCCCATACCAAGGCAGGTGTCTTTTCTGTAGCGAGTTTATCTTTGTTAAGTGTTTCTAATCCAATGCCCTATATATTGCTATTTTTTCACTGGATGTTTTTGATAATGGCAAAAGTCTGATTGTGTGTGTGTTATATTACAATAATACCCTGAACTTACGTGATAGGTGGGACTGAGAGAATAACCGTGTTATGTTGGGGTTTGGTTTGGTATATAAACTGTTTTAAATTGGGGCCAGAGACAAAAGAAAATAATAAATTAGGGGGGAAAAGTTTTATAAAAGATAACATAAATACGAAATCGCAAATCGAAGTTATTTTGATGTAGAAAGTTTCATAAAATCTGATAAAGTAGTCTGCCAGCTCAAAGATTTTTTCCCCCGCAAAATTTCCTCTTAGCAGCCAAAATTTTTTTATTCCTTGTTTTGTTGAAAAAATACGCTTTTTGTTGGAGTCCATGTTTTGTAAAATTTGTAACCCTTTTCCAATTAAACCAGTGCTTCTCAAAGTTGCAATACTCGTGACCCAATATTTGTGATCGTCATTTTCATCGTGCCCCTCTCATACAATAACTATGTATTGAATTCAATAATACTATACTTTAACCCTAAAAATGTGAAACGACTTAAACTTCTTAAGCACCCTCGGCGTATATAAACGTCTCGCTAAGCCAAAACTTTTATTTCCTCGGACGTATATATACGTCTTTCCGAAGTACGATCTTTTCTATGCAGTGCTATCCATAAAATTATTCCGAAGGCTTTGGAATGCAATAAAAGGACCTTGACAGTGTTTGCAAAGAATTTACTTATTTTGGATTATTTTCTCTATTCTTTATTGGGGGGGGGGGGGGGGGGGGGGGGGGGGGGGGGGGGGGGGGGGGG
>BMAV01023638.1:58505-97927 GCA_019973955.1 Trichonephila inaurata madagascariensis
CCCCCCCCCCCACAATACATCACATACGCGCTCCTACGTGGAAAACAGTTGGCATTGGGAAACGAATCACTTAACTTTTAATAGGCAGTTAAAGGAAAAATTATAAACCATACAAATTATCAAGATAAGTGTTCAATTTTGTTTTTAATTATATATATGATAAACCCATGGGGTCACTGGTAATTAATAAACCTGTTCTTAAATTAGCAGTGTTAAATTAATTATAAAATACATTGTGTAGCACTAATACATTTATAAGTATAGTATATCAGTGTAAATATGTGTTTTATTTTTTATTACATTAAAAAGTATTTTGTTTGTCTAATTTCGGTAAATTAATAACTTTTTAAATAATCTTTTGTTTTTGACTTTTCAATGTGTTCGTGGCCCCCTCGTGGAGTTGCCACGCCCTCCAAGGGGGCGCGCCCCACAGTTTGAGAAACGCTGAATTAAACTGAGGTTTTTCGACAACTTCTCGACCGTCATTCGATCTTCTGATTGAAATGGGTCCTAAAGACTCAAGTTCTTCATTGTCTTGCTCTTGCTCATGCATTTCTATGAGCCCATCCATTGTCAGCTCCTGATTGTGGAATAAATACACACACTCCGTAGATAAGAAACAAATAACACAAAATAAATTATTATGGCCAAGTGTCGATTCTACTCGATACGTCCGAGCATGTATATGAGCTAAACCGGAAGGGGGAGCGAGAGTAATCGAGTTGTGTAGCATTCAAACAAAAGTCGAACCGATGAGATTTGAAAATTATGTAACTCCGGGTTCATGATAGTTAGGGTAGTGTAATTCGCACGCGTGTGCGCGAGGTATTACTGTACATATTGATGGTGAAAAAATCCATTACGTAGTATAAAAAATAAAAATTTAAGTCAATTCCTACTTTGGCCAACAAAGAAAATTTTTTATTTTAGTTACTTTTTATTAAATAGTTACAATTAATATAAATATGTATATACATATGACAGAACCACAATATTAAGTGACAAAATAGAAAGCGATTTTCCATTTCCAGGGTGTTGGACTACTTTTTTTTGTTTATACTATATTTATTACTTCATTTAATTTTTTATTATTCTTATAAAAAAGTATAAAGAGAAATAACATTCGCAGGAATTAGGCCATTCCAGGTGGGATTCGAACCCCCAACCTTTGGATGAGAAGTCCAACGTGTTACCCACTGGGCTGCAGAGACACAAGGAACGGTTTTCCTTTCTACATATGCTGTTGAACTATTACTTTTGTTTGTTACTATTTATTAATTTTTTAATTTAATGAATGAATTAAAAAAAAAATATTTGAAAAAAAACTGTATTAACATCAAGTGTCCTCCACTACAAGTTTTTAAAAATGCATTTAAACTTGAATAGATGAATAGAAAAAGTATTTTATTAACGATTAAAAATTTTAACAAGATATATATAAATATAAGGAGAGAGTGAGCTAATAATAGAGAGGAATTGAAAAATACATGAATCCATATCGAGTTTTGATACGATGACGTAGTAAGGGGGAAAGGGGTCCAGATGTTGTTTTTTTTAATTTATCAGAAACTCTTTCTAACAGACATATTATAATGAATGAATCAACATTTTGGTCTTGGAATGTTTTTTTAGGTGGTGCAATAAAAAAAACAGCATATGTAAAATATATATATATATATATATATATATATATAAAAAGCGGGAAATTGCATAAAAATTTAATAAAAATTCATATACTGCTCCTTTATAAAAAAAAATATTTTCCTAAAAAATTCCAAATTTGTTTAATTTCTACATCATGTTTATGATAAAACATTATTATTAATTTAAATGGAGTTACGCTGATTACCACACTTTAAATTATACAAATAGGGTTAATAAATTCGTTATATAGTATGAATTAAAGTATGTGAAAAAAAAATGTTGCATAAACAGCTCAACAATAAGTGAAAATTTATGATCAACATATGTGTTTGTTCATTAATGGATTATAATTACATTATTATTTTTTTCTTTGAAAAAATAGCAGATGGAATAAATAACATTGCTTGGTTTGAATATATTACTTTTTTCTATCAAACATCTGAAAAAAATTCGGGTTATTGTCAGCATCAAGTACAGGCATCCCTCGTATAACACGATACTTATATAAAAAATACAGTACAAAATTTGTGATTATCATAACGTTTATTCTATATTACACGGCACAAAATTTGAATTTAGTATTACACGGTTTTGATACAACACGATTTTTAGAAATTGAATAGCATTTCTCGTTCAATCAGGGAAATTCCCAACTTTATTGCTTCAGTAGTCGGAAATTTCGGGACAAGAAATATCTTCATACCGAACTTAACGGTAAGTGCTACAGCTAAAGTATCTACATTTAATCCAGGGTGCGGTAGCCTAGTGGTCAAGGTAACGGACTCGTGGCTGGCGTGCCATAAGTTCGAGCCCAGTACCACCGAAGACTCGCGGTGTAGCAGAGCGATGCACGTTAAATTGGTCGAGAGATCAAACGTCCTTCCACTGATGTGATAGTTAGGAGAAGGGGGTGTCAGCTCTGGTGTCGTTCTTGTCACTTGACCAAGGTTCAAAATTACGAGATCCGACGCCAAAAGCCCTGGTGTCGCTGAACGTTGCGTCGTTATTGACTCACTCTGCATTTTAATCTTGATTTCTCACTTGACCTTTACCAATAGAAAAAAAAACTCTTTCAACGGCTGTGTTAGCTCCTGGAAAGCACAACGTAAATTAGGGTATCCGACTACGTTCGGAACAGTGATTTTGTAAAAGAGTGTACATGGATAAAATGTATGATGTTTAGTGTGTCACTTAGATTAGAAAATGTATATATAAAATTGTTTTAAGAATAGTATTTTACACAATAAAAAATTATTTAAGTACAATATTTTGACACAAAATGAACATAGAATGACCCATTCTCAAAATATTCTCCTTTTGCGAAACATGCTTCTATTATAATAATATTTTGCCTGTACATAGCTCAGACCTCTCTACAGATGCTCAACTAGAATTTTTGAAATATATAACTTAGAAGGGGGTTTATCCATATTTTACGACAACAGAGGAGAGTAATTGGTGGTAACTCTGAAAATAATGAGAATTTTTCAAAAATTATAGTTGAGCCTCTGTACCGAGGTCTGAGCTAGATACAGGCAAAATATTATTATAATAGAAGCATTTTACACAAAAAGATAACATTTTAAAAAAAGTTTATTCTAAGTTAATTTTTTGCCGAAATATTGCATTTAAATAATTTTTTTTGTCAAAATGTCCTTAAAAAAATTTTATACATGTATTTTAATCTAAGTGACACTAAATATCATGAAAATGATCCATTTATGCGCTTTTTAAAATCACGGTTCCGAACGTAGTCTGATACCTTAAACAAGAATAACTAAATTATCTTATGGAAAGTGTTCATTTTTGAAATTATTAAATATTTCCACCCATCTTTTATCAATTTCTACATGTTGATTTCCCAATTGTTCTAATTTATCAGAATGTAAACATACGTATTCAGTGTTTTGATTTCTTCAAACAGACGCGTAACAGTTCGGCCAAGCATCTCTGAATAGAGATTAACGCTTTAGGTTTAAAATATTGAAAAGGAGGACAAGTTGGAAGACACTTTTTTTGCGGAAGGATGTACTGGCTAAGTTCGAAAAAAATTTCAATGTTTGCGTAAATTATTCAAAAAAAATAATAATAATAATTTAAATTAAAAACAAAAAAATGTAACCTATCGAACATTTTGAAACTGCAGTGTATTTCTCGTTTTCCTTGTTACCACCCTTATTGCAACGCAGAACTTAAATCCTCCTCTGACATTGGCTCTATTTGTGCGCAGACGATACCAAACAGAAAACAAATGATGGGGCGTGATATGACAGTGACCTTGAAGATTTACAAACGCACGCGAAATCTTCGACCATCGTTCGGCAGTCAGTCTGACAACTCAACGCCTCTGGGATGGAAGGGGGGAGTGAGCAAAGGAGGGTGGCATAATTAGGGCGCAATCGGAGAGACGCTGGCTATTGTTTTCAGTTCATCGGTGGAAAAGGAAGAGGGGTGAGGAGGCAAAAACCCGTTCGGCACGCGACGAATGCCCTCTGGCTCTTCCGGTCGCCAAACGATCAGCATCAGAATCGTTTGCGAAATGTCGAATAAGATTCAAATTTGATAATCATTTGCAGTAGCTGAGCGATTGTTAACATCAAAATGATATAATTTCGGTCTTTTGATTTAAACCAAATTACAGAAGAACGATTTTTTTAAAATTTTGTTAATATATATATTATTTATTTATTAGAAGTTATTGTCACGAAACTATTCTTACTAACTAGCTATAACTAAATATAATCAATTTACATTTTCCACGAAAAATCCTTATAACGTTCCATCTTCTTTTTTATAATTATTAAAGCGGTAAAAAATCAATTTATAATCAATATTAAAAAAAATCACCATATATATACTAAAATATGGTTTCCTAGATAAAAGAATTTTTGAAATAAGGAAAATCTTAAAAACGATATTTAAGTTGCCTTTCCCTTTAGAATCCTTCATTCTGTCACACAAAGAGGATATAAACTAAAAAAATGTAAATCTTGCTGATATAGATCAAGACGCTTTAAAAAAAAAAAGGTGCAGCAGTACAGAGAGTTGAATTTGTTTCTTCTGTAATATCTAATCATGAATTAAATATACATAAATAATATAAATAGTATAAAGAAATTTTTATTTGTAATGGGGCTGGGGATTGGTGTTTTATCGTTGTAGACATAGTACATTCCCCGAGAGCTGGTATCTCTTTCAAGTATGGCACCATATACGTGGTATACTAATCGTCACAAGTAATTTTGATTACACGTTTCCTCCTCAGAAGGAGACACCCTCCTAGGAATTTAATTTTGCCGAGAGTACCCAAGCCAAACAGGCACTCTAGAAATTTTTTACGTGCCAAATAATTATTCGACATGGACACTATTGAATTGTCGCATCATGAAAGTCCACTGGCTTGAGTCAGGGTCGAACCCACAAGCTTGGGCGCACAAGGCCAGTGCCTAACCAACTACGCCACCCAGCTGGTAGCCTTAACTCTACTCTCATTAAAAAGGAAAAATGAATTTTTTTCTGATGAACGATTGAAGTCTAAGCTGTTTCACGAAGAAAAGAAACAACAATATAGCTCCAACATTATTTTATTTTAGTATTCTATTTTTGATTTTAAGATTACATATCAAACTATATTATAAACCAATGCATCTCCTTTTTAACACAAACATAACTCATTTAAAAAAATAATATTTTAAAAATTTTTTTAGAAAATAAAAAAAAAATTTTTTAATGCGGGATTTTCAAAAATAGTATTTAAAACTTATTCCAAAAATCATCTTTGTAACTGTTGGTCTTATGCTATTATATGATAAACAGAATTTATAATATAGTATAAAATAAGATATTTGATTTTCTTCATGCTTTTTTTTTTCATTGTGCTGCGAAAATTTAGAAAAATACTGAAAGAGAAATAATTTTGAAAGTTTGAGGCTAATTTTAGTTACTGTTAAGGACAGTTGAAGAATGGGATTCTGATAATAAAAATATATTGAAAATGGTTACTCTAACTGGAAAGTTAAAATAACAAAGATAGAAATTAAAATGCTAAAATAAAAGATTTAATTCAAATATGTAAATAAATTTGGGCTTTCTTAAATATACATTTAAGAAAGCCCAAAACAAAAGTCCTTCAAGTGGATAAATAATTGAAATAATAATGCTTTAATATAAAAATAAAAGAAGAAAATAAATGAAGTAACTTTCTTAAATATTGTCCATGAATTCAACTTTTAGGGAAAAATTTCACTTCATATAAAAAAATTCTATTTTCTAATTTTTTTTCAGGAATTTTTTTATGTGATAATATAAAAAAAATGTCCTATTATTTAAAAATTTTATGAAACAATAAAACTGTGTGAAGTTAATTACTTTGTGCGCCATTTCATCCCATATTCGCCAGTAATTATTTTGAGCAAACGATATTTTGATACAATATGATTTGTTTCTTTTTTTCATATTGATGTTTATGAACTTGATAGTTAAATTTAAAATAAAATATATTACAAAATTATCCAAATTACATATTTTTACATTGCTGAATAATCCAAATTAATTAAATATATGCATTATAAATCGTGGCGTTTCCATTTAAAAAATATATGGCAATAATATTTTGTTTCAAAATAATGCTTAATAATATTTTCTATTATAAATCTAAATAGATTGAAAAAACTTTGACAGTATTACTTCATTAAGCTTCACTGAATAATGTTAAAGTTTTGTGTTTTCCGTTCAATTCTTGTAGTAACGCTTAAAAATTTTAATACTGGTTAGCTTGCTTAAAATTCCTGTCTACCAGCTATCATGAATTAGAGAAGATATTATAAATTCCTTATAGTATTTTCGAAATACTTTCTATGTACAGAGTCAACACTCCTATAACGCGGTGAGTGCGTACCGCGTTATATGGAAACCGCGCTATAAGAAACTCGGATTTAACCGTACAAATCAGGCTAATTCGTAGCGCGTTCTATGGAAACCGTCTACTGCGTTGTATGGAAACCGCGCTATAAGAAACTCAGAATTAGTACTAATTGCATCATCCGTACCGCGTTATATGGAGACCAATAAAAACCTTTTTGGCGCGATTCCTTAATCATTTTGTTTTGTCTACGCCGTGCCTCAGTGCGCGCTCCGCTTTTAATTTATTCCTCGATCAGTGTATAATCACTACTTTTTTTTTATTTCATAATAAAACTAGATTTCCAAGGGAGAGGTGGTGGCAAGATTTTAACATAAAATAAATACAACAGAAAGTAATATTAATGCACTACACTTCCAGATGTGTAAATTATTTACACTATTTTAAGCGTTCATTACACAAAATTTATAACAATGTGTTACTTTTGCTGAGCAGAGATCCCGCGGGGGAAAAAAAACTAACACTAATATACGTTATCCCCATGGCAACCACATTATCGCACGATAAAAATATCAAAGTAACGTTTTTGAACGGAAACCGCGCTGTAAGAATACCGCGTTATAGGAAGGCTGTCGCAATTTCAGCTCCGCGTTCTGAGAGTACCGCGTTATAGGTTTGACTGTACTATTGCATGCATGTTCTATTGATGTATGTACACAGTGCTTCTTAAACATTCAATATTTGTGACTCAATTTTTAATCATAATTTTCATCCCCCCCTCCCCCGCCATACTATAATAACGTATTGAATGCAATAATAATGTACTTTGACGATAAAGCTTCAATTCAGCATTAACTATAAACAGTACAGATTATCAAGATTTTTATTGTGAATTTTGTGCATGTTACTTTTAAGTAACAGATATTTTACTTGGGTTTTTTTTAAATTAATGGGATAAATGTATTATATAGTTTTTCCCTTTTTTTCTGATTTTCAAAATGTAACAGTTTGCAATAAATATGCAACGTGTATTTCGTTTTTTATCAAGTCAGAATGTATTTTGTTTTGCTCTTTTTAGTAAATTAATATATTTTTCACAAATAATCCTTTATTTTCAACTTTTCGATATGCTCTCCACCCTCATGTAGGGTTATCAGGGCCCCCTAGGGGGTTCGTCCCACAGTTCGAGAATCAATGATGCACACTATTGCATTCAGATGAATTTTAACAAAGATACGTAGTACAGTAAAACTCCACTTAACGCGGGGTATACGTTCCATCAAAGTAGAGCGTAATACGAAACAGCGTTAAACGAGGTTATCTCATCATGTAAATGATGGGGTTAAGGGAAGATGGGTAGAAAATGGGTCAGGTATTTTAACATTAAATTTATTAATTATGTTTTTTAAAACAATAAAGCAAAAATTTATTTCTTACAAATATAGAAACATAACAAACGAATATGCATATAAAAATAAATACAATTCTAATTCAGTATGTTTACATTTCAGATCATTCAGTCCCTTCTGTATTTCCAATTTTATGCCATTTTATCCAGAAGGTAGATTGGCTTAATGGCATTTTGCATTCAATTTCGTCGTCAATCCATATAGAAAGTCGTTTTTCCATTTCCTCTATTGTATTATTTCTAGAACGGATAATTCTAGTTGCAGAGCTTGTCGTAGTCGCAGTTACCTATGACAGTATTTTTACTTCATTCTTAAGAATGGTCCTTATTGCTGAAGTTGCCAAATTCAATGCAGCACCAATTTGAGATTGACGTTCACCAGAATCTAATCTTCTAATCATTTGCCTTTTAATTTCTAGTGAAATGCTTTTTTTATGTTCATTTTCGTGTTTTTTACTATCACCCGTGATAAAAACTAAAAATCACAATATTTGTCACTATAGCAATCGTTACATTATATAAATTTATACTTACAATAACGTCAACAAGTGTTTGAAACGATAAAAATGCTTTCGTATATAATATCGCCGGAAAGAAGAAACACAGGTAAATTTCTTCGGATATCGGGAAGCCTAACACTGCGTGCTATTTCGGGGAATCCCACAATTCAAATAAAACAGCGTTAAGCGGGGTCTTACTGTATGTGGACCTTCAGGCAAAGGCCATCGACAGAATTTGAATTTTGTTTCAGATATTTTGCCATTTTTTCATGTCTTGGTAAAATAATGGTGTTTAAGCAATTAAAATTTTGGTAAATTCTGCGTTTTGATACTTTCTACATACAAGGTATATTTAGGCACCTTTTTAATTGCTCTTATAGTTCATCAAAATTGTAAGGTTCTCGGATTCACGCCTAGAGATTTGGAAGGAAGGGAAGGAAGACTAGCCATTTTCAAAATTAGATAATTTATGTAACACAATTAACAACACAAGTTCAACCAATCCAAACTAAGAGATGTACCCAATTGAAGCAATATGTATAAATAACGAGGTACGCTAAGTACGAGAATACTTTAAATAGCAGTACACTTACTTCAGGTTCTAATACACTATCGCGTCCTAGCTATCTAATCTCTAGTAACCAATCTTCACTTTAATTATTACAATTTATCAAATAGCAAATATCTGCGTTACACTATATAAATTTGATTAATCACTGATCCGCTAGTAATATATCCTATCACTCTCTCTTTAGCTTGAAAGCTAAACTAGACTATATTTAGCAAACCTAATTTTCTGTTCTTCAGAGGGTGCGTTGCAAATAAAATAGTTTTAAAGGATCATAGATTTCCCAAGAGGACTTGTTAGTCAGAAGGACGCGGATAGAGCCGCCACAAAATGCATATTATCATCAAAAATCGACACAATTCTTCTCTTTAAAAATTTCTAATTCCTAACTTTTGAAAACTTTGTTTATTAGGATAGGAATTATTAAGAAATAATTCACTTTTTTAGTGCACTATAAAACTTTTTGAGTGAGCTTCCCAAATAATTGCAAGAAATTTGCAAAAATATGCGAAATTAAACTTGATATACCAATTAGTGTAAACGTTTAACCTTTATAATTTATTTGTTTAAAAAAAACTGTATAAATATGTTTTTGCATGGTGAATCGCTTTTCAATTGTAGGGAAGATTCATATACTTAACAATTGGGTTCTTTCGAGTTAAATCGTAATTTTTATTCTGTACTCTCCAGTAATTACAGTATAATATTTAGCTAACAAGAAACAATTAACACACGTAAAATCCGTAATAGCACAAATTCGAAGTTCCCGCATCGATACAAAACCATACTTACAATCGCATTAAGTCAATAAACGCACACAATCACTGTCAAGCTTTGAATTTCTCTTTGCTTCGCCGCATAGGACGATGGAACGAAGCCGTGAAAAAAACCATCTAGGACATTTTAAAGCTTTTTATTCCAATAAGCAAATTAAGCCCTCCTCCAGATTTTTATAGAAAACATCTGTTTTTGTTACAAAATTTATCGCAAAGGGCATTTTTATTTGCTTATTATTACTGAAAGAGTAATCGTTTTCCTTGCCCTGTAAATGGTTTTTCCGATAACAATACCATTTCGGCAAAGAAGCACAAACAGAATCTAAAATTTCCGTAACAATATATAAAGAGAAATACACATGTATATACTGGAACTTATTACGGATTATACGTAAATACTTATTACAGATTAAATGAGAATTTTACGTTCGCTTGCTAATTACTATTATAGTTTAATCAAAAGCGTTACGATTTCTCGCGATTCACATTTAAAAATGGGGTTACTCCTTCCTAAACTTGTATAAAAAATTTAGAAAACTTTAAGAAAAGTATTGACGAGTAAAAGTGAGATAAATATTGTCTCAAAGAGTGCAAAAGTAAAAATATAAGAACTAATTTTATTATTATTTTTTTTATAATTTGACATTTTATGAGATATTTATAAGTGCTTGATAATTTTTAAAAACATTTTTTTTTCAAAAGTGAATTTCAGATAACTATATTCACGTGAATTCCTTCAATGATCTTTACGGCTAATCTTTATTTTTAATGTTATCCATTGAAGAACAGCTCCATTTACTAGTCACTTACATTCAAATTGGAAAAATTATTTTCATATATGTTTATTACTACTATTACTATTATATTATTTTGTACCGCTTAAAAAGTCCTCCATGTGCTTAACCGAACCGAGCATAACTTCAAAACTGAAACATATGATGAAAATTTTTTATTGCTTATTTATTACAAATAAATTTTACTTTTCTGTTATATTTAAATTTTCTGAAATATTTTCATTTGAAACAAAGTGATTTCTTACAGAAATAATAGACAAGTACTGAACATAGGTACAGGAAAAAAAACTTTTCAAAATTTCTTTGTTATCCATTCAAAGTGACCGAAAATACCGAAATTCAATAACATAACCTTTTTCACAAGTTGAAATACTCCTACCAATTTTTTTTCAATCCTTTCCTTAGAAGATTATATATATATATATATAAGAAACGTCTTGACCAATCAGGGACATTAAAATTTTACCAATGATCAATTTATATCGAAAGAAATTGCTTTAGTGCACATTCATTGAATTTTAGACGCGTAATTGTGCAGTGTGTTTTTATCTTTCATTACAATTTTTAAAATTGTTCTTTTTTTCAAATTTCTTATTTAATTAGATTTAAATAAAACTAGACTCTTCATATATTTTCTGTATTTTTAATTTATTTAATTTTACGTAAAAAGAATTATTTTCTTATTTTTACCCGTAAGAACCGAATGACAACATTTAATGCATTATTGTTAAAATCTTGTAAATAAAATTACAGTTTAAAAATATAATTTAGTATCGCAAATTTGATGCACATTAATATATGCTGTGATTAAAAATGTATCAGAAAAATATATCACATTTTAGAATACTTATAAATACGAATATATTATAATTTTTAGAGAAAATAATCTGCATGTGCAATTATTTGGAATATAAAACGCCAATTTAATATCGAATGTTTCGAATTTATTTGTAACTCTATTTAAATTAATACATTTTGTAATCAGCACTCACATAGGAAGTCTCTTAACGTTCTCACCTTATTTTTCCCAACAGTTTCTCATCGAATACGTTTTGTCACCTTTCTCAATGAATAAGCAATACGGAATTCAATTAGCTAAAGAGAGTGTGTTTATATTTGGTGTTCTTTTTTTATAGAATTTTGCCACTTAGTTCAAATAAGAAATACATATTCATCGAATCACATGTATATCAAGCATGCATTTCTCCATTATTGCTGGCAGTAATAGTTTTAAATCTTTAGATTCAGTAACGAATTCAGTCAACATAAAATATCAAAAAACCAACTATTTGAACCTGTCACTCTAAAATCACTCTCAGCTTATTATTTTATTTTTTCTTATTTTACTTCTTTTGAAATTATTTATAAATCAATTGTTATTATCAATAAATATTACAACAAACATGCATAATTTTGCTTTTTGCTTTTTTTGTGTTGAAAAATGAAAACCATAGATTAGCTTTTAAATTGAGTGATGCTTATGTTTCTGGTTGAAATCTGTGACTTTTTGCCGAAATATATTTTGATACAATGTGTTAATTTCATGAATTCGTCAGCTTAAAAAGAAAGGGTTTAATGTGGCTTAAATACAGTGGACTTTAGTAATGTAGATTTAATACAGTGGCTTCGAAAAAAAAGCTCAACAAAAATGATAAAATATATATATATATAATGCTTAAAGAGTAAGAAACCCAATAATATTTATAATAATCGGTGATTATCTATAGTAATTATAACTTTGCGTGAGATTGGGATGAATAAATACATATCAATCGCATTTTCCTGTTATTATTAATTACCAATGAAGTTCTGTTAATGTGATTACACACACACGTAATTTCTAAAGTGTGTGTGTGTAATCACGTCTCTAACGTAATTTTTAAGCTTTTTTTTTATGCCTTGTGATAATGAATATATCACTGTACACATTAGAACAGATAAGAAAAAATCGTGGATTAAATAAGTACAGATTTTTATTTGCATTTTTAACTAAAAATAGCAGCTCCAGGAGTTCACTTTTTTGTTTCATGTTTCATCATATCAATTCATTAATGATAATTTTTGAAATCTAAATAATGATGATATTATTATTATAATGCGTTACAAAAAATTATTACGCTGACCAAACTTCGTTGTTAATTATTAATAATAAGCGGATAAATTCACACTAATTATTCTCTTTATCCCCTCCCCCCCCGGCCTACTTGGTTATTATTAATAATCGCCAATTATTAATAATATCTTATGACCGTAACATACACATACATAAATAAACTTGATGAATATAAAATTAAATTGAATTATTTATCTCATTTAAACTTAGTTATTAATATTTTTTTAATTAAAAATTCGTTTAGTTAGAAATTTAGTGAATTGGGGGGGGGGGCGCTAAGCTTAGAATATTTTTCTAAATAGGGAGGGTGATGTAATACAGAATTCGGAAACGAATGACTTAATTTATTAAATATCTAGTTTATCTTAATGTTTACTATTATTAGACCTAACAAAGATTTATATTAAAAAAAGAAAAATCAAACCAATACTAATCCTTATGTAGAATAGTTAATCAATGTATAAATTAGAAGGATATTTTGTGAAACGTTCAATAAATCATTGTCAGTAAATAAGTGACTATTATAGGAAATTATAGAGACTTCATTTTGTAAAGTACAAAAGAATAAGGAAGGAATTTTTAAGGACAATAGGATAGAATAAAAATACAGAAGACTTTTTAAAATAAACTTAAATGAGAAATACTCCAAATTTCTAAAACAATTGGAAATTCGAAATTTTGTTAAGAAAGTTTTAGAAAAATGTCGAATATTTTTTTTTTATTTTAACAAAATTTCAGTGGTCTATATTCCTCCCTTATATAGTTTGAATACCAAAAAACAAGTTTTCTGCAGTTTCAGGTTTTCAATAAATAGAATTTTGCCTCAGAAGTCTCAGGATAACAATTTGATAACTTCAGAATAAAATTTTATAAAATAGTCACAAATTGTGCATAAGAGTTACATTATTCTTTTATGACAGGGTGAAAAAGAAAAGAAAAATGTTGTTGCAACTCTTCGTTTTTACGATGTGAAACATTTTACTTTAAAATTAATATTCATTTTCTATTTGAGTAGGCATATCATTTATCGTATTTGAATATTTCTTATCGGACATAGTACACGATCTGTCATTTAAATTTTTGTATTTCTAAAGTGGCAATTTTTTCTTATATTAATATTTATTTTACTAAAAGTTTTATATGAATTCTTACAGCTATTTATTTCAATTTCTGTTTTAAGGTTATTTTATCACAGCATATGCAAGTAATAATCGTTGAGAATTTTGCAAACTCTAAACATGAAGAATATGATTTCAAAACCAATTTAGCTGTAGAATAATTTTTAGTAACCATATTTTGTCATATAGAAGTTATATTACATGGCTATTCTTATAACTGTATTTAATTTTACATGACTGCTCGTAAACAGTCCTTTTTATAATCACATGGATTTTTGAGAATGTATTTTTAACAAAAACAAACACTTTAATTTTTAAATCGGATTTTTTTCTTTATTTTGAATATTTTGCTAGATTTTAATAATTATGTTTATTAATTTACCAATTAGCAAGAATATATGATCAATTTCTTTTAATCATAAAAATTCTTATTTTAAATAAAATATATTGAAGCCTTCTTTTTACTTTGACGTTTTAGCAGGGCAATTGGGCTACGATCGAAGCTTTTCAGTTGACTATTTCTTAATAATAGTCAACGTTATCATCTCTAAGCAGTAATTATATCTTTTAAAGTTCATTCAGAATTCTCATAAATTAATTTTAAATGTTTTAGGTAAGTAAAAACTTGCGAAATTTCGTATGAAGATCTTTCTAGTAACATACAAGAATTATTTTTTCCATCTCATTCTTTTTAAACTTTTCTCAGTTAAACTTGTTTTAATAAAGTTAACGCCATTTAATGATGTTTTTAACGAAAAAATTGCCTTATAATTTCTTTATATAAAATTTAACTGGAAATATATTTGATAAATTTGTTTTTATTCTAATCTAACTCTATTAAAACTGCCTTCGAACTTTAGATCAAATATCATTCCATTTGTTATATCCTTTATTGTTAAGCTTATTATTAAAAATAATTGTTCTTAAAAACAGAATTATTATAAAGTTTATTATATTCGTTCGCTAAAAGTATTTCTTTCGAAACGAACTTGCATTCTACCGAATATATACAATCAAAACAAAACGATACAATCCTTCTGCCAAAGGAAGAAAGCGAAAAGTAAAGAACGAATCTCACCTGGGGAAAACAAGTGCAAATCGTCTGAGGTTCTTCTTTCGACCGCGTCCTCATCGCCAACTGAAGGGTGGAGGAGTGAAATACCTCCAGGGAAGGGGCAGGGGAAGGAGGTGGACCTCCCCTTCGGACATCCCAAAGCACGACCGGAAGTGATCGCGTGCTCCTGCAGGCAGCAACAGCAACAAAAAAATCAACGTCATTTTTTTTATAACTTCTCCAATTTCGTTTTTCGTTTTGATTTTCTAGCAGACGATATTTTTTTCCCGAGATTTCTTTTTCTTTTTTACAACTCTGAATGAAGTCTATTCAAGTAAGCATAATCGATATATATATTTTTTTTCTATGTTCATTTTCCGGCGAAATAGCTGTTTGGAACAATAGTTAATTTCGAAATCTTCATTCATGTCACTCTCATTGAATGGGAAAAAACAGTTATGATGAAAAAGCGAACAAGACTATTGCCACTGTTAAATCGAAAATAGATAATGTAGTTCCAAAGGTTTGAATGCCCTTTTTTCTGTGTCGAATATTATAGAATTTTTTTTTAACTCTACTTTTATTACTAAATCTTGTTGTGTGTGCATGAGTATCTTCATAAATACTTGTCAATTATAAAAATTATTAATCACTAAAAAAATATAAATATATCAAATAATTTTTACTATTAAAATAATTGTAAAGTTTTTTAAAAAACCAAGCCACCATTTTATCTGTTTAACATTTCGTGATTTTTTTTTCTGCATTTTACATTACAATGAACTTGTACTTTTTGTTAATATTTTTTAAATTCCTGCTGTTAGTTCACTCTCTCTCTCTCTCTCTATTTATATATATGTAAGGATAATTAAATTAGATTAAAAATTAAATTCTCTATCTAGCACTTAACTTTTATTTTATCATTACCTCTTCAAGAGTATCAAACTAATCACCCATTTATTTCTTCCGAACATATGGCCTAGCCAATAAACATGTCTAATTCCTGATCGTTATATTTAATAGCCCTATATGTCAGCATTAGGGCTACTAAAGATTTTCGGTGGCATTCGTTTTTCTCTCTGCCTCTTAGCGTCAGATGATGTCTAATTTTCCTCAAATAAAGTTCCTTTTTAAAAACTAAGTCTGTTTCGACTAGCAAAATATGTCATATATATATATGTATATATATATTGTTTAAATCTTCAATCGTTAATAAAATACCTTCTATTCATCCATTCAAGTTCAAATACATTTTTTTAAAACTTGCAATGGATGACACTTGATGTTAATACAGTTTTTTTAAATATTAATTCATTAATTAAATTAAAAAAATCAATAAATAGTAAAAAACAAAAATAATAGTCCAACAGAATATATAGAAAGGAAAACTATTCGTCGTATCCTTGTAGCGCAATGGATAGCGCGTTGGACTTCTAATCCAAAGGTCGTGGGTTCAAATCCCACCTGAGATGGCCTCATTTCGGAGAATGTGATTTCTTTTTACTATACTATTTTACTGGAATAATTAAATTTAGTTAATGAATAAATAGTAACAAACAAAAATAATGATCCAACACCATAGTTAGAAAGGGAAATGGAAAAAATTGCAATGAAAATCACTTTCTATATTTCACCACTTAATATTGTGATTCTGTCATATGTATATACATATTCATATTAACTGTAACTATTTAATAAAAAGTAACTAAAATAAAATTTTTCTTTGTGAACCTAAGTAGGAATCGACTTAATTTTTTTTTATTTTAATTGTTTATCTGTAACACCCCTTGAATTCCCTTTGGAGGTCGATTTTCGTAAAACCCGTTCTTAGCGGATAATGAATAAATAGTACAAACAGTTCGTCAGTAGTGCAATAGTTCTCAACAAAAGAAACATGCCTGTCAAATTTAAAAGTTCATATGTCCAATTGTTCCGGAGATCTCACGATGAGTGAGTGAGTTAGTGCATCACTTTCTCTTACACATGTATTCTGCTAATTTCTTGACATATATAATAATTTTAAACCGCTTAAGTTTTGAATATACCGAGAGATTTTCTCATTGTTGCCGAAACGACATTTTTTGTTATTCCATTTTCTAGTTTTCTCTAAATATGTTCTTGATTAAAATCCATCGACTAAAGCAGTGCTTCTCAAAGTTGCAATATTCGCGACCCAATATTCAATCATAATTTTCATCCCCCCCTCATACAATAACAATGTACTGAATTCAATAATACTATTCTTTGACACTAAAACTACGATACGATTTTAACTTCTTAAGCATTTCCTTCCCCCTCGTGTATATAAACGTCTCGCTAAGCCAAAATGTTTATTTCCCCAGACGTATGTATACGTCTTTCTGAAGTAGGATTTTATCTGTGCAAATTATTCCAAAGATTTTAGGATGCAATAAAAGGACATTGACAATATTTGCGAAGGATTTACTTATTCCAGATTATTTTTGCTTCTTTATTCCTCCTCCAATACATAACATACGTGTGCCCATGTGGAAAACGGTTAGCATTGGGAAGCGAATCGCGAAACTTTTGATCGGCAGTCAAGGTTTAATTATAAACCGTAAAAAAATTATCAAGATAAGTGTTAAGTTTTGTTTTAGATTATATATATGACAAGCCCATAGGGTCACTGGTAATTAATAAACTTGTTTGTAACTTAGTATTGTCAAGTTAATTATAAAATACATTGTGTAGCACTGATATATTTATAAGTGTAATATATCAGTGTAAATGTGTGTATTTTATTTTTTTATTATGTCAGAATGTATTTTGTTTGTTTACTTTCAGTAAATTAATAATTTTTTAAATAATTTTTTGTTTTCGACTTTTCAATATGCTCGCGCCCCCCTTGCAGAGTTGTCGCGCCCCACAGTTTGAGAAACGCTGGACTAAGGTGATGTTTGATGCATTTATTTAAAACTATATTCCGAACAAAATATAACACTCTGAGTTTTGACTCAAAATATTTATTTTGGTGTGGAATGAAATTTAAGAGTTGGTAGTAGCTAGGGTGTCATTTTCGTCTCACTGATCATGATTCAAAATATTGAAGTTCATCGCCATTGTTACTTTTAATTGAGCGTTTGTAGTAGCTTTCACAGACATCTCTTATGAGGCTTGAGGGGTAATATTCTAAAGAAAGCTTAGACCAGTGGTCTTCAAACTGTTCCACGGAACCTTGGGGCTCCACGAGGCATACCCAGGGATTTTACGAGTAGCAATAAAAAAAAAAGCGAAAAAAAATTTACAAATGTGTATGCAAAGGGGATTCACGTTCTCTGTGAAGTTTGTATTCCCACTAAAATTTAAAGCTCATCCCTGTCATTAAGAGACTGAAAATTTTAAGTCTACATAACAACTTTATTTTGCAATATTTTTTAAACTTTTATTATAATATTATAAAAGAGTATTAAAAAAAATGTGTTTTATTTTTATATATTATTTACTAGATTGCAAATATTTTTATTGTTTACTATCCCGGGTTCCACGAGATAATTGTATACTCGTTAGTACAATGTCTTGCAAAATTAAGTAGTTTTCCAATGGAAAATATATCATTTGACATTTGTTGAAAAAGCACCTACAATAAAAGAGAGGGAACAACTTGTGGGCCTATCAACAGATTCGATGTCAAAACTCTAAATTTAATCAAGAACAGTTGTGATATGGTCGTTCTATGGTGACCATATCTTTGATTGTCAGCGTGAATTAGAGGTGTGGGATTGTCAAATTGAATAGACATTTTAAAATTCTTAATATGACTTTATTAAGAATATAACTTAAATCTCTGATAATTCAGATAAATTTTAATAGGTGAAAATCTAATAAACCAAACACACAGCAATAGTTAAACTTGATCGCGTAACTTAGACCACTTATCTAAATAATTATTTTATCCGCCTACTTTCAATTCTGATAATATTACAAGACCTAATATCAAATAATCAGTCCTACCTTGATTCAAGTTAAGGTTCAATCACTGTTCAGAGACTTTTAGGCGCACGTGCAATAGTATGCACCTTGTAGTAATGGCTAGAAATCTTGGTAATCTGTTGATAGGCCGTCAATTCACACTTCTATCTCTTCTAATAACTTTCCCTAAATTGCCATTCTGCTTACTGAAACTTCTGTTCTTTTAAAAGCTATCTTATTTGCATTTCACAATTGCATTTCACTTCTTGGATTTGGGTTGGAAAAAATTTGCTATTAATCTTGGCCGTCAAAGAACCCAGAGGTTATGTTACAGAAAAGACGCGTGAGCCCTTCACACAGTTCCTAAATGTTATGTTGCAAATCATGCAAAGTACACAGTATTTCTCTACACATTTTAATGCCATTCAGAAGAATGTGTATAAATGAAAAATATTTCTCATCATAAGTGACTACAAAATCAAAGCAAAGAAATAAATTAAGCTCAGAATATGTAATGAAATTACTGTTAATTTCAATACGCCTAGACTTCGACAGTTTGTGTGAAAAAAATCAAGCAACTAATCCCAGTTACTAAACATAATTCATGAGTGGTTGACACTTGGATCATAGATTAATATTATTAATTAGTAAATAATATTGAAAGGAGATTGAATTTTTTTTATTATAGATGCAATACATTTTTTATAATTGCTTTTACGAAAAGTACCTATAAGATGGTGATCTACTTTAAATATTATTTTAAGATATATTCTTCTAAGTGTATGTGTGGAATAGAGTTCCACGAAAATACTTTCTAGTTCTAGGGGTACCACAAAAACATCTTCTAGTTCTAGGGTTTCCGTGAGCTGAAAAAGTTTGAAGACCCCTGACTTAGACGAAAGAGTCAAGGGATAATCTCTGTGGTAAAAGTTAAAAATATGTTAGTCTATAAGGGTTGAACCCCCAAACTGCACCCTTGTTCACACTATTCCGTTTGTGCGACGTAAATTGATATTCCTCTTGGCGAGATGGATTGCTCTTTAGAATATATATATATAATTATTTATAAACAAACTCTTGTTCCTAACCCCAGATGACATAGCTACGTTACACCATCTCTATGAAAGCCAAAGATCTCTAAAAAGTCTAAAAATAAAATAAGGTGTTTTAAAATCTCATAAACAATGAAATCTAAATGTAAGCATATGACCGAGGGAGGGCTGACCTGTTCTGCACCAGTGACCCTCAATTAAGAGCCTCCTGAGTGACCTCCTAAGACCATTGGTGTGAGGCTACTAAAAAAAAGCAAGAGAAAGCCGTCCGCTGTTTCTTAGGAATATTGAGCTAGTGAGACCAAAAGTACCATGTGGTACTATTGGTTGTTCCTGGTTGGATAGATGGGACTCTCCAATGCACATTTAATTCCATCTTTTTATTATTGAGGAGATTTTATTTAAAGTTCGTGTGCTATGTCTTCTTATAAATTATCAGCAGCGGCAATCGGGGCTTAGATATCAGGTATCCCATTACTATTCAATCTTACATGAGAAGGAACCTATTGAAAGTGTATACAGTGCATTGAAAAAAGCCTTAAGATGCGATCTAAAATATTCAGGCTCGACTTGTCCCCCAAATTCACCGAGGGAGAAAGGTGCTGTAGACAGGGTGTTCAGGATCAGGATGGGACAAACTTTAAGGGGAGGTTGAGGATATCACAAGGATTCAGATTTGCAAAGCAACCCATGGTTGGAAACATCTTCGTTCGTCGCTAGGTGGAGTTGTTTACAAGAGCATTTAACCCGTTCTGGATCAAGCGGTTTTTCCTGTTAAGCCTAACTCTATTCAAAAAAATTCATATAAAATCATTGCTGTAGTAAAATACAACGAAATTTATAATTTATAATCATTCAAAATTCTACACGTTCCAAATTCAGATCACATCGGTGTGATCCCGAACCTCAGAAAGAGGAAAATGTAGAAATGCGATTTTTCCTGTTAAGCCTAACTCCATTCAAAAATTCATATAAAATCATTACTGTAATAAAATACAACGAAATTTATAGTTGATAATCATTCAAAATTCTACACGTTCCAAATTCAGATCACATCGGTGTGATCCCGGACCTCAGAAAGAGGAAAATGTAGAAATGCGATTTTTCTTGTTAAGCCTAACTCCATTCAAAAATTCATATAAAATCATTACTGTAATAAAATACAACGAAATTTATAGTTCATAATCATCAGCTCCGAATTTTTAAAATGTTCCATATTCCTTTGCGGGCGATAACAGCTCAAATGACTGTGGTATTGCATTCCGAAAATGCTTTTGTGAACAACGCCACCTAGCGCCGAGTAAAGACGTTTCCGAACATGGGTTACTAAACAAATTTGAATCCACTGAACCACATCCAGAAAAATACTGTTTCATTTTGTTAGTAGTCTGCGACGCCCTTTAATATATAATAAAAATCCTTTGTTGGAAAACACACTGTGTAACCTTTTCCCCCTATTTGACTTCACAATTTTCACAAAAATGAGTCTTGAACTTCATAGCCATACCTGACTATTAAACTGCCCCACTTTTATTGAGGCTGAAAAAATCATTATCTCATGCAACACCCAAGCGTTCAGCATGACAATATAGGAACAAAGCAATGAAGTTTCGAGTTATTGATTTTATAATTTATTTTAATATCAAATAAAATTTACAGTTAAGTACGCAGAAAGTAATAATAAAGAATAAACAAATATTGATTTTTCGTTTTCTAAAAATATCAGTAATGCGAATTTTTTATTGATTTTTCTTGCATAATTGCTTTTCCATGCAATTGCATAACTTTAGGGGTGTTTTCCTATTTTCTTCATATAGACCCCAGATTGTTTTTTTATTAGTTTAAAAGAACCTAGGAGACTTAAAAATAAAACTCAAAGGCAGATTCAAAACTAAATAGGGTTTTTTTTCTTTTTTTTTAATTTAAAATTATGTTTAATTTAAATTATACTACAAACTCTCAGAGCTTGAGATTTATAGTCAGCAAAACATAAGTTAAAATGTAAGTCGTAACAAGAAAATGTGAATTCGTGTTTAATTGTAAGTGCAAACAAGAACTTATTACTACAATATAATGAGAAGAACACACACAATAATATTATATCCTAAAGATAAAACAAAAATTGTTTCTATTTTTATTTTCATCTTCAAATAATAATAACAATAAAAATTTTTAAAAAATAAAAGAATCATTGAAAGAGAAACATGGTAGTGTTAGTTTTTGTAAGACATTCTTAAATTTATCTTTACAAATGCGATACATTTTGCCACTATGGCAGCGTTTCTCAGACTGTGGGGCACGCCCCCCGGGGGGAGTGATAACTCTACGAAGCGGGTGCGAGCATATTGAAAGTCAAAAACAAAAGATTATTTTTAAAAAATTATTAATTCTCTGAAAGTAAGCAAACAATCTGACATAATAAAAAATAAAATACGCATTTAACTGATATAATACGCAATGTATTTTATAAGTAATTTAACATTACTAAGTAAAAAATAAGTTTAATAATCACAAGCAACATGGCCTTTTCATATATAAAATTATATACAAAAATTAACACTTGTCTTGATCATTTGTACTGTTTATTGTTAATCCAATAACTGCTGATTAAAAGTTACGCAATTCGCTCCCCAATGCCACCGTTTTCCACGTAGGCGAGCGTGTGCGATGCATTGGGGGAGGGGGAGGGGGAGAAAAGGGATAAGTAAGCAAATTCTCTGAAATAAGTAAATCCTCCGCAAACACTCTTAAGGTCTTTACTGCATTCCAAAGCCTTCGGAATAATTTAATGAATAGCAGCGCACAGAAAAGATTGTACTTCGGAAAGACGTATATATATACGCCCGGGGCAATTAACGCTTTAGCTAAAAGAAACGTTTATACACGCCGGTGGCATTTAAGAAGTTAAAGGTCTTGTAGCCTTAGCGTCAAAGTATATTTTTATTGGATTCGATACATTATTATTGTATGGAGGGAGGGGGGGATAAAAATTATGATTGAATATTGGATCGCAAATATTGAAAGTTTGAGAAGCACTGTACTAGGCGATTAGTCTTGATCTAGCTTCCAAATACTTCAGTAGAATGGAAATATAATAGTGCAAAGTATTCGTCATTATGATCCTTATCCATGGACTGCCCGGAGTTACAAAAAGTACAGGCTGAAGTGTCCTTTAGTCGAACTTTAAAAAGATGGACATTCAAATAATCGTGCCCAGTCAAAAGACGGAACAATGTCACGGCTACAGGACGAGGAAAATCTGGAATGACTGGCTTTGAATTAATGAGACACTCCCAAGCCTTTCCCTTAGCTTCATTTAAAGGTAGGAGACAAGCCTCCTCTTAAATTCTATAATTTAGTTAGAAACTATTATTCATTGTTCTCATAGTTTTTCCCCATTTTCTTCTCTCCCCCCCCCTTTTGAAAATACAGGCGATATGAAAAGAGCATTTCACATGATCGTGGTCTGTGAGGAAGCTCGATTCTCATTGCAGTTGCCATGGAAACGAGATTACGCAAATGAAAAAATGCTCAAACAATAAATTCGCTGATTCCAAAAAGGTTTCTCACTAATATAATCTGCAGATCTATTTTTCTTCCCTCAAAAATAATTTAAATAAAATATTAAATTGTATTGAAGATTGCTCATGACAGTAGCTAATTTTGCTAATTTAAAAAAATAAATTGAAAATGTGATGTAATTCTATTTTTTTTAACAAAATAAAAAGATATATGTATATTAATCAAATGTAAATAGATATTTCAAGAGAGAGAATATTTTGATTAGTTACGATGTTGACAAGGATTGATAATTCGAAATAAAACAACTAGATATACATAAATGCATATTGTATGTGTGTATATACACTACATGACACTAAAAACTCAACACCAAGAAAAAATGGACAGAAAGAAGAAAATGGCAAGTTGAGAGAAACTGCAACCAATGTTTTGTTAATTCTGAAATGATATTCGTAACACACAGAGTGAGAACAAGGACAGCTCTCTCTCTCTCAGTTGGTCGTATGGCTATCGAGGACAGCAATACAAGAGCAATACTTCTTGGGATACCTCTGGTCCGGATACGCATGGCTTTCCATTCCCTATCAACTATTTGCCTACGTGTTCGATTGGTGAGAGATCAGGGAAGAATGGTGTCCAGGAAAGTATCTGTACATCTTGTAGAGAACGTTAATTAATTTGTGCAGTGTGAATTCAAGCGTTATCTTGCTGAAAAAATGCCAATGGACCTCTCTGGAAAGAAGGAAGTGTCACCTACTACAGCACACCATTCCCGAATCGTAAGACCAACATAGTGCCTTAATTACGAATCAGAAAGGCATATTATGGCATCCCAAGCCCTGCTGACGTTTTTTTTTTTTTTTTTGCGTGGTGGAGCGTCCTCAGATACACGCGGATGGGACCTGTCACTATGTTAGCGCAAGACTCGTACACGGGACTCTCATTGGGCAAACATAAGTATTATCCTTCCCTGTGAATACAACCAGTGCTATGAAGTCTCAACAGCAGTCTTCTTAACCACTTAACTACCACCGGCGTATATATCGGTCTTTCTCAACCAATGCGTTAAGTGTCCCAGAAGTAAATATACGTCTTTCTGAAATATGATTCTTTTCCTTGCGCTGCTTTATTGCTTTAAAATGCAATAAAATGACATTGACAGTGTTGCTAAGGATTAACTAAATTCAGAAAAATATTTGCTTAAGTGTGTCTTTATATATATATATATATATATATATATATATATATATACAAAAGCAAAGAGGCGATGCAAAAAGCACAGCACAAGCAAAAATAGACAAACACGCAAACATCTAAAAAATCTACAAAATTATTCTTTGTTCTACCTAGAGATCTCGTATTTTTATAGTCTCAGTCAACCGGAAGGTCTTAAAATCATACGATTTTCGGTAAAGGTTTTTCTGATTGGGCCAGATATGCGAGTGTGTGATGTAATATTGCATCATTCTTAATTTAAAAATGCTGAACTTTTAGGTTTGGGGAGATAAGGTTGGGGTTATATCCCGTCAGGGGGGTAAATTAGAAATTAACTATCGCGCGAAGTTTTGGAGGACTCAAACCCCTTATGCATTAAAATATTAACATGAATTATTACAAATATCTATTTACTTATACAATACTTTATTATAATATAAACACATATATCTGTGTATCTATATCTCCCATAAAAAGTATTTATTTTTTGCTGAGTTATTTTATGTAAGAGATACTAAATATTTATTTTAATTTAATTAATATATGTTTAAAATTAACATGTGTGTCTTAAAATGTTCACTACACTTATAGAAATTTAAATCTTTCTAAGAAAGAAACACCATACCAGAGCTGTTAAAAAACACTTGAAGTCGAAGAATTTTGCAAAAGTTCAATATTAAGTAAGCAGGGGTCTACCCTAAACTGAAAAATATGGCAAGTGGTCTACGAGACAAAAAAGTACTAAAATGAATTAAATTAAATGTCTAAAAATATCATTGAATTAATTGGCTTGCGAAACAAAGTCTCTATAAAAATAAAGAAAAAAAACTCTTAAAAAAATTTCTAAATAAAATTTATGCTGAATTACGTATACAAGCTTTTAATAGGTCTCTTAATCCCTGCTTCCAAAACTCAGAAAATAAAATATTCATCGGTCATTAACTTTCATACTTTAAGATCACTGTTCTAATTAAGACGACTTTTTTGTCATGGTTACTTTAACATTTAATCCTAATTTTCTCCCCACATACAACACGCAGTTTTTTTTATTTTTAATATCTCTCTCTGAAATAAGATTGCAAGTGAAACTCTTTAGAATTCTTTATTCGTGTTGACCAGATGGAACTAGACAACAGAACGGAGGAGTAATTAATAAGACAGGAAAATCATTTCATGGTCCACTGCCTACAATTGTCCAGCTTGAGGTCTGGCCAGCAAGTTGACGATTTTCTGTCTTGGTACAAGTTCTCGAACAAATCAGTCCGGTTTGGATCAAGATTAACATTCATTACTGGGCCTTCAACTCTTAAGCCCTTTTGTCCACGCTACGAAGTTGAGCGTCTGGGAAATTTTAAGCTTTCAATGATGATGGAATATAGTTCATGTCATCTAGCCTTTCTCTCTTCTACAATTCTTTTCAATATTTTACATAATTATAGATATAGTTTGAAAAATCACGCTATTCTATACCATACATAAGGTATTCTGTAGCCCCGAGAAAATTAATGTTTTTTACAATAGATTTATTAATAATGAAATATAAATTTATTTATATCTCTATATTAAAAAAAAGTTTTTCGTGGTGCTATTGTTAAAGCTTCAAAAAAATATCTAAACTAATTTTTTCTTAGCTTTCCAAAATAACTATAATCACTTTTCACCAAATCACTTTTTTCACACTTTTAGATCGAATTAGTTTTAATTAAAACTCGTAACGGTGGCTAGCAATTTGAAATAAAGAAGAGAGAGACAAATCTTTTCAAAGATCACCAATCAAATAAACTTTATTCTAACCTCTATTCTAAACATAAACAATCAAGCAAAAAAATCTAGTGTTGCCATTCTCAAAGTAATAAATAGTAACTGAAAAACAGTAATACAATTTTATCACTAACGTTGGCATCTGAAATTTAAAATTTCTAATTTGTAATTAAAATTAAAAATAAATAAATAATGATACATTTTTTCTCCACAGCTATACTAAATTTATTTATACATAAGGTATAGTTAGTAAAATTAGGGTTTTACAATTATGAGCTATGTTAAAGTTTTATAATTTGAGCAACGAGTATGAACAGTTGTATAATTTGTACAATGGGGATTGGTTCACTGTTAGGTGGACAGGATATACCCCATCCTCTAGTATATCATAAAAAAAAAGTGGTAATGATATGTTAAAAGCTTTTGCCATAGCGGAAAAGGCTTTTCCTTACTAATGAGTGAAAATATTTTAGAACCTTAAGAAATATTCAACATGTATGCAAGAAAAGGGTATTACATTACATAAAGCTGCAAAATATTTTCTCCTCCAAATTATTACATTATTTGTTTAAGCTTTCATGATTAGTTTTAGTTTAAACAACTAATATAAAAAAAAATTTTAAGCCAATTCCTACTTAGATCAACAAAGAAAATTTTTATTTTAGCTACTTTTTAATTAAATAGTTACAATTAATATAAATATGTATATACATAGGACAGAATCACAACATTAAGTGGTAATTCATTTTTATTAATTATCATTAAAGTACCGTATTGTCATCCAAAATAATATCGTGTACATAAAATTTTCGCTCAACTGAATGCCTTAAAACGTGAGAAAAAAAAACCTTTTCAAATTTTGACACAAGTCGCCAAAAATTATGCCAGCGTGTTTGTATTTGTAATTCTTTAAATAATTATTTTAAATCAATTAAAATTTTCATTAATATAATTAAATTATTGTATTATTATAGTTAAATTATTGTATTGTCATCCAAAATAGTCATGTACATAAAATTTCAGCTCAGTTGAGCGCTTTAAAATGTATTTTATTAATGATTAAAAATTTCACCAAGATAAATAAGTAAATAAATAAATAAATAGAGAGTGCGAGCGAATAGTAGGAATTGAAAAAAGAGATCGTTGTTAGAATTTTTTTTTCTGTTGTGATAAACATTATAATTTATGAAACTGTCGTCAAAATAAGTATAATTTCTCTTTTTTCTAGTACAAAAACTTCATGTATTAAAAAAAGATATAATTTCGATACATTAAAAACATTATATCAACGAAAATCTTCAAACCTTCCACTTTGTTGTTGTTGTTTAAAAAAAAAATACTTAGAACCTCATTTTATTTTATAGGACTCTTGATTCTGAATATGTGAAGCAGCACCAAAAATGAAGACTAAAACTTATTTTTGACGACCGTCAAGTTTTTGCTGCCAGCGGTTCAAAAACCTAAAAAGGTATTCGTCAAATTTCATAAATTGCTTGAAAATGTGTAACAGCGTGCAAATTGTATCGAAAGAAGGAAAAAAGTTTGTGATTTTTTTTGTAGTCATAAAAGACTGTATCAAAATCGAAATTTTAGATGATTGTCTACGTTCGGAACCGTGATTTTGCAAAAAAGTATAAACGAATAGTTTTTTTTATTTAGTGTCATTTGAAAATTAGAATATAAATATAAAACTCTTTTTTAAGATTATTATTACAAGAAAACATATTTAAATGCAATTTTTTGCCAAAAAAAATGAAAGGAAAAAAAGGATATTTTTTCAAAGCATTTTTCTTTTATGAAAAATGCTTATGTAATAATATTTTGCCTATATATATCTAAGACAGAACATGAACCAGAATTTTTGAAATGCATAATTTAGAAATGAATTTATTAAATCATCAGAAAAAATTTTAATTTATCAGAGTAGAGAATTTTTTTCAAAAAACGCCGCTTATTATTGCAATTAATTGTAACTCTAAAAATAATTTTAATTTTTCAAAAGTTCACTCATTTTTTTAATAGGATGCTTGAAAGTAATTCAAATACAATAATTCCTTTACAGTCCGTTCCAATCCTATACTTCGACAATTCGATAACTGATATGAAAACAATTCTCAAGGGAAGTTTGGTGGGATGAATATACATATATTTTTGAAATCACATTTTTTTAATATTAAATTCATCGCGTTTACGTTCGAAATAATCATCAGTTTTAATACGAAGATGTGGATGATGTATTTTTTTTTATTATTATTCAGCAGGACTTTAGCTATTGTTTTTATAATGATGGTTTCACACACAGTCCACTGAGTTGATCCTTTTCCGTCCAAGTGAAGCCAAATGCTAAATAGTTGTCGCTAAACTTTCTCCTTTCTTTATTGGAACACTAATATTTGGATGAAGGTACTGATAGAAGTACTCGCAGATCATTTATTATTGATGATTGCTGTTCCATGTCAATAGTATAATTTATCGTCGTTTGAGGTTGGCTCCGGTGCAGAGACGTCTTAAGGCATGGGCCAACTGGGCCCAGGGCCTCGCCTTCGACGGGGGCCTCATTTCGTTCTCTCAACTCTATCTAAATAAGATCATTATCCGAATATTTTTAACGTGGTCCAATATTATTCCTGTGCATATTTTCTGAAAAACTGGGAATTTCGAACTGTATGTCACCTGGCAAAAGTGGTCAGACTGTATTATTATGTGATGACCGTTGTCCATGTCTAGACCTAGGCCTAATACCATAACCAATTATTCAATTCATTTAGTCGAAATGTGGCCATCGTTGCCTAGATTTTCGAAACTTTGAGTCGTGCACATTTATTTGTTTCAAATTACCACTCGAACGAATATTTGACAATACATGCTATATACTAAGGTGACCAACCATCCTCCTTTAGGAAGGACAGTCCTCCCTTTATAGGTCCTATCCCTCCTTTTCAGTATTTTAAAACTTATCTGTTAATCTCTGTATTCAGAGATGAACCAAACATGTTTCCAATATGTCGAAGAATAGTCTGAAACAAATATCACAGGAAATAACAGTTTACAATGGTGTTTTTTGACTTCAACACACAAGTAAATTGGTCAGACGTAGAAAACTGCGTTGATTTTTATCAAAAGAAATGTCTGACATTAAGATCGTTGACAATGGTCTGTTTGAAGAAATTGAAAGACTGGATGTATATTTAAATTATAATAAATTAAAATAATTGGAAAAACATCATGCTGAAATTTATAAAAGATGGGTTGAAATACTTAACCATTTCAAAAATGAATATATTCCACATGAAAATTTAGTTATTCTTTTTAAATTTACGTTGTGCTGTCCTGGAACTAATGCACCAGTTGAAAGAGTCTTTTCAGTTGGAAATTTTCGGACAAGTGAGAAATTAGGATTTAATGTTGATATTTGAGCTTCAGTACTTACAGTAAAGATGAAGGATATTTTTTGCTCCGAAATTTCCGATATATTAGAAAATAATATATTGACAAACAAAAAAAATTCATTCAATGAGAAAATACTCATTTAAGTAAATAATTAAAAGGGATGTAAGCATAATTTGCTTATTTTTGTTTGAATTAATAAAATGTTTCATATATTTACATTGTAACATTTTCTTAAAGTTTTTGTGTCCTCCTTTTCATTGTAAAAAAAATGGTCTTCTTATGCATACCGTCTACTTTTAAAGTTCTCAGATAGAACCACTTCCCCATCTTAATCTTAAAAATCTTAAGATTTATCTGGGTCCAGGACCTCAAAGAACCTTAAGACGTCCCTGCTCCGGTGGATTTCTTTTCAATTCACCGGTTCTTAAACTTTACACCTTTCTAACAATTCAATTAATTGAATTAAAAATACATATAAAATGTTATCGAAAAATGCTTAATGAAAATGATGCAGAGTGTATAAAAAAGATTAGGGAATGAGTGATTTATGGCTGTATCTAAATAAGCCAGTAACAGCCTTCGGACAGGAGTGATCACTTTTGTCTAGTGGTATGTTACATGCTTACGAATCCATAGGTCGTGGCCTCTAATATCCGACAGATTATTAACGTTGCACTTTGAAGCAAATATTAGAACAAAAAGTGATGGATCTCGTATTTTTGAATCTCAGTCAAGTGTACAGGATGACACTGCTCTAGAACATCTTTTCCTAACTTCCCAACCACACCAACGTGGGGATTTTGAACCTCGACAGATTTAGAGCGTGCTTCAGATCTTCTACATGGGCACTCAAGGGACATGACTTGAGCCCGCGAGTCAACAACGTCGTTCACGAGTTTGTTATTATAACCTTACGGATACCGAGGCCCCAACCTGGCTACACATGATAACAAAGGGAGAGAGAATCCCCAGCTTTATTCTTACTTAACAGAAATATTCAAAAGATAATTTTACTGGTAACAAAAATATTGTAAAATAAATATCTTGATTAGCAATAATATTTTAAATATTTGCGCTTCAAGTATCATTTTCTAAAACGAGGGTATTCGAAAAGTTTACGATACGAGACATCATTGGTGTTAATAGCAGGTACTATAAAACACCTACAAACAATACAAATTATAACATTTTCTTTGAATTTTCTCTAATAGTTAAGAGCAATATAAATTAAATAGTTTATTACTAATCACAAAGCAAAATAATCATAATAAAATTCATCATACAATCACGTTTTATTTCAATTTCAAGTATATAAATTGTTATTAGAATCCTTTTATGCATAGCAAATAATTATAGAATATCCTCTATAGCTTATTAATACTCCATATTTTAAACATACTGCTGTTGATATTTATAATAGACTCAAGAATTTTTTTTTTTAATATGAAAATCAAACAAAAATTTTCTTTGATATGATCGAAAATATTTTCAGAAAATTATGGCATCCAAGCTTTAAAAAACACACTCTTAAGTATATAAAGTATACGAAAATTTTCTAAGAATCCGGTAATAATAGGAATATTTACAAAAATGAAACAAAAAGAATAATAATAATAACAGCAAACGGAATAAAATATATATTTCTTCTTTTATCTCAAACAATGATTACAATAACTGTGTATTTAACCTTAAGAAACTACAAAAGAATTTTAAAAGGAAGATACTCGTATAGGTATACTCTTTTACTGTTTAAACACGTAATAAAAATTCTTTAATTTTTCTGTCTTATCTATATAAATGCAGGAACTAAATAAACAGTTCCAAAGTCAAATTGTCACAAGTTTCCTACTATTTTTTTTTTCGAAAAAGGGCTTATTTCAGATTCATTCTGCCTCCTTCCCCCTGACACACGTTACAAAATACAAATGTGCTTTTTTTCACTTTTGTTGTGGTTAATTTCTTCCAAAGTATATCTCTTATAATGACTCCCGAAATCACATCTGCAAAGAACTAAAAGTTGCTGAAAATTGCTTAAAATACGGGCTGTCCGATCACATTTTTTAAGTTGCCCCTTCCCTTACCCCTCCATTTGACATTCGATCTGTTTGGGGAAAACACGGCTTACGATACTCGGGGCCATACCACAACTCCAATAATTAACACGCTTTTATGTTTCACTTGTATGTAATGCAATCTTTGAACTCGATTTTTACCCACTTTAAAAGGTCATATTAATTCGAAATTTTGCACGCTTGTCAAGGACCGATGACAATACAATAATTTCATAATTTTGTTTCATTATCCTGGTTATGATCCTCAGGCATAAGGATTCCGAGATTTGGCGACTAATTCATTATATCGTTTCCAGATTTGGCAACTAATTGCAAACACCATTTAAAGATTTGGCGACTAATTCCATATTCAGTTTCCCAATTTGTCAACTAATTCCAGATCCCATTTCCAGTTTTGGCGGCTAAAAGATCGTTACAACCCTATGATAGCGAAAATGTTTGCATCATCCAATTCTTACCATAATATAAACAGTTTTTCTGAAAATGAAAGTAAAAGAAAAGGCTCGCGCCAGTGAAAGAAAAAAAATATTTATGTTTTAACCGAGCGTTTCTCAAACTGTGGAGGGCGCGAGTATATTGAAAAGTCCAAAATAAAAGATTTAAAATAATTATTAATTTACCGAAAGGAGCAAAACACAAAATACATTCTGACATGATAAAAATAAAATACATATTCACACAGATATATGATACTTATGAATGTGTAAGTGTGGCAAGTATTTAATAATTGATTTATCAATACTAAATTAAAAGCAAGTTTAGTAATTACTACTCACTTCTATGGGCTTGTAATATACAAAATATAGTACATATATTGATATGTGCAGTTTATGATATTAAAGTCGCATTGTAGCTTTAGCGTCGAAGTACATTATTATTGCATTCAATACATTATTATTGTATGAGGGAGGGGCGATGAAAATTATGGCCGAAAGTTTTGGGTCGCAAATATGGAAAGTTTGAGAAACACTATTCTAACCTCTAAACTCAGACATAGTCTATTTTTCTAAATTCTCTTGTCTGATCTGTGGAATCAAACATCATTCATTGCTTCATTTTACCAAAACAGCTCAGAACTGATTCAGAGAGAGAGGACTGGATTTAAAAAAAAAAAATTCTTACACTCTAGATTCAAAAAGTGTACTTTTGTGTCTAATATTTGTATGCAAGTTTCAAGAGAATAGTGAACTATTTTTAATGAAAAAATATCATTAACACCTTCTTTCGCATGAAATATTTCAAACTTAGCTCTTCCAGATTTCCTTCAGTTGGCTGATCCTACATTTTGCAAACCAGGCCGTATCGACGCACTGATAGGATACCAATGGGTATTCCAGATTCTAAAAAAAAAGACGCATTTAAGATTAATTCATCAATTAATAATCATCAAATGCATGCTTTTATTGTAGATCGAACTAAAAAAGGAAAAATATAAATTCTAGTTTAAAAAAACTAAAAAAACACGCTTTTATGTTTAATTGACCTAAAAAGTAAAAAAACAATTCTTAATATAAGAATAAAATGATTAAAGAGAAAATTAATGTCATCGTGGTAAAAGCGTGGGGTGGCCTTAAGTGGGGTAGTAAAAGCGTCAAATGTTATAATTTCTTACTAGTTCTATTCCGAAATGCTGAGTTAGTGTAAAAATGTAATACAAAGCACCCCACGCTTTTTTACCACGATGACATTAATTTTCTCTTTAATCATTTTGTTCCTATATTAAGAATTATTTTTTTACTTTTTAGTTCGATTAAACATAAAAGCGTGTTTTTTTAAACTAGAATTTATTTTTTGAGTATTACTCTTAGGAACTCCGTTTCCTCTAATCATTTTGGATTCTTAAGAATAATTTTAGACTCTGAGGGCGGGAATTTATTTTTTTCCTTGAAATTCTAAGCAATTTTATTCCTTTTAATGCATTGATAAGTATATGAGAGAGAGAGAAAGATTTCTGAAAAACTGCATTTTTTTCGACTTTTAAAAATTTTTATCTTTTTTTTTTTTTTTTTACTTAATTACTTTTGGTTTTTTTTATGTTAAAATTTATTTATTAAAATTAAGGAAAACGTATTGTTTCACATAAATTTTCCTTATTTTCATACACTGCTTTCAAATGAATTCTATATTAGTCTAGATTTGCGAAAAAAAGTACAAATTCTAAAACATTCACATATTCAAAAAGGCTTCTAGATGTAAGTGCTTTTACGGAGATGCAGTGGCGTAGCGTGGGGGATGCAGAGGGGGTCATGGCCCCGGGCGGCAAGCACCGCGATATTTAAATTCAAAAAATATTTCAAACTCCAAATCGCACCCACGCGACGAAACTGACGGAAACGAGTGAAAGCTTTAATACACTCACAGATGCAGGAAGTTTATTAGTCGCTATACAATCGCAGTCGTTTTTATGTTACTTAGGCTTCTGGCAACCGGTACTGTGTGGAGTCATTGATGCTCAAAATTATTTGCAAACAGAGGGACTATATATCCATCAATGTGCTAAGAAGTACGTGCTTTACAGACCGTATTAGAAGCAAAATGAGAGGAATTCGTGGATGACGCTTTAATATATGCTGAAAATTTATGTGAAGAGCTTGAAATTTTTTTTGAACTCCCAAGACGAAAATCAGGAGGAAGCAAATATTTGACGACAGAAGTAAAGATGTTCAGTTATCGTACGAAGATGACTTGAGGCGAACAATGTTTTCTTCGATAGACAGAGTAAATGCTGAAATTCGAGAAAGATTCCAACAGTTGCAAAATCTAGCACAAAAATGTGCTTTTTTAAGGTCTGATAAGCTCTTTAAGCTCTTCAAGACATTAATAAAGAAGAATTCCAACTTGAACGCGTACGTCTACAAGATATAGTAGCTGCAACAGAACTAGGATTTAAAAAAGAACTCAGTAGGTCAAGCTCTCTGGGTTTATTAAAATATATTATTGAGTTCCAAACTGGAAGATGGCTTACCAAACATTGTTATATTGTTGAAAATTTTTCTAACATCTGCCATCAGTAATGCCAGTTGAGGGAGAAGTTTCTCTAAGCTAATATTAATCAAAAATTATCTCAGATCGGCTATGTCCCCGTTAAGGCTAACAAATTTAGTTATTCTGGCAATTGAACATGACATACATATTCATATTGACAATTGTTTAAAAGATTTTGCTATGAAAAAAACACGAAAAGTGCATTTTTAATCAATAAAAAAATTTAAAACTGCATTTTTTTTTACTTTAAACTAATACACTTTTCACTTTTTTTTTTACTAATTTTCTTAACTAATAATTAAAATAGAGAGGCAACAAATTTCCGGTCGGCCCCAGGTGGTTAAAGCCCACGCTGCGCCACTGCCGAGTTGAAAATCTTTTCTATAATTACATGGAGTATCCAACCAAAACAAGGTTGAGAACTTTTTGAACTTATTCCAAAATAATTCCATCATTGAACTATCGAATTATTGAAGTACTAAATATTTTACAAAAAGAATTTATATTTTATATATAATAATGTTTACATTAAAAACAAATATGTGACATTTTGTATTAACAGCTAGTATAAATACGTAATGTCTTCTTTTTCTTTCTTACGAAGATCAGTAAAAATATTTTTGACTGATTTACATGTCTAAATATTCCAAAAGCTTTTAGTTGTCATGGTCCCGAACTCATGTCTGGCGTTGTTTTTATGAAGTTGAGAGTTGCCTCCTTGTACCATTAAAACCCCACCATGTAAAGGAGCTTATGCACGTTAAATCTGCCAAGGCTCATAGTCACTAGCGTAGCTAGTTCTGGGGGGCTATCAAAATTCCTTTGAGACCCTTTTTTAGACATGGAAGCCCTGTTAGTGGTACCGTAGTTACACATGTTGGGGCTCCGGTAGCTTGGGGGTCCCGTATCATTGATACGGCTAATACGGTGGTAGCTACGCCCCTGCTCATAGTCCTCACGTTGGCGTAGTGTGGAAGCTCGAAGATTTAAGTGCTAGTTTAGGTCTCATTTTCATCATTAGAAAAGTTTCAAATTGCGATGATAATAAAAAAAATCACTCAACTAAAAACTATTTAATTTATAATAGAGTTAAAACTTCCGCAGAAAAAGTATGCATATATATTTTTAAAAATATTGATTGAATTATAAATTTTAATTTATTTAAGTGACGAGCTTTTCTCTGGCTATATCTATCAAATTAAAACAGTTTGTCTTCTTCTCTCGCTTGTAATACTCCAGTTTCACAGTTAAATAAAAAATATTGTAAAAGTAAGGTTCATTTGTTTACTTATTGATTGATTGATTGTTCATTTACGTCATATTTAGAGGTTACATTCCTCTCTTCAGTTTACTTAGGCCGCATTCACACCAAGGCGTACAAACGTCGAGTGTTAAGTGTCTAGCCAATTAGAGTCTTCCTCTCGCCCGAGAAGAAGTCTCTGATTGGCTAGACGCTTAACACTCGACGTTTGTACGCCTTGGTGTGAATGAGCCTTTATGGGAACACGCATCTTGTAACTTAACTCTTTGGGACTCAGTAACCAGTTGCAAGTTTTCATGTTGCTAATCGAAGTAATATGAAATACGCGTACAATAAGAAACGTAGAGAAGAGATATTATAAACAAAATTTCAAAATTATTAGTCGGGAAAACTTATTAAGGGAAATTAGTTGATTTGTGAATTATCTTTAGTTCCCATTATTTTCGATCGAATGTGAGAAACACTTGAGTGCTGAATTTCTGACAAAATTATATTTTATAGAACTACAATATCCAAAGAAAATATTCTATTCCTTAAATTTTCTGTTATGAATAAGAATTTTACAAAATTTTAATATTTTCAATATTATAACATTTTTTAATGATGACTTCTGATCTTTTTAGGTACTTAAAAAGAAGTTTCCTATGATCGCTTCAGCATTATGTAGAATAGTTTAAGCCTACAACTCAACCCGGACATGTACATCATTTAGTTAATGATCTTTCATGCAGAAAATCGATATACATACATAAGATAAATTTGATGCCCGAAACTTTTTTCGGATACATTTAAGTGATTTTAAATTAACTTTAGACCGAAACGCGCGCTGCTATTCATCATTAGGTTTTATGTAAAAACACCAGCATAAAGACAACAATTGCACGGAATATTTTGTTACTTCGCTTAGTAAATAAAACACATCATCGCATTAGTTAATCGCATTATTAATTCATAAGCTAAATAAAATAACAACTTTTTCGAAAATAATCTCAAAAAGAAATTCCTTTTGTACCGATAGTTTTCCCCAAAAAAAGGACAAAAAAAAAATCCGGCTAATGCTTGCAACTTCTAGCCATATGCATACATTTTTTTTTTATCATCCTTTGGGTATCGAGTCAAGTTATTAATTTTTTTTCGGAAACCCGAAACTTTTTCGGACATGCTAATGACGGGGACGAAACAGGAGAAGCAGAAGATAAGCGAAAAAGTTTGCTTTAACAAAAATCAATTTCACACCACGTTTACTAAAACTCTAATCACCTGCTCGTCAGATGCAAGTATAAGAGGAAAGGAAAAAAATGGCGGCAAAAAAAAAATCGTTCCATATTTTTGTTTTTCAATGAAAAGAATGCCTAGTTTCTTCAAACATAGAGCAACGAAAAAAGTTATTTTTTTTTCTTTTGAAAGATTGTTTGAATAAATGTTTGTTGTATTCAAAAGAGAAAATAAAAAGATTATTTTAATTTCATTCGATCTCATTATTTTTTTTTCGAAAAAGAAATGTTAAATCCATGAAAACTAATATTCATAAAACGTAAATATACGAATAAAAATTTCAATGAAAAAACAGCAAACGATTGGCAAACATTTGAATTCGAATATTTAGAATTGCTTTTTCAAGTTTTCATTTCAGATGAAAATAATAAGAATTTTTTCGTGACAAAAGAAAAATAGCATTTTTAATATAATGTTATATGAGAACAGAATTTAAATAAGGGAACACAGAGAGAAGAGGAGAAACTTTTTGTCGTAATTTGAATGAGAAATGTTTGGTGTGGAACAAATAGTTAATCATTTAAAAAATGTAACTTTTAATATGCTAGCACTTTTAAAATTCTTTATCATAATAGAGAAATTTACAAATACATATATAGTACACAAATATAAAGTATAAATTTAAAAAATAGATGTTTATAGTTATTGATGTAAAAGTCACGGGAAAAAAATCTTCAAATGAGAATTGCGAAATTTTCGTATATTAATATTTTGTTGTAACAAACTGTCTTACTTTAAAAGATTTATTAATCAGTGCTTAAACTTCCAAATTTCCTTATTACGTTAGACAATTATGATAACTAATTCCATCTTTTTAGATTAAATATATGTCTATAGAAAACGTAGAATAAAAAACATACCTGAATATTTAGAATCGATTTCTTAAAGATATATTTTTTTTTACGATGGCAGTCATAAATACACACAAAAATCGAATAAAAATCGTTTCTAAATTACTATAACTATGTTGCTACATTAAGCTACTTAATTTTCTGATATGAAGATTTCATTACTTTTTGTAAACTTTCGTCATTTTTTAAGGCTTTTTAGTTGTGTGCCATTATATAATACTTTTAATTCGTATGCTTCTTAAAATGCTCTTAGTACAAAATAAAAATTAATATTAATTCCATATCTAATTTAAAAGCAATTATTGTCAAAAACTATTCGTCTAATTGTACTATCAAAATTTTAATATGAGAAATAATGGGTGCGAAATCATGTCAAAGAGTTGAGAAGTTTCTTATAAAAAAATAATCAACATGAGGAAAAAAATCGTTTGATGATTATATGATTTAAAATTTTCAAATCGAACAAAATTAACAATAAAGTAATATTCTTCTAAACACAGTATTGAAATCAAGCTCATGTTCTTAGTACCAGCATTTTAGCAACGAAATAAATATGTTGAACTCAGAAATTTATTACTCAGGAATTATATTAATTACTACAACAAATTTTTTTCTGAAAAAATTGCATTTCACTTGATAATTTTAAGTTTTTAAATATTATTATAATATTCTAGCAAAATTTATATTAATGTCCTCTTCGTACTTTTATACAAGTCTTATTCCTTTTTCTATTGCGGAATTCAGATTTACGCAAGTGTATTTGCAGTCATGGTCACCATATTCACACACTTATTTCTATGAATGGGCTTAATTCATGTAACTTCACAGCCACATGATAACTACAAACACGTGTTTCCAGTCAATCAGTTCATAAATTTGTGGGAAATGTCATAGTCAAATGATAAATACATTCACGTGTTTCCAGACAATCAGTTCAAACACTTCAATGTTGCCAGTAGCTGCTTTTTTGCTACTTGCAGATATTTTTTTTTTTATAAAGTATATATTTGTAAGCGATAACGCGCATAGGTAAATAAAATGCACCTAATTTAAAAGAAGGGTTTTTATTTATTTATTTATTTATTTATTTATTTATTTATTTATTTTTTGAATTTAGAATTTTGAAAACTTTTTGAAGGATATTAATATCTGAACATCTTTATATCAAATAACCAAATTTAAAATTTATCTGAATTTTAAAAGTAGAACTAGTACAAGTCTAATATCAGTTTTGAATTCAATGGAGAACACGTGACTGTATTTATCATGTGA
>BMAV01023641.1:0-20809 GCA_019973955.1 Trichonephila inaurata madagascariensis
ATTTTAAAATATTAAAAACCCAGAAATTATTGAAAGATCAATTTCAAAAATAAATTGATTTGATCCATACAAAAGTAGAAGGAATAAGGTTACTCAAAATTTCCCAGCACTGTTCCGGATATCACTCACTCCTCACATTGTGTCACCGATTGGCTCAAACGCAGATTTCTTCACGTACTGCAAGACCATGCTCTACTCATTTAAGCCAAAATCTTTGAAAGTTAGCAACAGTGTGAACCATTTATTAAGGCCTTCTACTATTTTACAACTAAGTTTCATTTGACAAATTGCATGTCCTACCAAAAATGGTGACATTTGCTCATACAGTTCACGTCCGTAAGGCATTAGTAAAATACACATATTTTGATGGATACCCTATTACACGAACGCCATTGATTAGCAAAGGAATATTTTCTGTTCAATGAGCCATCTAGATGATCATTTGAAGCCCACAAGAGCACTAACAAGTCAATCATCATCCACTAAAAGTGTATATTGTTCACACCACTTTTTTTTCATAAGATGGCAGCATCTTCCAGTAAAAATAGTATGTGCTTCAAGCAGTGCTTGGTGAAAAAGAATTGCAGTAAGAGCTCGAGTGGACAGTGACATAAAAGGAACAATGAAATGAACTATAAAAAAAGGCAGACAAGACAAGCATGTACAGACACATGATTAAAAGACAATGAAGTTAATGGGCATGAAATAAATCATTTTTAGAAATTAATTATTTTGCATCGTGTGAATAAATGTGTTTGCCTTCTTAACACTTTTATGAATTCTGCTAACCGGCGAATACCCCCTTAGTTGCTCGGTCTGTTGGTTGTCGTATTTATGGAAATGGAAAGTTTTTGTTATACCCCGTCAACAATGTCCAAACGGTTGATCTAATACAGATTATCCTGAGGACAGTCACTAACTTGCTATAAGATCACCAGAATGGCAGGACAGGTGGTCATGTGTCAGTTCTATACCAGGCTAGTTCCTACATCGGCGCTACGTCCTTTTTCTTGTCTTGCGATTCCCTCCTCATATGAACACATATATCTTGTTGAAGAATCTTAATGAAAACACACTGAACAGAACAATACTGTTAATTAGAAAAATGTGTAATAGCAAGCTCATTTTCTTGGGAAAACTAATGAGCGTAAATGATCAAAAAATGATTCATTTTAACGAACTATTTTCACTTGAGGAAAACGTTACTAATAATGAGTATATATAAATGTATTTAGTTAAATATTGCGAATTTTTTTATATGTATGTACTACAGTGTTTCTCAAACTTTCAATACTGGCACCCCCCTTTTCAATCACAATTTTTATCGCGCCCCCCTTATACATTAATAAATTACTGAATGCAATAATAATGCACTTTGACGCTAAAGCTACAATACACATCTTAATTATAAACCGTGCAAATTAATAATATAAGTATTAAATTTTTGTATATGTTACTTTAAGCAAAAAAATAAGAAATAGAATAATTATTATGTTATTTTTCCTTTCCTGTTTTTTAAAATTTGGGAAAACATATTGCAAAATGCGGTGGCTTAGAAGACAAAATATAGATATCAGCTAAATATAGAAAAGAACTCAGAGGGTCAATTTCAAAAAAGCTTTGAAAAACTTTGCTCTGCAAGACAAGCCTATAAGTTGCTAATACTTATTAAACTTGTTCTTAATTCAGTTTTAAATAAGATAAGTGATTAACTTTTTATATATGTTACTCTTAAGTAATAAATATTTTAAGTAAATTATATATATATATATATATATATATACTTTTAAGTAATAGGTTAATTATTTTATTTTACTTCTCTAATTTTAAATTGAAACAGATTGAGAAATATTTAATTTAAAAAATTTATTTCCTTCGAGATTATTTCTAAAAGTACAAATATCATTAAAAATAGCCTAATCTATATTGCTTTTATCATATCCATTACATCTGGCATCCTCGCGAACGTTCATGTGAGTCTAGGGCAACCTAACAGACGTCTGCACAAACATGTAAAAATGCTGTTCTTCGTACAATTTAGTCAGTCTTGGCCGAATCGATTAGCTACCGAATCTCTCTTGAATTTTACATTTCATAATTCACGCGTTAATTATAATTCACGATATTAAGTATTTATGGCAGTGGATTAAAACAAAATCATAGATATATTTTTAAATCACAGCGAGATTCAACGATAATAAAGCATCAACAAGTACACAGACAAGGGCAAATTGATAGCAAGTTACGAATGGGTTAGGGATCCATTTCAAAAATACTTCCAGAAGGGCTCTCAACTGCCGAAAAGAGATCTTCAAAATTTCAATCCAGTGACGAATTTAAAGGGCAATTTTGTAATAAATCACTCTTTAATTCTGGGTAGAGGTGGATGCTGACTTTCTGCACTGAAAACAAAAGCATTTCGTATACTATTACCATTTTTAACATCATACCTTTGTGAATGGATTTCTGCGATGGCTTTCTAAGACAAAATATAGATCTGAGCTAAATATCAAAAATAACCTGAGTGTCAATTTCTAATTTTTAGCCTTCCTTTGAAAACTTTGCTCTGCAAGAAAGCCTATGGAAGTCACTGATAATATTAAACTTATTCTTAATACTGGCAGTACCCACTCTTAACACAAAATTATTTTTTTTAAAAAATGATAATATATTATTCTTGATATAATAGCTTAATTGTAAGGAGAGTAAAACCAAGTGCATGACAATGTATACAAATATGTAAAATGATTTATTGAAATGAATACTCATATTATAAACGGTTTTGAATGAAATGTAATTTTAAGCCTCGCAGAATTAGCATTTAGAATAAATGTTAAGTAATAAAAAGAATATAAAATTCTAATGAATAACAATTGTGTTATTTTTTAATATTTAAAGCGAGAAAGCCCGGGATCAGGTGTGCACTCGATACTAACGTTAATGGTCGCGGGGAGTGATGCACCCAAATTCTTTTTTTTTTTAATTATTTTCAATATACAACATAAAAATCACAATTTCAGTGAATAATTTAACCAAGAGAAAATATACTTACCTATTTCAAGGATTTTTCTATTTGTCTTTCATAATTTGAGAAAATATCCAATAAAACTGAACTAAATTGTTCCAAATGTGCATGACCTTAATAAAGGACACAAATCACAGACACTTTTTGTTAACATTACAGGAAAGTTATTTGCAAGCAAAATTGTCACATTTTGTTTACGTTTTTGTAATTTTAATATCCTTTGATGATCGACTAATATCCTGTTGAACTTTTTCTTACTTGTGTCTTTTTGACAGGGTGAAGTGCATTTTGCGGTACACTTATGGCTTCATATTTTCTTGATAAAGTTCTTAATGTAGCTATTGAAAATTTTCCTTTCGTTTCATGTTTATTGCTTTTCTCAAATTTACTTTCGCTTACATGATTAATATGCATTATTTCAGCAAGTGTTTCCCTTGTTTGTTCAGCTTCAATTTCCTTTCAGAGAGATCACAGATGCCCAATTCTTTTTTTAGATTCTGCTCATTTACATTTATAAACCATAATCAGTCGTACAACATCACAATTAAAACCACTAAGTTAATCATAGGCGAAAATGCAGTATGTGCAAGAAAATATTTTTGAAAAATAGTGGTCGTGCCGGGAACTCGGTTTAAACAAGTACCTTAAGATTCTAAAAAAACGTTTGCCACTCCCAAAAAAGGAGATATGTTATCAATTCGTTTTAGCTCCCATTAAGACTGTCATATTAGAGGATTCTCTGTCAAGGTCATTGGTAACAAATAAATAATTTTCCCAGAATTAACGATTTTTTGTATTATATGTTTCAGTATACTCATAAAAAAATCTTGGCCAATTAATCCTTCAAAGTGCTCAATATGCTTATCCATGACAAAAACTTTTTTTCACATTGTGAAAAAAAGGCACAGAATTATATGATTTACAACTTCCTAAAAAAAGGGATGCAGGTAACCATACCAGTAAGTTCGAAAGCCAGAAAAAGTAATATTTTAAGTTAAAAGAAACGTAATAAAAGAATCTCTCATCGTAGGATTACAGCAAAACAAACAAAATATTTTTTTTTATTTAGTTATAGGATCAAAGATAGCTAATCAGTGTTCAAAGTAGAATCTTTTATTTTTGGTAACCTTCTTTCACCAGATGATATATATAAATCATATCAATGTAAATCTGTATTTTTTATTATATCAGAAAGTATTTTTTTTTTTTATTTCAGTAAATTAATTTTTTTAACCTTTTATTTTCAACATGCTCGCGCCCCCCCAGGGGGGCGCGTCCCACAGTTTGAGAAACACTGATGTACTATATATAATTAGTTTAATTTCTCCAAAATTTTTAATCATAGTTATAATAAATTTAATGTGCACAGAAGCTGCGTGGTGAAGAGCTCAAAGTATTCATAAAAATTACACGGAAATCTTTTGAGAACCATTGAAGATGGATGATCTTATTATTATTAATAAATGCTTCATTAATTTTACTTAAAGAAGTTTTTCTAAGCTGGAAGAATTCTCAAAAATCTAAAATGACAAACATAGACATGCACATACAAGAAATGAAATAAAAAGAAGAAAAAAAAAACATTATCACTTGTTGGAGAACGAAGGTGTTCTTTGTATAATAATATGTCATTTATAAAAATACGACAAAATACACATATTGGGTTTTAGAATTTTCTAATTAATTTTTATAAAGGTTTCGCTCATTTTTCCTTGGCAGAGTATATATATTTTTTAAATAGAATGAAACAAGAAGCATGTGTACAGCTGAATAAATTACGATTTTTAAGGGTTTTAATCGAAATCTTTAATTTTCCTGAAAAAATTTTAATTTTTTCCTCATATGTAAGAAAAGAGATTGGAAAAACTCTTAATGGTAACATGTATTTGATAATAAAATTAAATATCTGTCTAATCAAATTTAACAAGAAATTTAGTTCAAATACTTTTTACTCTTATTTTACTCTTAGAAAATAGAGAAGTTTTATTTTAGTAAAAGTAAATAGGTTTTAATAGAAACTTATAGTTACCAATACTTTTTTTAAAATGTTCACATTGCCACTATCGAATCACAATCTTGTATTGACTCAGTTCATTTTTCACGAAAAATTGTTTTTTTTTTTTCCCCCTTTTTTTGTTCAAACGCCAATCTTCTGTTTTCTTTTAAATTCAATTGCTGGAAATTTTGGAAGATACGAAAGCGAAGAGTACTTTTGATTGTTTGGAGAAGTGTTGTTGGAGAGAAAAGTAAAGCATGGAAGGAATAAAAAGAGAAAAAAAAATCAGACTCTGAGTAGCTTTATTGATGATCGAAAACAGATTGCGCCATGATTGAGAAAGTATATCTGTTTTTTATGCTCTGATTTGTAGCAGTCTACCCATAGACTGATAGGATTAATAAGATAAAGAAAGCTATGATCAAGATATAGAACTGTGATATATTATTTCTTATGAGACTGGTACGGAATAATAGAAAGTGAAGTACATTGAACAGAACTATACATATAAATTCTATTAGGGGTTAAAATACTAGGGTTGTACCTTTGCATTTTGACTGAGGTAAATTATATGGGAGGTTAGTTTTTAAACATTTATTAGTACTCTAGTGGGATGTGAATTAGCTCTTTTCGTATTGAAATGTATTTCTAATACAAAAAAAAAAAATATCTTGTTATTTTATTCAACTGTAGGCATACTTGCGGAAAAATAAAATATCTATTGCAGTATTTTTGCTATGTTTTGACTGCAATATTAATACATTAAGAACACAGATATTCAGTGCAGAAGACAATTATATGATGTATGGTAATTGATTTCAATTTTTTCATTAGTCCAGCTTTTCTTAAACTGTGGGGCGTGCCCCCCTTGAGGGGCGTGATAACTCTACAAGGGGACGCGAGCATATTGAAAAGTTGAAAATTATAGATAATTCAAAACGTTATTAATTTACTGAAAGTAAGCAAACAAATTACTTTGACAGAATAAAAAGAAAATACACATTTACACTGATATAATACACTTATAAAAGTACCTGTACTGCAAAATGTATTTTAATATTAATTTAACATTACTAAGAACATATTTGACAATTACCAGTAACCCCATGGGCTTGTATTAACACTAATCTTGATGATTTGTACAGTTTATAATAAATTCCTTGACTGCCGATTAAAAGTTACGCGGTTCGGTCCTCAGTGCCGTGGTTTTCCTCATAGACATGCGTATTTTGATGTTTTTTTGGGGTGAGAAAAGGAATAAATAAGCAAAATCCTCCGATATAAGTAAATCCTTTGCAAAGACTGTCAAGGTCCTTTTATAGTATTCAAAAACCTTAGGAATAATTTGAAGGATAGCAGTGCACAGAAAAGATCGTACTTCGGAAAGACGTATATATACGTCCAGAAGATTAATTCTTTGGTTGAGCGAGACGTTTATATACATCGGTGGCACATAAGAGGTTAAAGTCGTACTGTAGCTATAGTGTAAAAGTATAATATTAATGAACTCACTACAGTGTTATTGTATGGAGGGGGGGGCGATGAAAATGATGATTGAATATTGGGTCGCGAGTATTGAAGGTTTGAGAAGCACTGCATTAGTCCCCTCGTCAAGCCAGCATTAATTAGGAATTCCTCTTAGAATTTATACAGTTGGGCCCCGATTTTACGAAACCCTATTAAACGAATTTTTCTCTATCCCCAATAAAAATGAAGTCATAAATCCCCTCTATTTAACGAACAATAAATCTCGAAATAATGAATTATTTCAGAAGTTGGGAAATTTGTTTTATTAGTTTGTTTGAGAAAAAATTGGATTTTTTTTTTCAAATGATATACACTTTTGTCCGAAGAAAGAAAAGACTTTTCTTGTATTAGCAAATTTCAACGGGAAAGAGTAAAGACTATTATTAGATTTTGTGAGGTTCTCGGTTCTCCGCCTAGAGATGTGTGTGAAAGGGAATAAAGACCAGCCATGTTCAAAATTAGATAATTTATTTGTAACACAATTAACACAACACAGGTTCAACCAAACAAAACTAAAAGATGCACCCAATTGACACAATACGTAGATAAATAATGTGGTACGCGAAGTAGAGAAGACTTTAAATACCAGTTCACTTACTTCACACACAGGTTTGAATACACCATCTTCCTAGCAATCTAATCTTTATTCAACTTCTAGTAACCAATCGTCAGTTTAATTACTACAATTTATCAAACAAAAAATATTTGCGTTACACTATAAATTTAATTAATCACTGATCCACTTGTAATCTATCCTATATCTATATATATATATTTATATATATATATATGTATAAATGTAATATAATTCCCTCTAACATACTTTAAATTAACTCTCTTTAATAAAGATCTATAAATAATCTTTCATTCTTAGGTTTAAAATAAAACATTGTAATCTTAATCGTAATCGGTTAAACCTAAATCTAAATACCGCGCATTTTATCCAAACAGATGCCAAAAGGAAAAACCCTATTCAATGTAATTGCGATCTCTTTCTCTGCTTGCCGCCATCACGTAAGAGTGAAAATACTTGCTGCCTTTTTTGTCTTTGTGTTGTGTCCTCCAAAACGCCGCTGTCTATGCAAGGTTAACGTAACGTAATTGTGCTCACAATAAAGGAGGTAAATCTATTTTGAAGACGTCATTACTAAATCAACATTGATACTTACTTTTACCCCGGGCCCAATACTACTTCAATCTATTACATATATATATATATATATATATATATATATATATCCAGCTTGAAAACTTAGACTATGTATAGTAGACCTAATTTATATAATCATGTTCTCTTCTTCAGAAGGTTCGTTGCAAATGAAATAGTTTTTACGAACCAAATATTTTTCCCAAGAAGATATTTTAATCAGAAGGACGTGGATAGAGCCTTCAGAACTTTACAGCAGCCTATGAATCATGAGTGTAACCTATCGCGTGGGTTTTGTGTAGGATAGGAATTTCTTTCTTATTTCATCCCAATTCACAATGCAGGAGATATTTTAAGATATTAACAATTATGATACATTTGATGACGAGGTCCCTGATCGAGCAACGAAGTTGAGGTAAACTTTGATTTGTGTAGCCAATAAATAGCGATTCTAATGTAGAAATTAATAATGAAACTCCTTTTAAAAATCCTATAGTTAAATCGGGGTCTGGCTGTATATCATTTTTTAAATGTCTTTTATGGCCAGAACTTACAAACTTTCAATGTTTGCGACCCAATATTTAATCATAGGTTTTATTGCGCCCCCTCCATACAATAACAATGTATTTAATTCTATGATACTATACTTTGAAGCAAAATTTACATTACGACTTTAACCTCTTAAGCGTCACCGGTGTATATAAACGTCTCGGTCAGTCAAAACGTTTATTGCTCTCGACGTATATATACTTCTTTTCGAAGTACCATATTTTCTGTGCAATGCTATCCATAGAATTATTCCGAAGGCATTGGAGTGCAATGAAATGCCATCGACAGTGCTTGCGAAGGATTTACTTTCTTCAGAGAATTTGCTTATTTAATCCCCCCCCCTCCTTAATACATCATATACTTTTCCTTACGTGGAGAACGGTGGCATTGGGGAGCGAATCACGTAACTTTAAATTGGAAATGAAGGGATTATATATAAACCATACAAATTATCAAGATAAGAGTTAATTTTTGTATATAGGTGTATGTATGGCAAGCCCATGGGAGCACTGGTAGTTAACAAACTTGTTCGTAACTTAGTCTTGTTAAATTAATTGTAAAATACATTGTACAGTATTGATACATTTATAAGTATATTATGTTAGTGTAAATGTGTATTTTATTTTTTATTATCTCAGAATGTATTTTTTGTTTGTTTACTTTCAATAATTTAATATATATAATTTTTTAAATAATATTTTGATTTTGACTTTTCAATGTGCTCGTACCTCCATCGTACGCTTGTCATGCCCCCTTAGGGAGGCGCACCCCACAGTTTGAGAATCGCTGTTTTAGGCATTAATTTGTAACTGCACTTTAAATTTTTTACAAATTACATTCATTTACACCTGTCTAACGTGCAGACAGGTAAAAGCGTAAAACAGTTCTTTAAAGGTTTTATAATCTAAATATACACTGGTGTGCAAAACTTAAGCAACAATGTAAAAATTTAGCAGATAGCCATGAAATTGCAGAAAGGAGGTCTGGAGGGAGATCAGTAGGGAACACACGTAGTCAGTAAAACACGTCATGCGTATGCAAAATATCCAGAACAAAACGTCAGAAGCGATGTGAGCCGTACGCAAAACGCGTGATGTCACGGCGCTTGCCCGCTGCTCAGCAGTAGAATAAAATGAAGGACGGGGTACGCATTTTCAACATATTCGCTACCAGAAGTGCCAGTGTCGATTGATTTCGTGAAATATAGCTGAGAAATCACCTGGACGACTTCACCGCGATGGAAGAATGATCCGAAGATGGAGGAAGGGGCGTACTGTCACCAGATGTAGCTGCAAGAGTTTGGAATCAACAAAGTGTCGTTTCGCGCGCTTACGGAAAGCATTCAAACCACAGGTAACTGTTAAGGTGGTGTGGCCGCCCGGGGACGGCAACTGCAGGGATGACCGATATATCATCACTCCAGGCGAAAAGTTCGACAGCAGTCAGCAGCGCCATTGCTCAAAACTCACCAGCCACAGCAACAGGTCGATAAGTGTAGCCTTTTACTGTGGCCGAACGCCTTCACAAAGGGGTCCTGTTCGCCCGTCCTGAACACTGCTGCCTCCCGTTGATACTGTGGCCACCGAAACCACCGTTTACAGTAGTGGACCAGAGAGCACAAAAACTGAACAACGATTTAATGGAGTCGTGTCCTCTTTACGGATGAGAGTCCGGTTCAGTACCAGAAGCGATTCTCCAACGCGTTTTGGGGCTAAGTGATCGGGACCCGGTTTTATCCCAGTAACATCAAGGGAAGAACACATCGTTACGGTGGTCTGGGTGCTTGTCTGGGTTGGCGGTATGCTGAAGGCGGAACTGAGCTCCCCATTTTCGACAGAGGGTCTGTAACCGAGGGATCGCTATTGTGAGGAGGTACTTCTTCCCCCATCTGCATCTTTTCCGACGTGCCGTGGCCGGGAGCTTATCTTTATGGATGACAATGCACTGCCAGCATCCGCGCACTCTTGCTGTTGAGGCACAGCACCGGAAAGTGAAGATATCACTCGAATGGATTGGCCAAAGCGTGCTCACAGATTTTTAATTCTATCCGAACATGTGTGGGGATGCTTTTGGGGAGACGTATTGCCACACGCTCACATCATCAGTACAACCAACAACTCAAACAGATGTTGTTTGAGATAAGGCACTCCTACCTCAAGAAATATTTGCACAACTGTGGTTCTGAGTATGCGGAGACGGTGCAAAGCAACCATTGTTGTAATGGGGAGGGCATATACCATATTAAGGAACATTTGCTTTGTTGTTCTTCCTGTTGGATGAACAATCATGAGTCACGATACTATGCGTTCAATAAAAAGCTTGTTTTTGTTTTGATTCATACCGTACGTAAGATTGGTGCATTCCTTTTTCAGCGCCGATGGTTTTCGTCATCCTTTACGTACGTAATACTCTCCCTCATTTCAGAATTTCATGTCTCTCAGATGATTTTTCGTGAAGTTATCGCAATAACCCCACCTGTTGCTTAAGTTTTGCACACCAGTGTATATTTAAAAACTCAAATAACATTCCCATAACAAAAATATAAAACCTCAAGTTCCAGCAATATAAATTTATACAACTTATTACATTGTTTAGTTTTTACTTTAAAGAAGAGAATTTAACCATATTTTTTTGAAGTCATTAAGTTCCATTTTGTTATTTCAGTAATACATTTCATTGAAAAGCCCTCCTCTTTAAATAACATTAAAGTTCATAAACTTAATATAACTATTTTATCATTTAAAATACACAGTATATTTTTTTCATTAAAATCTATTCATTCCTCATGAATATTTGCAATGTAGCTTAAATTAACCCACTACTTACATGAAACTTTTGTGAATTATTTATTTAAAAATATATATTGGCTTAACTCGTTAGATGGCATATTTAAAGGAAAACTTCACAGCATCATGAATAAAAAAAAATGCAGTTATCTAAAAAATAAACGTAAATCCAGAACACTTTTTAGATTCTCTGTACTTGATTTAAATAATTATACAAATTTATTTTAATAAAGAAAATTACTTGTTCTGCTAAGAATTTAAGAGTAAAATTGTAAAATTTATTCCCCTGAAAAATAAATTATTTTGCTTAAAGTGTTCCTCATAGGGGCAGTTAAATTAAGTATAAAAAATAAGGGGAAAAAAAAAGAAGCATATTTTCTAAAAGTTAATCTATGTTTTATTCTCTAGTTGGAAGTAAAGATTCTTTTTTCGAATACATTTAACAATAAAGATAGATAACAAATTTTAGATTTATGAAAGGTTATGCATAAAAGATATATTGTGAATGTATAAAGTACGCCAAAAGAAATTTTCTTGTTACTCTCAACCCCAAATAAAAAAAAATGATAATCTTACATTTGAAAATATGAGTAGAAATTAATGAGGAACACATGCGCTTACATTAATAAAGCTGTTATTTTTAAGTATTACGAAACTCATAGTTGTTTTTTGACACATTTCGTATTTTATTAGGTTTTTGAAGTTTAAAATAAACCTTTCTTGATTGGGTTCATTTAAATTTTGTTTTCAAGACATTGTTTTTTTTTATATATACTGCATTAAAAAGTCAGACATTTTAAAATAAAATATTTTTTAAAATATATAAAAAACATCGGTAAATTTAGTTATTTTAAAATCAACACATAAATAAAAAAATGCAAGTTTTGTCTATTTTAAATAATTTTATGAATAGAAATTTAGATGAAATAGTAAAAAAAATAGTTTAACACATTTAATAAAAAGTTGAGTATATGTAATTTTTCTCATCTATACTTTTTGGTCGTCAAACTCATATGCAGTTTAAATGTTAGAACATTTATATACGTTTAACTTATGATTTAAAAATTAATTTAAAATAAAATATTGCTTTAAATTGAAATAATGAATTATATATAGATATAATTCATTCCAAATTTGCTTTAAAAATAGATGATGTGAGGTTTTAAATTTAATTTTCAAATAACTAATATTAAGAAGATTATCAAAAAAAATGAAATAAAATATGTTCTTGATACTTATTAAATTGTTAATAGCACTAATACGTAGCAGAAACATGTGTATTTAATCGTGAAAAATAATCCACTGTTCTAAGTTTAACGGTTTTAATGGTTTTACTAAGAATATTTCAGATGCCACTTTGACTTTGCAATGCAATAAGCTCATTAAGAAAAGCATGATAATAACGAAATATTAAATTAAAAATGTTTTGAAACTGTTCAAAAAAGGAAAACATCCAAAATAATTCATAGGAATTCTATGATATCATTAAATGCTTTAAGCTATCAATTTAGTTTGTATTTCATATCCAGGTTTGAATAATCATTTTTGCATGATTTGATTATCATATTAGTACGTATAATAGTTAAATACTTTAAAATTTAGGAATTATATTATCTTTTGAAGGAGCAAAGGGCATCAGTCATTTTACTTTAAAAATGATTACATTGAATTCACAGAATAGGACAATAGAAAAATTTGCAACATTGCTTAATGTTTAGACAAGCAATTTTTTTTTAAGTTCTTTCATTCATAACTTCAGAGAGTTATTGTAAGCAATTTTTATATCTAAGGAATATGTTTGTTGGAATTGTGTTTATTATTATTCCCCATTTTTATTACTTTATTCAAACTGTATTTATTATTTATTTATTATTTATGTTCATTTATATAATATACTTAATTTCTATTCAATTATTATTATTATTTACAATTTATATTTTATACTCATTTTCTGTAAAATAAATAGTTGTATTATCGTTCTTTTACCAACATATCGACTGTATTTGCTTAGCCTTTTTTCACTGATGGCAACGTTTTTACTTCAAATGGTTTTTGAGTTTTCAGCCGGAGGTTATAATCTGGTATTGGAATATTGAGTTGATGTACTGTTTTTGGCTAAAAGAGATTCTCTCCACGAAACTGCTGTCATTTGTCTAATTTTTTTACGCTAAATTAAAGTTATTTTTAAAAAGAAAGAGTCCTAACAATTAGTTACGTGTGGCGTACGTTCCCCAAGTCAGAAACATTGAACTTAGCTTGATTCGAAATGCAATTTGGTCTCTTGTTATCGTCTGTGGGAAAATATAAGTGATAGTTCTTATATTCTTATTTTATAATTATTATCATGGAAGAAGCTAATATTAGAAAATTGCAAGACTGGAGTAAATTGTCTCCCACGAGAATTGTTAACGGTTTTTCATAAAATTTATGTAAATCAGAACTATTTTCACGAGCTGAAAGACTAAATAAAATCTAAAGAAATTGATAATTTTGATGCTGAACTGCTTGAAGAAAAGTCAGAAATAGAGGAATTTAAAAGTAAATATTTTAAAATAAAGTCTAAATATATCAAACAGCAATTGATAATTTAAAGAAATCCTCAGTTTCCGTTTTTTTCTTCGTAATGATGAATATCTAGAGAAAGAATTAACAGTTGAAAGGCATGGATTTAAAATATTTCGAAGATATATATATATATATATATATATATATATATATATATATATATATATAATCAAAAGCATCTGGTAACATCGAAAATGGGCCCAGAAGTAGCATAAAACTCAAGTATAGCAAATTTGTTGCCTTCAAAAGGGGGTGTTCTGCTGCATCCGCATGTATCCGTTCACCAAAGATGTTAAAGACACCTTACGGGTTAGAGGTCGTCTCCAGAATTCTCAATTAAGTTTTAAACATAAATACCCAATAATCCTGCCCGATAAGGACAAATTACCTGCACCTATTGTTAAACAATATTTTATGTTATGCATCTTCATGCTGGACCACGTTTATTGTCAAACATTTTAAAATAAAATTATTGGATTGTTAAAAGGCAAAAATATTATTCAAAAAATTATTCATAATTATATTATGTGCCTTAGACTTAATGCTACTTCTACTCATGCATTAAGGGGAAATTTATACTCTCAAAGAGTTACTCTTGAAATGTTACTTATTAGATGTGATATTACTTAAAAAGGAGAATATGTACCTCCAGGAATGGGGCTTTTAGGATGCATATCTGAAGTACATCCAGAAAATGATGGTATTGTACTAGTTATAACAGTAAAAACTATTAACGGTAACTTAAAAAGAACTATTGTAAAATTGTTCCTTACTGTTGTATCAAGAATGAATTCTTGATAAGGTGGGAGTATGTTTGGATGTAACTGTATTTATTATTATTCTCCATTTTTATCATTATTCAAACTGTATTTATTATTAATGTACTAGCTATGTTCCTCTATATACTATACTTAATTTCTATTCAATTATTATTATTATTGATAATGTCTATTGTTTGTATATTTTCTGTAAAAGACAAGAATTATATATATAATTCTTGATAAGTTGGGAATATGTTAGGATGGAATTGTATTTATTATTATTCTGCATTTTTATCATTATTCAAACTGTATTTAATATTAAGAAGTCTCAGGGGTGTTAAATGTCTTCAGAGGTCTGAAAAATAAACAATTTTCAAACAGGTATAATTCTTTTAAATTTAAATTAAATAATTCGAATCATTCACACATTATTTATAAAGGAATGGGGCTTCAAAAAAGAATAAAATGTTTAAAATATAATCATAATTTTAAAAAAATATAAGCATACGAAAATAAGAAATTTTTCTATAAGAAATATTTATTAAGTTTGATATCGCGCATGCTATTTTCTAAAATAGTAGCTTTAATTACTAGCTATAAGGTGATTCATAAAGTTAAATGTATTATTATTACACTGTTGCTATTTTTTATATAAATATAATAATAACTTACATATTTTAATAAATAAAAAATGCATTTTTAAAAAAAATTTTAAAAATTGCAATATTTTACAAATATTTTGAAATACAAAAGATATATAATACTAAAATTAGGTAGAGTTTAAAGAGTATTATGATTTTATAATTCTCTAAAAAATTTTAAAACATCCCGAAGCTACTATTTTAGAAAATAACGTGCAAACAAAAATACAATATTTATATAGAATTTCTCATATGCTAGTGTGATTTTTAAAATTATTATTATATTTTAAACATTTTATACTTTTCTGAAGCCCCATTCTTTTATGAATTATGTGTAAACGATTCGAATCATTTAATTTAAAATTAAAAAAAATTATACCTGTTTGAAAATTGTATATATTTTTAGACCTGTTGAGAAATTTAACACCCCTAAAACGCCTTAATGTACTATATATGTTCTTTTATATTCAATACTTAATTTCTATTCAATTATTATTATTATTTATAATGTCTATTTTTTGTATATTTTCTGTAAAAGGCAAGAATTAATTCTTGATAGGTTGGGAGTATGTTTGGATGGAATTGTATTTATTACTTAATATTCTGTATTATACTTTATTTTCTGTAAAATAACTAGTTTTATTCTCGTTCTTTCTATCAACGCCATCGACGGTATTTAGCCTTTTCCCAGTGGCAACCTTTTTGATTGTTTTTGAGTTTTCTGCAGTATAATCTGTCTGGAAAATTGAGTTGCTGCACTTTCTTTTTCACTGGAAGAGGTTTTCACCTCACGAAGCTGCTGGCAGTTGTTGTTAAAAAGCAGTTGTTGTTAAAAGGCAATAGTTATCATTTAGTTCCGTATGGTGGACAGAATACAATTAGTTAATCATGTTATACACAGTATTGCATATACCGTTGCAAATATTTTATTCCGAAATATATTACATGTTTGAACCCAAATAACAATTTTATTTAACTTGACACCGAAATAAATTCTATTAAATAAACCGTTTCAAACCAGACAGATCATAAATCTTAAAAGCAGGTCCCTCTGATTTTAGGTACTATGCTATGTACATAATTGTGTGTCGCCCAACCGGTATAGTGGTTAGTGATGCTGACTGCGGTGCCGTAGGGACTGTGTGGGTTCGCGAATCCCGGAGAAGACATGGATGTTTGTAAATGTATAGTGCCTTTGTGGCATGGGGGTACTCTAAATAGCCGTCGAGCCGCAAGTCCTCTCGTGTGGTTGGTGGAAGGGGAAGAGAGGGGGAAGGCCCCTGATCACCAATAGGGGTTTCTCCCTCTATATTGGGGTGGAAAAGAGCCAAATGGTACTATCACCTGCATGGTGCTGAAAGCTAAGGCTAACGACAGGCGTAAAAATTCTAGCCCTTAGCCACTATGAATTTCGTGCGCCTGGATCTGACTTCGTCAGGCTGGTGGCATTAGTCACAACAAAACATAATTGTGTAAACGTGTACAATATTTTTACCCCTTAAATTCAATTATTTGTGAAGTAGCACGAATGGGTTATTAGTATGTGTTAGATATTAATTTCTGATTTATTTTTTGTGCCAAAATATATAGGTTAAGTACAGCCTCTGACAATAAAGTTCGGTGAGTATGTCCTGCAACATTAACGTAGATGAATTATTAACGTAAGTTATCTTACTGTCCTTTGAAATAGTCACCTTCCATAACTATGCATCTCTTAGATTTGCTATACATGTCCTGGAAACTTTGCAAGAAGTCTTATTTTGAGATGGAGTTCAAAAGCCTTAGGAATGTCGTTAATATCGATAATACGTTTTCCTCATCCCTAAATTCTGAGCAACTATTTGTCGTAAGGATTCAATATTAATCCGCAGTTCATCAGCTATCATGCGCACGGTTAATTAACGATTTTTAGAAGTTTATTTCCTTACTTTCTCAATGTTTTCGTCACTGATGGAGGTCGCCAGTCTTCTGTTATGATGGTTGTCAGAAACACTTTCCCTGCTTTTTGAAAACGGGAGAACCCCTCGTATACGCACTTCATGGGAAGTGCTTGATCTTCATAAACATGTACCAACATCGCGTAAGTTTCTTTTGTTGTCTTGTCAAGCTAAAAATAAAAGTTTAAATTGATCTCTTGTTCGCTCATTTTCCTGTTCTCACTTTAGAACCAACGTACTATACACGCACTTTGCAAGACGTATCGTACATAGAACACAAACGATTCTTAACTGAACAACTGTAGGAGCAGATGGTCAACACCTGTCGCTAAGCATGTGAAAAGTTTTGTTTCGCCAGGGTTGCCAGATCGGCCGTTATGACTTCATTCACCGAACTTTATTGCCAGAGGTTGTATAATTAAAGGTATAATATCAAAAGCCCTATTCATAATATTACCGGCAGGATTGACTGTATATTTTACCATATCTATTGTGAGGCAATGGAACCTTTTTTTGAAAAAATTCTGAAATGTGCCGAGAATTGGCGTTGTCAGAGTAAAAACCTGCAAATTACTAAGAGTTTGCATACGAACCTTATTCATGGCTGTGATAAAAATTCAGAGTACTAACTGCGCATATAACACTCGTCCTGAGTTCTTCATCATGACTTTGATTGAGAAGAATTGTGCACTGATGGTGAAGATTTTTAATAAGAACAGGGACTATGCGTTAGCAGCTATCAGAAAGATCTATATTTTAAAGGCACAAAATCCGGTCTAATGACCTCAGACGACATGCAGAAAATTTGACAGGAAGTCTAAGATACCGGCTCATTTGACATAAACCAGGAAGAGAACTAAAACCTGTTTTGGGGATGACAGTGAAAAATGTGGCCAGAGCCTTGCAAAAAAACAGAGGTTTCAGAAACCAGCAGTGCACGGGAAATTGGTGAAGTGCTGCGTATGCCTAACATCATGGAGCAAAAAAACCTACGAAACACCCAACACTGTTATCCTTACAAGATAACTTATGTGCATCGATTGCTGCCTGCTGACTTACAAGAATGTATATGTTTTACGTTACGATTTCTTGCTCAGGTGGAAGTGGGTAATAGATAACCAAGGAATATTATGCGGTCTGATGAAGCACATTTACAAGGTTTCATAAATATGCAGAATTGCAGGATATATGCAACCGAAAATTCATTCCCAATACAGCAATTAATCCTTTTTCTGAAAAGGTCATTGTATGTTGCAACATAACGATAACGTTTGTTGTTGGTGCATTATTTTTCGAGAAGAACTGTTTCCATTACATATACAGCTATCAAGTGGTACGAAGAACTTTTGAGAAACCATGTCCTTCCAGCATTTCAGAAGCTTCAAATTGTGGACAGCCCAATAATGATTTAACATGGCGCTCTACCACTCGGTGCTACTCCTGTGAAGCAGCTGCTGAGAATTCATTTCGAAGATAAAATAAACATTATCCTCCATTTTCTAACACCGTAGCCACCACGTTCCCCTGACTTAAACAACTTTGATATTTGTATTTGATGACACTTATAGAATGTTGTTTACAGAGTGGGGGCGGATTGCGAATCTCTCTGACTTGAAGAAAAGCACCACATATCGCATCCATATCAATAGCAGGAATATAATTCAATCTGTTGTGCAACATGTAGTATTACAGTTTGAATTAATTCCGCATCAAGGCAGAGGACATATTGAACAATTTATGCAATAATCATACGTACGGTGTTCGTTTCAAAACGCTTCTCTTTTCTCCCTTTCAATTTCATTGTTTTCGCTGTCAACATATATTGTTTTTTCTCTAATAAATTTGTCCTTAACATTTCCAGTCTATTATGCCCTTTCGGCGAATAATATTCCTGTGTGTAGCGAAACTGCTGTCTCAACGCAATCTTCTCAAACTTTCGATTCTTGCGACCTAATTTTCAGTCATAATTTCCATCGCGCAAATCTTTCTCCATACGATAACAATATATTGAATTCAGTAATACTATGCTTTAATGCTAAAGCTACAATACGACTTTAGCCTCTTAAGTCCTACTGACGAATATAAACGTATTGGTCTGCCAATGTCTTAAGTGGTCCGGACGTATATATACGTCTTTCCGAAGTACGATTTTTTCTGAGAACTTCTATCCATAGAACTATTCTGAAAGTTTGTAATGCAATAAAATTAACTTGACAGTGTTTGCGAAGTATTTACGTATTTCAGAGGATTTGCTTCTTTATTCCTCTTTTAGCCCCTCCTCCTCCAATACATCTCATACGCACGCCTACATGAAAAACCATTGGCATTTGGGAGTGAACTTTATAACCTTTAATCTCGGCAGTTAAATGATTAATTGTAAACCGTACAAATTATCAAGATAAGTGTTAACTTTTGTATATAATTGCATATATGTCATGCCCATGGAGTCACTGGTAATTATTAAACTTGCTTTTAACTTAATATTGGTCAATTACTTATAAAATACATTGCGAAGTACTGATACATTCTTAAGTGTATTATATTAATATAAATGTGTATTTTATTTTTTTATTATGCCAGAATGTATTTTGTTTGTTTACTTTCAGCAAATTAATAATTTTTTAAAATAATCTTTTGTTTTCGACTTTTTAATATTCTCGCTCCCTCCTTGTAGAGTTATTACGCCCAACTAGGGGGACTCGTCCAACAGTTTGAGAAACGCTGTTTTAACGTTTTCCATTCATAATTCCACCTTTCGGCACATATTGGGGGGCGGGGAACTTGTCGCAAAAAATCAATCAATATTGTATTTTGCTAAATCAAATCAATATTTTATGATTCTTAAAATAAGTAATAAAAAAAAATTTTACTTATTTCTTATGAATGTAACTTCAGTCTCCCGGGTTTAAGCGATGGCTGCTAGCAAAGTCTTTTCAATAAAGCAATTTTTCAAGGAGTAGGTTGTATGTATTTTTAAATTACTCATTTAATTGGACTCTAATACGGCAGCTACAACACACGCGCGAATAGAAAAAACATTAATTAAAGTTAGGTTATATACTAAGACAGAAATTGAAACATAGTTTTGTTACATCTCTTTTCTACTACTGATAAAAAAACAATGACACGAAGCGTATTTCTCACGTGCATGAATGAATTCAGTTCATTTACTGGTGGTGAATGAGTGTTGCTAGAAACCACAGTACTTTTTTGTTCTCTTTCGGCAAACATAATTCCATCACACCCATTACTGTTTGGTTTTTTTTAAAATATGAAGTCATTCCTACCTGTAGTTAAGGCGCGTTTTTAGGCAATAAATTTTATAGTAAAAGATTTTACAAAGTTATTCCCAAATTTGCAAAGATATTCTTTTTTTTTTTTTTTAAAATTTTAATCTTTCTTTTATTAATAAACGCAGAATTAAATTTTTAGATATTCCATGTATTTTTAAAAGTTTGTCGTATTTCAGTTTTTAACTGTTCATTTTTCGAAAACTGTGTGAATGGAAATTACATTAATTAAAATACGGATTTTCCCTTTTTTACTTTTTTAAAAGATACTTATTTCTTTTTTATTTTATCTTCTTTAGATACTTTACTTCTTGTTTAAAACTTCTTTTACTACTTATTGCTACATAAATTATTTTGAAACACTTAAAGATGTTTCCCAGATAATTATTATTTCCAGTTATTTTTAGATAACCGGAATTATCTTTATAATTTATTAAATTAAATAAAAAAAATATGAAATAAAATTTTGATACAAATTTACAGAAATCAATATAAGTACTGTAACTAAATAAAATAAAAATTTTCAAGCAACAAAAAACAATACATAAGATAAACTATAAACACTTTTTTGGACATTTCTGGAAA
>BMAV01023643.1:0-55695 GCA_019973955.1 Trichonephila inaurata madagascariensis
TTGTTTTTGTGTTCCGCTTGAGTAGTCGGGGACCCCACTGAGAACAAATTTTTTTAGTGGGTCTTCAGTCATAATTTTGAACACCACCGACCGATAAAGGTCCGGAAATTTCAATGAAAGAGTGGTTATCAGGAATCTCTTGTTCTCACGAATTTTTGTTTTAACTGCTTGCATCAAATCATCAGTGATTACAGAAGGCCGATTTGAGCGCTCTTTTCGGCATGGACGTTTGTTCACCCATCTTTAAACTTCCTCACCCATTTTCAAACTTTGCTGTCTCTCATTGCTTCTGTACCATAAACTTTGGTTATCTGACGATGAATGTCTTCAGTCGACTTGTTTCTCGCAGTCAAAAAACGCATAACAGACCGTTTATCACACTTGGCGGGGGATTCAATCACCTTAAACATTTTAATGATGCACAGCGTAGCTTACACGACTGCTACAGAGCTGAAAATGACGCGAGTGTGTTCGCATAGGATGCTGGTCACTGACGCAGAGACTCGCTGCGGCGTACGCGCAAACTAGGGAAGTATACGCACCAACGGACCTTACTTAAAAAATAGTCCTAATATATTGGTAATATATGCATTTTATAATACTAAAGTCGCATTGTGTCACCCATCCGGTATAGTGGTTAGCGACTCTGACTGATGTTCCGTTGGGCCAAAAGCCTGCTGGTTTGCTTAGAACTCCAGTCTACTCACAGAGATTTGAAGTCATTGCTATTGATTTATTTGGGCCATTGCCTCAAACTGACTCAGGTAAACAATGGATATTCATTGTTGAGGATTGTGCCACAAAGTGGGTTGAGTTATTTGCCCTTTCTCAAGCCAGTGCACGCCAATGTGCTACAACTCTCATAGAAGAAGTTTTCATGCGTCATGGCATACCGAGACGAATTATCAGTGACAACGGAACACAGTTTGTCAGTGCTGTTCTACAACAGATTTGCTTTACGTTAAAAAATAAGTCAAAACTTAATACCAGTTTATTCACCACAGTCTAATCCAGTAGAGAGAAAAATAGAGACCTTAAACCTCGACTTGCAATACTCGTTGGAGACGATCATTCTAATTGGCATTCCAAACTTCCAGTCATCGTCTCGCCATGAATACAACTGTCTGTGACACTACAGGTCGCACCCTGCTTACCTACTTTTTGGAAAGAGCTACGAACTGTAGACGATGTGGTGCAAGATTTCAAAAGCGTCATTCACAATGATAATTTTGTTGCAAAAATAACACCTTATTTAAAACGATTTGCAACTATTACCGAAGACATACGAGAAAGAATAGAAATAAAACAGGACCAAAGAAAGAAGCAATATGACGAAAATCGTCGTCCAGTATATTATTCTCCTGGAGATAAAGTCTGGGTGACTTTACATCCCATCAGTAATGCAAAGAATAAGAAAACTTCCAAGTTCATGCCAAAGCGTGACGGTCCATGGCTTAATTCTCACACAAAATCACCTACTTCTTATGTTATAGCAAGTCTTACCAACCATCTGAACCGATAGCTACTTCTTACCATACTTCTGCTTTAACACCTTTAAAGACATGGACATCTTCCTATAGCTCCACTTCGAAAAGAAGTCGACCTCGAAAAGTTACACCTACATCAATACAAAATACACAGGTTCCAAGCCTATCAACTGCTTCAACAGCCATTTCCAGCAGAACCATTCATCCCTCAACAAATTCTACCACAATAGCTAATTTGATTCTGGCTCCTCGCCGGGACGTCGTCGGATCCATAGGGGGAGATTGTAACCCCCGTTATTTAGACTCTTCCATATTAACAGTAAAGAGACTTCGCGCCCTCTAGCGAACAGAACAATCTTCAGTGATGTATGCTTCGGAACTGTAAGGATGTAATGAGCATGCCCGATCCCTTTCACCTCTATGTCAACTGTTAGTTCTTCTAGTTATGTATGTAAATGTGTTTGTTTTGTCTAATAAACGTGTTTTTAATAACTAGTGGACTTTAGTAAAGAACCCCTTCCCGTCTGTCCCTTTATCATTTGGCGCCCACCAATGTGTCATATGTGTTTATTTTTCACTATTATATGCCTACTGGTATGAAATATTGAATTTTTCTTTCATCTGCACACACAGGACATTATTCCAATATGTTTCAGATGCGTTTATTTTAGATCTAACAAAGGAAAAAATCCAAGATTTTATTTTTTTCAATTTGATAAAAACTTTTCTTTAAGTACGATTCTCCTGTAATCTAACTGATCTCGTTGCTCTTCGGGTTGACTTCTTTCAACATCCTTTTCTTGGCTTGTTTTTTATTCTATTTTAATCTTTAAAATGTTTTATCACACACTACACCACTGAAAGAGGAACAGTTTTGATATGCTTTGAACAGATTTACCTTGACTAATGGGAAAAATAATTTTCCAAAGCTTTTTATTTTTTTATAACTATGACCCATTTTTATAGAACAATAATAAAAAAGAACATTTCAAAGAAAACAAGCCATGGTTTAAACAAAAGTATTTTTGTATGTGACAGCATTGCAGAAATGAATAAGCAAAAGATATTTTCATTAAAAAATATTTTTGTGTACAATTAATCTAGTGTTGCACATATCCTCCACAGCACAATTAAAAATCACCCACTCATGTACTGTGGCCAAAATAAGTATTCGAAATACAGACATTTCTGTAAACATTGAATTAATGAATAGAACACCATATAAACAAACAATTTTTATTGATTTTAAACCAAAAATCATTAAGAATTAAATCCAACATCTTTTGCAATACATTTAAATGTAATATATCTGCACAAAAATCACCATTATTTCTTTCAAAGGCAGTTTAAAAAAAAAAAGTATTCGACAGCCATAAAAAAAACATGAAATAATACAAAACCATTATCTAGTTGCTCATCCACCCGATGGATGATTTTCCCCCTACATGCTGTGGCATAAATTTAACCTAATTTTTTGGGCACTTTTTGCCCATTTTCTCTAAGGGTCTTCCCCCCATTTGATGTTTGTTACAAAAAAAGGGGTTTCCCTTTGGGGTGAGGTCTGGACTTTGGTCGGGTGATTTTATAACTTATAGCTACTCGTATAGTAGCCAAAGCCTTGAATTGAGAGGGGAGTGTTTTGGGGGCATTGTCTGGGAAAAATGGTAGGCCTCCTCTATTCCCAGTTTCCCAATTTCAAATAATAAATTTTTTTTTAAAATCTGTATTTAAAACAGATAGTTCATTATGCCCTTAATTACAATAATATTTTTAGACTTGAAGCCACCATATACCTCCTCTTCCATGCTTTTACTGTAGACACCATATTTCGTTCTTCCAACCCGCATTGCGTTTTCTTTCCACCACAATATTTTGCCATGACATCCAAAAAAGATTAAGTTTGCCCCATCTAATCTAAAAAAGTTTTTTGAAGATGTAAGAAATAAGAAATTTTCTAGGAAAGTAGGTTACATAAGATTCTAATGATGTATTTTGGAAAAATTTTCATAAATTTATATTTGAGGAATTCCTTTTTTATGTGTTCATTCTGTTTTTTAAATTGTACTTTTTTAAAAAAATGTTTTTTTTAAATTTTTTTAATACATGTTCTTTTACAAAATTAAGAAGATTTTTAAAAACCCCGTAAAAAATTTTTTGGGAAATTTTATGAGATGAATTACTTATCTTCAAAAAATAAAATTAAGGGTATTAAATTTTTGAGACTTATTTCTTCTTTAAAAATTCAACGAGAGAAGTAACTGAGATTAGTATCTAAAGTAACTATTTCAAGTTAAAAAAACTTTTTTATACTTTTCTAAATTTCATTCAATGCTAACCCTTAAAAAATATTTCCCCCCTTTGATGGAAATTTAATGAAAACTAGAAATTCCCAATAACTGCCCCAAAAAAAAACAAAAAAAATAATGGAAAAAAATTTTTTGGGGTTTATTAAAAATTTGGGTTTTAACTAAAAAAATGGGGAAAAGAAATCAAATTATCAATTTTTTTGTTTTAGAAAAAATTTGGGAACCCCATGATTTGAAAATTAAAATATTTATTTTAATTGATATAAAGGGGTTTTAAAAATTTTTTAACCCTAAAAAACCCTTAGAATTTTTAAAAGGTGTTTTAGGAACCCATAGAACTAGAAAGGTTTTCGTGAATCCTATTCCATATACATTTTTGAGGAAAAACCCCCAAAAATAAAAAAGAAATTAACATTTATAAGACTTTATGAAGAAAATTTAAAAAAAGTATTGCATTTATTTTTTTAAAAAAAGTCTAATCAAATTTTTTTAACATAGTTTACCTTTTAAAATTTTAAGGATTCATGTCCCCACCCTCTTATATATAGAAAATCCGAAATATATGCTATTTTTTACAAAATTTTTAAGTTTAGGTCTATTGAGATTAAATGTGTGTATTCTGAATTTAATTTTTTTTTGTAGCCCCACATTAAAAAAAGTCATTTTTTACTTAAAAAAAAATTTTTCGAATGGAATTAAAATGTTTATTGCTGTGTAAATTTTTTTGGTGTTTTTTTAAAAAACCTTTAAAATTTTCCAGTGCCTTTTTAAAATTTGTTTTTAACATTAATTTGGAAATTTGGGTTTTTTCCCCCAAATTAAGTCCAATGGTAGCCCAGTGGTCAAGGTTTGGATCAGGGCTTGGCATGTCATGTGTGTGTGAGTTAGAGTTTGGACCATTTAAAGCCCCGCCATGGGGGGGATGATGACATTAAACCGTTGAGAGCTTAAATGTCCTCCCCTTTGATTTTAGTTGGGGGAAAGGGGGGGTCCCAATTCGGCATCATCCTTTTTTACTTGGGCCGGTTAAAAAATTACGAGGACCGTCCCCCAACACCCTCAGGGTAGCTGAACGGGCAACGTTAAACCACTACCTTTTAATTAGATGTTGTTTTCCACAAATGTTGTGACTTTCCTCGCGTCTTTCTGTTAACATAACTCCTATGTTTTTTTGAGGGCCCAAAGTTTAAATTTTGGAAAAAATTTTTCCCCAACCCAATCCCAAGAAAAAATAAACAAAGATATTATGCAAATGAGATTTATTTATAAAAGGATAGAAATTTTGATGATAAGATATAGCGTAGCAAGCCTAGATAAGCCCCGGGGGGCCCAGAGATAGTATTGTGGAATTATTCGGGATCGAAGGGGACAAAGCTTAGGGGAAAATTTCTTGGGGATAAAAAATTAGCAGTCCGATAGTTTTGGAAAGAATAAAAAGCCAAGAAAAAAGAAGTTAAATCTTCATAAAAAGTTTATAGAATATTTTGGTTCAAGGAAGGAGAACTGAAAAAGGTAAAAATTTGGATATAAGAAATTGGGATGAATAGGATTATTAATAAATAATTGAGATAAAGGATCTGGCCCGTGATTGGATTTGAATACGTGTTTTTAATTTGGGCTTGACTCTCACTTTAAATTTAAAAAATTGCAAATTGGGAATTTTTAATATAAGTTAATCTTAATAAAAGTTGTTTTAAGAATTTTTATTCTCATCATTTTGATAATCCCACACCTCTAGCTTACGCGGAACTGGCACGACATGGTAAATTCACAGGATGACTATGTCAAAAATGTGGGTTTTGCTTTTTTTCGGAAAAAAAAGAAATTCACAATTTAGAAAGTATATATATAAATTTTAAAACCCCAAAATTTTTATTCTTTTTATTTTTATAAAAAAATTTTAAAAATTTATTTAAAAATAAAAGTTATTATATATAAAAAAAAATTTTCATTTTAAAAATGAATGGGTTTACCCTTTTAGAATTGTAACTGTAAAAAACCCCCAAGAGAACAAAAACCATTTTAATACATTTTTTATTTTTTCCCTCGATTTTTTTTATTGATTTTTTTGGAAAACCCCAAAGTGTTCTGTGGAATACAGTTTGAAGAATCAATATAGAGTAAAAATATAAATAAGATTTCAATATTTTTAGTGATTTTAATGTTTTTCTTTTCAAAAAAGGGGAAAAAAACTAATTTTTTTGTTTTTAATAACTTAGTTAAATTCAATTTTGTTTTATTTTTTCCAGTTATGGTAAATCTAAAAAATTTTTTGAATAACTCATGTTATTCCAATGTATTTTACAATCTTTTGTGAATTTTAAATTTCAGTCAAATAAAAAATTTAATGTACTTTTTTTTTTATTTCAAAAAAAAATTTCACAACACTATATATAAAATTTTTTTATAATTGAAATCCACAATATAATGACATTTAAAAAATGAAATATTAATTAAAACAATTATATGAATGCAATGATGACATTGACTTTTCCCATTATAAAATTTTCTTAAAAAAGATTTAAAATTAAAAATTTAATTTTAGCCTAAAAAAAAACACAGTTGAAAATTAATCAAACAAAATTTTATAAAACACAAATAAAAAAAAATTAAAAAAAGTATTCAAAAAAAGTCGGGAATGTATAAAATTTTCCCATTTTTTTGTTTTTTAAATTTTAACCCAAAGAAACGAACAATAAATATTTTACATATATTTTTACATTCAAATTAATATTTTAATGTGAAAAAATTACATTCAGTTTTTCATATAAATTTAACCCTTTCCCAATTTAGTAAAAAATTTTAAAAAAGATAACAGTTTTTCCCTTTATTGCTAGTTTTCCAAACATACTTTTTATAAACTGGGACCTCATTTTGGGGAAAAATTTTCCTTTTCTTTTCAAAGTTCTAAACCAGATATTTACACACATTTGATTTGGGGTTTACTTTTTAATATAGGGTATCTATGTAAAAATGCTTTACTGGTTTTTTCCCCCCTTTTTTTAAAATTTTCCCCTTTATTTACTTGAAAATGTAAGGCGGGTTTTTGAATTTCCAAGGTGTAAATATGAAATGGTGGAAACCGGGATAAAAGAATTTTCAAAGTCCAAAAAGTGAAATATTATCAATTGCAGCATATGGTTAAAGAATTTAATTTTTTTTTCCAAATTTAACTATAACTAGAATTAAGATTTTGGTATAAAAAATTCACCTTTGGGTCAAAAAGTTTTTCTCATTTAAAATTTTATTTAGTTTTATGAAAAAATTTATGGGTTTTTATAAAAAAATACTTTTTATTAAAAAGATGCAGACTGTTCCAATTGTACTATCACTGTTTTAATCAGTAAGACGAGAGAATTAATGACCCCCTTTTAAAAACAGATGAATGCAAGATCAATATAAAAAAAAATTACTAAGGGAAAATTAACTAATGTTCTCCTGAAAGAGAAAAAAATTTAAAATTTACTGATTTTTTATTTTTTTATTAAAAAATTGTTTTTAGGATTTTCACCAACAAAAAAATTATAAATGATTCAACAGTAATTTTTTTTCATCTGAAATGTTAGACTTCTCTTTAATGTTATTAAAAAAATTTTTTTTTTAAAATCACAATACAAGTCAAAATTATTGAAAAAAGTAAAAAGTGTTAAAAAAAATCAATGGTTGATGGAAAATTTTTGGGGAGCTTTTTAAATGTAGTTTTTTCAAAAATTTTTTTTTATTTCATTTCCCTTTTTACTCGGGTTTTTGCTTTTATGGGATTTGAAGTAAGGGAAACCACAACATTAAAAAGGGGTTTTAGAGATAACTTTTCTTACCCTAATGCCAAGAGCTAGTTTAAATTTTGGGGGTTGGTCCTTTTAATTTTGGGGGAAAATTTCAGAAAGATGCAAACCGGGGGAAATTATTTTTAAAATGACAATTTGGAAAAAAGGAAAAGTAACTAAGGGAAAATTTTTTTTTAAAAATTCCTTTTTTAAAAAATTGTTAAAAAAAATTTGAATTATAAGGGCCAAATTTTTTTAAAAAAATTTTTTTTTAGAAATAAAGAGCAATACATTAAAATAAGGAAAAATTTTATTTTTAAAAATTTTAATAAACCGAAATTTTTTTATGAATAATTTTTCTTTTTAAAATTGTTTTTTGTTTACCATTTAAATTTTAAAAGATTTTTTAAGCTTCTCCAAAACGTCAAGGGTAGCAGCCATAGGAAGTAAATTTCAAAAATCTCTACAAAAAAAGGGCTTTTTTGGATTGGGAACAAAATCAACTTTTGGGGAAAAAAATAAAAATTTTGTTTTAAACAATTGAATATCTTTTTTTAAAAAGACTGAACTTTATTATGACAATTATTTTAATGGGGAAAAGGGGCCAAAAAAAGATCGGGGTTTATTCAGTTAAGAAATCTTTTTTTTAAGTTTCTATTTTACTATTGGGAACCTTTTTAAATTTAATGTAAATTTAAACCCGGTCATTTTTTTTAGGTTTCCCATTTGCAAAAAAATTTTTTTTTTTAAATAATTTTTATGAATAATTTGTTTAAACTGGAGTTTTCACAAACATGTGGATCTTTAAAGGAAACAAATTTTATAAAAAAAGGGAAAATATATATTGCTCATTCATACTTTTGCCGGGAGAATTTTAAAAATATAGACTTAAAAAATTTTTAAAAAGCCTTCTTTGGGAAACAGGGGTTATTGGAATGACCCCAAAAACCTTTTAATAAAAAAAGGAAAAATAATGTATTGGAATATTTCAAAAAATTAGGGAAATTTTTAAAAAGCCTTCTAGTTAACGGATTGGGACTATGATTAAAAACAATTTTTAAAAAAAAAAATTACATTATTTTTACAGTATTCCTGAAAAAATTTTAAAATTTTTTTAAATAAAAATAAAATTTCTACCCTTTTGTTTCCAGTCATTTTAAACCGGAAAATCCGGGGCCAAAATTAATAATGTTAAAATCGGAAAATTTTTTAAATGATTTTTTCCAAAAACCCGACCCCGTTGGGTATACTTTTACATTCTTCTTTTGGGGGGGTTTTCAATTTAAATTTAAGTTTTTGGGGAAATTTGGGTTTTGGGGGGCCCAAATTTTGGTCTTTATTTTTTATTTTGGCCCACCTTTTTATTCCAAAAACTGATTCAATTTTTTATTAAATTTAGAGAATAAAAAGGGTGAATCGACAAAATATTTTTTTAAAAATTAAAATGTTGTTCAGTGGATGCTTTTTTTTTATTAGGGCGATTTTTTCTGAAATTCCCTTTAAAGGAAATTTTTGTCCGGTAGATGGGCCCTCAAATTATCCAAGTGGTTTTTTTCCAAAAAATTTCCCCCTTTTTAAAAAAAATTATTTCTTCATCGTTTCCCAATTGGGGCAGTCCTTTTCCCCTTGAATAGTACTCCTTTTATTTTAAATTTTTTTTTCAAATAAAAAGTTTCCCCTTATTCCACTGAATTTCATTATCAATGCATGTACATTTTAAAATTATGCAAAAAAGTGGGCCCCCCAATTGCCCTTCTTTTTGAGCATTTAAATTTTTTTCCAAAAATATGTTCCTTTCCTTTTGCAGCTAATTGACCATTCTTCATTTTTTAAGGTTTGTTTTTAAACTTTCCAACTTTTTGTTTTTCCCCAGCTGGGGTTTTTTTTAAAAAAACCTTTACCTTTTAATAAAAAATAAAGTATTTGGAAAAAGGGGAATTTTTTTTTGAAAATGCTGTTTTCATAAAAAAGCTTCCAAAAAATTTTTCAGTTTTTTAAAACCCTTGGTTTTAAAAACCTTTTCCCCAAATTCATTGTCAAATCTTTTAAAAGTTTGAAAGTTTTGGGGAAAAATTTTTTTAATTTAGGAAACATAATTTTTATTACATTGTTGAATCATTCAATTTGGGGGGGATTTTAAAATGTAAATTTTTACTCTTTAAAATTTTTCTTGAAAAGAATTTTCTAGCATTGCAATTTTTTAACCCTTATAGTTTGAGCACATGTTTTTTTCCTTTTAATTTTTTAAAATAGCATTGATCCAAATATTTTTTATTAAAAAAGATTTGTTGAAGGGTTTTTAGACAAGATTTTAAAAAGTTAATTTAATGCTAAATATTATGTTTAATTTAAAAGGTATTTTAAAATGCAAAATTTTTTTAAAAACATGCAGTTGAAATTTCGGGATGATTTTTTTTTTCAAAAATTTGTTTTTTGCAGTGTGGCCCTTTTGGGTTTAAAGGAAATGTATTTCTTTCCACCCAAAAAAATTTTTTCACTGGTTTTTGAGGAAAAAGGGGAAAATTTGGGAAGTTAAAAAACCAAAAGTTTAAAAACACAAAAAAAAGAAAACATTTCTTTTTCAAAAGTTATATAAGTTTCAGTAATAAAATTTTTTTTGGTTGAAATTCCATGTAGGAAATAGGGATTAATGGGGTCATGTTTCACAAACTTTTTTCAAATCCGAAAAACACACCAAATGTTGCTCGTATTTTTTGATGCCCCCATTCCAATTTTTGTACCCCAATCCCCACAAACTGGTTTTAAAACATTCACCATTTTTTTCTTTTAAAAAAAGGTTTTTTAAAAGGTTTTGCGGTTCCCTTTTTTTGAATTTACAGAAAAAAAATTTAATTGGGAGAGACTTTTAATTAAACCCTTATAATTAGATAACCCTTTAGGTTCCCCGGAAAAAGAAAAATTTTTAGAAAATATTTTTTAAAAAAATTTGGGAAATTAAAAAAATTTTAAACCTTTAAAAGTTTTAGGGGGTAAAATTATAAATTCCCCCAGTAAAAATTTGCTTTAAATAAAAAAATTAAATACAAATTTTTACAAAATGTTTTAATGATACTTTTTGTCTAACAAAATACATTTCTCCAATTTTCAGAATATAACACATGTCTCAGTATTAATATTAAAATTCATCATAAGCTAAATAAATTTTCATTGTATGAATGTAAAAAAATAATGTAAGATCTTACGCGAGGGCAGATTTCACACACATTCAAAATGTTCTTCTCACTAAACTACTATAAAATAATGTTAAGTCATTTTTATTGCGTCATTATGCGTTCGATGAAATGAAATTTTGTTCCCAAGCAGTAAAATTCTTTTTGACTTTTTTTAAAAAGTTCAAACATTTCTGAATCATAGGTTGATTGATTGAATGTTAACGTCGCACCGTTCAGCAACACGAGGGCTTTTGGCGACGGACCACGTAATTTTGAACCATGGTCAAGTGACGCGGACGACACCTGAGCTCCCACCCCCCTCTCCTAACTACCACACCAACGGGAGGACGTTTCAGCTCTCGATAGATTTAACGTACATCGCTACCCTACACGGCGGGTCTTTAGTGGTACTGGGCTCGAACTCGTGACATGGCAAGCCATGGTCCGATACCTATACCACTCGGCTACCGCGGCCACTTCTGAATCATAGGACAAAAATTGTTAGAGAAGCTCATTTTCGGCACTTCGGATTTGGCGATTTTTATCATGTTATGGTGAGATATCGAATTCATTCTAAAATAAATAATTCCAAAAAGAGTACCTTGGCGACCACTTTTAGTCGCCAAAAAAGACTGCGCCAAGTGGCCTCTATACTACACTTGAACCCAATTTTCATTCAATTTGTAGAAAATCAAAATTCTTTAAAAAAATTAGATACTTAAAATAATCGTACAACCAGTATTTCTTTGACGATTATTTTCAGATAAAGAAAAAACTAATTCATTGTTAGAATTTTTTAACGAATACCACATGCCGATGAACACTATTATTTTTCCCTACTTCATCAAAGTAAAGTACAAATTTTGTTACAAAGAAACGAATTCTTTTCAAAACTATTGGTTGCAAATATAAATAATTTCTACAAAAAAAAAAAAAAAATTAACATACAATATAGCTTTGTAACTTGTAACACGACATTTCTTCTGGATACACTTCAAGTTATTTTCACTTTATACACAAAGCTTATTCAAACCACAACCCGGCTTTCATTCATACAACACAATACAGTATGGTCTCAATCACGCGGCTGGGAGAAACCCATCAAAACGGCTGCCAGAAACCCATTCCTCCTGCGTTCCAGAATAGACTCGTCCAAACGCAAACTCTCATTGCCAGCTATATTGTATTTGAGACGCTAGTATGAAGTTTGTATACATACACGCATCTGTAGCTCATCCTCTTATTCATTAAAGCTGAAAATTTTATTTATATATAATAACTTTTATTTTTGCAACATCTTTTTAAACCTTTATTATAATATAATAAAAAGAATATTAAAATTTAATAAAAATTCATGACTTCCTCCCAGATTGTGAATATTTTTTTTTACTATTTTGGGAGCCAAAGAAAATTTTTTGTGCTATTAGTTAGCACGATGTCCTGAAAAAACTAAATATTTTTCTATTTTAAAAAATGCCCCTTTTTTGCATTTGGGGGAAAAACACCTAAAATAAGATATAATTTTAAGTACAACCTCTTTTCGGGGCCAATTTTAATTTTCATGGTGAGTTCTGAAAAAAAGGAAACATTTCACAATTCAGTTTTCAAAAAACCCATATTGAAGATGTGATGAGAAGGGGTAGAAAAATTACTTTAATTTAAATATTTATGGTACTTGCATATTATTGTTTTTTTGCTTTTTTTTAAACCCTTTTTTATTTTTTTAATAAATTTTTCCTTTTGATTTTATTTTTATTTAATTAATCCATTTCTTTTGGACAGGTGGAAAACCCAGGAAAATTTGAAAATTATCTAAAATTTCAAATGTTTTTTTATGGCAGAAATCCCTTTTTTTACAAAGGGCCCCTTGATCAAGGATTTAACCCCTTTTTAATTTTCCAATGTCTTCATATTTGGGTTTAAAAATTTGGGTATTCATTACTGAATCCATGGAAGTTTTATGTAGATTAGATATTTTGCTTTTTTTCATTTGATGTTGTTCTTTTTTGGATTTATATCTATACTGGGATTATGCTGGTTTGTTGCAAGTCTTTTTTAAAAAGAACCATTGTTGTTCTTTGTTGAAAAAATAAATTTGGCTTGCATATCACAAATCTTATGCAAAAATCTCCCAAAGTACGGGAAAAAAGAATGAATGAAAAATATTGCATTTTTCCCACACCTGATAGGGCATCTACATGATCTTTTTCCCTTCCCCCAGAATGTCATAAGTGAAGATTGATGACCCTTTTTCACTTTTTGTTAAAGGGTTTTTTTTTCATCACATTGAATGTAATTCATCCCTTTACGTCCTTTTCCCTTCCCCCCTTTTGGTCTTTTCGAATCGGGAAAAAGGGGGTTAATTTCCCACCCCTCCTACTTATAAACACGAGAAAAAATTTTTTTGGGGAATGGGGGCAACAGTAATGAAATTTTTTTTATCAAACCCTTTTTCCCAATTTCCCTCCCTTTTTCTTAAATTTTTTAGTTGGCGGTGCCACCGCCCCAATTTTTTTGGGATGCCCAAGCCATTTTTTATAGCAATAAGGCCATTTTTTTTGGCCCATTTGCATAATTAAAATAAAAAAAATTTAAACCCAAAAATTTGATTCTTTTTCTATGAATTTTTAAAAAAAAATTTTTAAGAAATTAAAAAGTTTTTGTTTTTCCTTTTTAAAATTTTTTTTAATTCAAATTTAAAATTTCCTTTAAAATTTTTTTTAAAAAATAAATTTTTTGAATTAGTTTCTGATTACGCCAACTACAAAAAAGTAATTTTTGGAATCTTTCCCCCAAATGCCTCCTTCCAAGCTTTTGGGAAATAATTTTGGTGTCGCTCATCAAAAATTTTTTGTAAAATTGGGCACTCGTTTTGATTTCAATGAAAAAGGGAATGAGTATTTGGTTGTTCCCGGATAAAAAGGGTTTTAATGGGCTTTCCCCTTCGTGATTTTCATCATGAAACCTTGATGCCAACTAAAAAGAATTTTGAAGTTCCGGGAATGGGATCTTTCACCAATTTACCCGTTCGAAATTTTTTCCTTGGCCCTCATTTTAAAAAGAAATCTTTTGTAAATTTTGGAATAATTATCCATTTCGCCCCCCAACTGGTTTTTATAGTAATACGGATTTTTTCGTGTTACCTTGTTTTTTTTAACCAAATATCGACTGAGGGAATCATCTGGGCAGAATAATTTTTTCGCAATTTGCTTGCCCCCGAAGATATTTTTTGGAGTTTCCTTTTCGTTTGTTAATCCAAATCATTTTGGGGGAATATTTTTTGTTTTTAAAAAAATTTGAGCCATTTGGAAAATTTCCAAGAAAAAATTTTTAAGATGCAAGACTGGTTTTTTCTTTTTCAGACAGAGAAGTTTTCCGGACTTCCGGGTTCATCCCCAAAATGCAGTTTGGGATCCCTCGAACAGTTATTTTTTTTCACCTCTTCTACAGTGTGAGTAGAAAAAAGAAGCGGGTTTGAACCCCTTAAGAAAAAATTTTTTTCATATTTTTGAGTTTGTTCAATTTCGGATTTAAAATTTTCCATTCGATAAAAAACTAAAAAAATTTTACCCCCCATTTTTTGGGTATTTTTTTAAAAAAAAAAAAAGATTTTGACCCCTCCAACTCGATTTTTTTTCCTTTTCAAAGAAATCTTTTTTTCCCTGAAAAAAAAACGTTTCCCCTTAAAAAAGTTTAGTTTCCCCTCGGTTTCGCAAATGTTCATGCAAATTAACAATCGGGGGAATGGAAAATTAACCCAAAATTGGGGGGTTGAAAACAAATCTTTTTTCTGGGTGAAATTTTTAATGCGCATATAAATTTTTAAACCCAAACGGTTTCCCCATTTTTTGGGGGAAAAAAGGGGGTTTTTTGGCCCCTTTGGGGGGCCCTTTTTGGAAAGAATTTCTGAAAGACATTTCAAAATGTGCAAACCAAAATAAAGAACAATGTTGGGTTTTTATGAGACCAACAGGAACAAAAAAATCCAAAAAAGTTTTCGGGAGCGGGATCCCAAACCCCGGGGGCCGCCTGTGGCCCCCCCGAGTTTTTTGAGTGGGGGGGGAATCGCCCCCCGTTTTTCAAGGAATTTTTGCCATTTTACATTGAAAAATTTTTAAAAAAAATAAAGAGGCTTTTGTAAAAAAGAAAAACTAATTATAAAACCCGCATGACAGTTTTGTAGGCGGAGAATGTAAATTGGGCTTGGGATCACATGATGAAATAAAACCAAAAACTATTGCATTCCCAAAAAAAAAATTTCCATTAAACCTTTTGTTGTGGTTTGATAAAATTATAGTAGCCCCCCAAAAAAAAATTTTTTTTAAATTTTTATAAATTTCCCCACTTTTTAGATGTCCAATACCCGGTCTTATAATTTTTTCCTTTTAAATTTCCGGTTTTGTTGCGGCCCGTCCAAAATGTATTTTATCTGTGGGGCCCGGCGGGGGAAAAAAGGGTTAAAAAAATTCCGGGTTTCCCAAAAACTTTTTGGATAATTATATCGGAATTTTTATATGTTGCAAAAAAATTTTTAAAATAAACTGTATTTTGTTTAACTATTTACATTAATATTTTTTTTAAAATGTAGATTAAAAAAAATATTATAGGGATAATTATATAGGGTGCATTTGAAATGATTTTTTTAAATTTTTCAAAATGAAAAGTACAGCAAAAGAAATAAAAATTTTTTAAGATTTTTTATTTTAAAGTTTGATATAATGCCCCTTTGGTATATTTTTTTGGGATTAAAAACTAATTATTCCCAAAAGTATCTATACCCATCTACCAAATATATTTTGTTTTAAAAAACCCTTGAAGTTTTTAAATTTTAAAGCGATTATATGAACCTGCAAACTTTATTCTGCCAAAAAAAAAACCTTATGACCTGATTTAAAGACCCAAGATTGGGGGGTATAAAAATTTTAAGAGAGATGTTTACAGCCCCAATTTTTTACCCCACAATAATGGGGAGGGGGGAGCTGAATTCAATTTTTGATGACTTAAAGTTGTTCCTGCTTTTTAGAAAAATTCCCCCCAAACGCACCCAAAATTTTTTCCCCTTTGCCAGCCGATTGACGTAGCGTTGGGGGGGGGAAAATCTTTGGAAAAAGGTTTTTAAGGGGAAAGGGTTTTTGTGTGGACAGGAAGAATCGGGATCATAGAATCCCCGGAAAAACCCTTTTAGATCATTGAACAGGAAGAACCGGAAAGAAGGGCCTATAGTAGAAAGGAACAGGTTAGAATATGAAAAAAAGGGAATAAAATTTTGATTTTTTTTGATGAAAACAAGGTTTCTATTGGGTTTTTAAAAAGTTTTAAATATATCAAAATTTTTCTAAAAAATTTGGGACTTAAAAGGATGATTACGTTAAAAAAATTTTTTATGTTTATGTTTTTAAAATAGTATTAGCCCCCATTGTTTTTGAAAAAAAATTTTTAAAAACATTTAATGCATATTTGGTTGATATTTTTTCATTATAAAAAAAATAAGAAAAAAAAAAAAAATTTTAAATTTTATTCCAAATAAAAAAAATTTTTTGCTAGGGGTTTTTTTAAAAAAAGTTTCATAAAAAGAGAAAGGTTTTAAAAAGGGAAATTAATTAAAAAATGTTCAAAAAAAAGTTGCAGCTAAAGTTTCAAAAAAATTGTTAAAAACTAAAAAAATTTACCATTTGTAAAGTTCATAGCTTTAAAATTTAAATTTTTTTTTCTTTTTAAACTTTGGGTAATTAGTGTGTGTTTTTAAAAAATTTTAAATTTCTTGCATTTGTTTTTTTAAAAAAGAAAAATTTTAAATTTTTTTAAAAAGTATAATGTTTTCGCAAAAATCCAAAATTTTAAAACAATCCTAGTTAGTTTTTTGGGGAAAAATTCATCTTCCTTAAAATACAAAAATAAAAGGAAGAATAAGGGCGGGAGAGTAGATACTGCAAAATTTAAGGGGAGATGTAACCCCTAGAAAAATTTTCATTTGAAAAAAATTTTTTTGGGGAAAAATTAGAGTGATTTTTTACATTTTTTTTTGGGGTATAAAATTATAAATATGATATAAAATTAGATTTTTTAATATACATTTTTTTTTAATTAATAGGGGTTTGTTATTTTTTTAAAATTTTTTGGAGGTAAATTATTAGCCTACAAATGAATAAACAAGTTACAGACAAGATTTTTTCCCCAAAAAAAACAATTGGGGGAAGAAAAAATAGTTATCCAGTTTTTTTAAAAAGAATCTGCAGTCTCTTTTTTGTGTATAACTTCCTTCCAAACTTGTTTAAAATTTTTTATTGAAGATGAAGAAATAATAACATTTTTCTCTCAGGAAAAAGGTTGTTTAAAATTCTAATGATCTAGGGAAAATTTTTAAAAAAATTAAATTTTTGAGAAATTTTTTCCCCCTTTAAAATTTTAATATGTACATTCTGTTTTCTTGAGTTGTACTTATAAAACATGTTTTTTTACAAAAATTTGGGTTTTTATAGAAATTTGATTTAAAAACCTTTTTAAAAGTAATTTAAAAAAGGGGTAAACCACTTTTGCCTTCAAAAAATAAATAAATTAAGGATATTAAATTTCTGGGGACTTTTTTCTTCCCAAAAAATAAAAAAAAGTAAAAAAGATTAGTATTCCGGGAACTATTTCAAGTTAAAAAAACATTATTTTTTTCAATTTCCCCCATTCAGTGAAATTTAAAACATTTCTCCCGAAAGAAATTTTTTTAATATAACTAGTAGTACTAATATCTGACCCCCAAAACAAATACTTTAAAAAAAAAAAATGAAAAAAATTTGGGTTTTTTAATAATTTTTTCAATTGGTTAAACAAAAATGGGGGATTTTTAAAAAAAATCAAACTATCAATGTTTGATTGGGAATTTTAAACCTTTTGATTTTGTACCCGGAAAAAAACCATATTAACTGATATAGGGGCAGTGGTTTTAAAATTTTAACTGAAAAGCCCAGAACTTTAAGGGCTTTTTTGAACCTTTTGAACTAGAAAGTGTTTTCGTTGAACCCCCATTCCATATATAAACTTCCGGAATATATCCCAAAAAAAACATTTAAAGTAAATCAACATGTTTATAGGAATTTTTAAACCCAATTAAAAAAAGAATCTAAGTTTTCTTTTTAAAATATTTACTCATTGATAACATAAATTTGATTCAAGGGCACGTATCCCGGGATTATATTTTTTAACTGGGTATATACTATGTTTTTTTCACAAACCTTCAAAAAATTTTGGTCTATTTTAGGTTAAAAGGAATCACATTAAATGTGTTGGGTTTCCCAAAATTTTATTTGTTTTTAGCCACCTTTTTCTTTAGAAATATATTTCACTTGAACACGATGTTTTGAAAAAGGCCCCAAAAAAGTTTATTGCCGTTGGGGAAACCTGTGTATTTTTGAAAACCCAAAAAATTTTAAAAGCTTTTTTTAGATTTTAACATTAACTCTGTGGGAAAATTTTTCCCTTTCCCCCCATTTATAGTGGCTACGGTAGCCCAGGGTCAAGGGGTATTGGACGTAGCTTGATGCCCCCGGGGTTCCCCCAAGACCACCAAAGACCCGGGGGGGAGTACGATGCACATTAAACTGTCGAGAGCTTAAAAAGTCCTCCCATTGGGTGTGGAAATTTGAGAGGGAATTGCGGGTCAGGTCTCGTCCTTGACCATAAATTTAAAATTATGAAGACCGTAGCCAAAAGCCCCTCTTTTTAGCTAAACAGTGCAACGGTTAAAATTTCTCACCCACCCCTTATAGGTGTTGTTTCCCCAAATGAAAAGGGCATTTTCATTTGGGAAAAAATTTTTTTTTTCAAGACATTGTGCCGATTATTGAGTATAAAATTTCGGGAACCCAGATAGTAAAAAAGAATATTCTAAAATCTAGAGGGAAATATATATAAATAAAAACAATTTTAGTTTTTTATTTTAAAAGTTTTAAAAGGTTTCAAAAAAAAGTTATTTTATAGAATAAAATTTTCAAAAAGAAAAATGGAATTTGTAACTGTACAAACTTTAAGAGAACATGAATCCATTTTTTCAAAACATATCTGCCTTTTTTTTTTGGGCTTTTTGGGAAACCCCCGGGTTCTGTGGGAAATAAATTTGAAAAAACCAATTTGATAGAGTAAAAAAAAATCGCTGGGAAAGATTTCAATACTTCTGTAGGGTTTTAATGATTGTCTTTTTAAAAAAGAGAAAAATAATTATATTTTTTAATTTTTTAAAACTTAGTTCACATTCAAATTGATTATTTTTAAAAATTTTGGTAAACCCGAAAAAATTTCATGAATTCATAAAAATTATTCCAATGTAAATTTCAAAAATTTTTGGGGGGTTAAAGTCAAAAAGAAAAAATTTTATGTAGAAAAGAAAATTTTTATTTCAAAAAAAAATTTCAACATTATATATACACATATACAATTTTTAAAAACCCCAAAATTGGGGACAATTAAAAAGGAAAATTAAACAAAACAATTATACAAAATGCAATGGGATGTATTGAATAGCCACTAAAAATATTTAAAAAACTACAATAATAAATACATGTAGCCTAAATAAAAAAATCAGCTAGTATCTCAATCAAAAAAAAAATCCTTTTTTAAAACACAAATTAAAAAGAGTACCCTGAAAAAAAAAGTCAAGAAAAAGTATATAATCCATATTTTTTTTTTTTGGGGAAAATTTTAAAAAAGTAACATAACAATAAATATTTTTTTCATTCAAATTAATATCTAATGTATAAAAAAAAAGACATTCAAATTTATAATATTACTAACCTTCAATTTAGTATAAAAATTGTACCCAAAATAACAGTTTTTTTCTTCTTACTAGTTTTCCAAAAATGCCTTTTTTAAAAATGGGGACACCCCATCCTTTTAAAAAGTATACATTTTCTCATTTCAAAGTTCTAAAAACCCGATATTTTAAATAATTTGAGTTGTATTACTTTTTTTAAATATACATATATAAGCCCAAAAGGATTTCCCTTAAGTATTTTTCAATTTTCATTTAAATATTCCCTATTTACTTGAAAAAGGGCAGGTTTCTGAACTTCCTGTAAATAAGGAAAAAGGTGGGGAAAACCCGGGTAAAAAGAGCAACACACATGTACACAAAAAAGGGAAAAATTATCAATTACAGCAAAATGAAGGTATAAAATAATTTACATCCAAATTTAACTATAATGAATCAAGATTTTGGATATATAACAAAAAATTAAATTTGGGAAAATCAAATGTCTGAAATTTTTTAAAAATTTTTTGATGAAAAATTCATGGTTCTATTAAAAAAATTTCCATTTTTTTAAATTACAGACACAATTAAGACTGTCTTAATCTGTACCATTACTGTTTTAATCAGAAAAACACGGGGAATTAATGACCCTTTTAAAAGACATAAAAAGCAAGGTTAATGTAAAATAATACTACAGAAGACCCTTCAAAATATCCTTTAAAACTGAAAAAAATAAAATAAAAAATTTTAATTAGAATGGGTTAAATTTTTTTTTGATTAAAAATTACCTGCATGTTTTAAACCAAAAAACTATTAGTACCTATTAAATTGAAAACATATTTTTAAAAATTTCATTTTCGATGAGCAAATGAGAAATCTTTTCTGAATTCATCCATCCCCCCCTAAACAAAAAAGTGTTTTTTTTTTTTACAAAAAAAAATTCATTATTCTGGGAAAAACTTGGAAAATTTAAATTTTTTTTTAAAAATGTTGATGTAAAAAAAATAATCGTTAACTAATGAAAACAAATTTTTAAAGCTAACCAAAAAAAAAATTTTTTTTTCAAAAAAAAAAACGGACACACTACTGACCTGAAATACAAAAAATTTTTTTTACTATAAATTTTGATAGAGATTGCTACAAGTTTAAATAAATTTACCTTTTGTTCCTTTTAGAAATAAAATAATTTAAAATTTCCTTCGGGTTATTTGCAGAAGAAAATAAATCAATCTGGGAAATTATCCATAAGTAAAAATACCCCCGGCGGGTCTTTTTTTTTAAATTATTATTAATAGGCAATATGAAATTAGTTTTAAAAAAATGTTGATTTTTTTAAAATCGTTAATTAATTAAAAAGATTTCACAGCTAGATAAAAGGAAAAAATGTTTTTAAAATATTATTAAAAACTGACACACGTGCTATGCCAAACTGGAAAACAATTTTCAAAATTTTCCCCTTTTGGTAATGAGGGAAATTTTCCCTTTCCCTCACGATGTCAGCGCCCCCTGGTGATTTCGGTTATTTTTAACATTAGGATTCTTCCTGTACCTATGGGCTTTAGCCGTATTGTATTTGAGACGCTAGTTAGACTCGTCCCTTCCCTATTGTTGGATTCCCGAGATCAAGACGCTAGTTGCGAGCACTAGACGCTTGTGAAAAATCTACTCTTTTCAACGCTTACGCTGTTTTGAAGCACTAGGGTAACCGAGAAGAAATTTGTTGCAACTGTAACAGTAAGTACCTCTTATTAATGCCTGTACTGTGTATCGTCAAAAGTGTTCACTTGACAACCTTATTTAATTAATTTTAGTTAGATAAACCTGTAAAATAAGAAACGTTCTGTGTATAAATGGTATAAAACAAAGCCAAACGTCTCAACGTATAGGTGGGAAGGGTACTTTGGATTTGGCGCCGAAAAACGCGACCGGAGACCGGGCGCATAATACATCTGTTTACATCTGGATTATGTTGGGATTCTTTTTATGAAAAGAGAGATCTCACTACTGATATATTGTCAACCAACAATTAAGAAGCCAAATGAAAAGACATCTCCTGTGCAAAACGTGTCCCCTAATAATACTCTACATCATTATTTTTCTGTGCCTGAATGTGCGTTTGAACCGCTTTCACTATTGGCTATATTATGCTTCATTTCGCAGCATGTTATTTTACGAAATTTGTTAACAGTATAATACCAAATACTGAGATTTCTTTTCCTTGAATCGCTGCAGTTGAATATTAGTGAAAAATGTTTTGTAATATTCAACTGGCAAAACTAATAGGTTATGCCATGATTTTAATTTTTTTTAACTCTATGAGAAGGGTAACTGATAAAAGATGTGAATTTTATTCGTATGTGATACACAGAAAACCCTTAAATGTATTGTTTTTCATTAGATACCATCATAAATATGTTGCATTTATTTTATTTGTTGTCAAAAGTGTTATATACATTTTCATTGGTTTTAAAAGAAAAAAATGAAGCAAAAGAAAAATGGTATTTTTCTATACTAAAATTGACTTATTTTGCCAAATAAAAACATTGTCAAATGCAGTTATCCTTATTGTTTTCAAACAAGCATAGAAAACAGTTTTCCACTGTTAAAAACATTTCATGATTTTTATTCGAAACAATGGTCAAGAGTGTAAAACATAAATACCATAGAATCTCCTTGGACATATATTAGTTAATGCATACTTGTAACATAAATATTTCATAGGATTGAAGTGTGTATTAATGAATAGTAAATTTGAATATTTTTGTGGAACTTAAAAGCAGAATGGTAAAATAATATGTGTATAATTATATACCATTCACATGATTAACTACACTAAGAACTTTCCATCCTTGGATAAATTTTAAAGAGTTCGAAAAGGTTTTTACCTTAATTATTAATACATAAATCAAATTAAAATGAATAATGCATAAAATAGAAATAAATCTATAACTGTGTTTCACTCTTTGTCTTTCTATATTACACAATATAAAAATAATTTTTTTATCATTAACATTTCTTTGATGCCTTTAACTATTTCCAAGACTTCACTTAGAAAAATTTTTGTAATGAGTTCATTAGAGTTAAAAGCACACTTATATGGATTGACTTTTTTTTCATTTATTTCTGTTTTAAGTTTATTTGTATATATAACTGTCAGTATGTATGTTTTATACAAATGTCAAAAGAAAAGTAATTAGCTGAATATTAATGTGTTTAAATTGGAATATACTGTGCAGATTTATTGGATTTTTTTTTGAAATATCTCATTTCATGTTTCACCAAAAGTTTTAAAAATCCTGTTTTCTAGCATCATTAAATTATGTTTTTAAAAAATTGTAAAATTCTCAAAGAAGATTATTGAATGTGGATAAGTGCACTTTAATTCTGAGTAAATTCAATAGCTTTCATCCATTGGTAGGTAAGAAAACATAAAAAAAAAAACTGCCCTTATTCAAATTAAAAATTGACATTCAGAAAGAATCAGATTATGTAAGGTTCTTAAATGTAGTGACATTCTTAATATAGGACATGATTCTAAATTTCTATATTTCAAAGCAAATAAAAATTACATGTTAAAGTGAACAAAAACTCAAAACTGACTAAAAATTGAATGGATCCAGTGGTTTTATTTAGTTAGAATGCTGATGAATAATGTTTGAATAAATTTAACAATGAATTTATTAAAAAAATTGAATAGTTTGATTTTTTTCCGTATATAGTGTACCGATGCATAAGTTGAGTATGTATTTTGAAACGTGAGGAATTATTAATAAATTTAGCAATTCTATAATAATTCACTCTTCTGCTCAAAGGAAACGTGTAAATAATTGCAAAATGTATATTAAAATCCCTTTCTCTTTTTGATGCAACAGATCTCCTTTTATTATATATATAAATTTGTTTTTATTAAGAATAGGAGTCTTTATTTAACCTGCCATCTTTATTATTTACTTTAATTTAATCTTTATTTACCTTAAGGTTCCAGAATATGGTATCAAATAAATATATGTTATTAGAGTTCTTAGGGGAGAAAATGTTTCTGTAAATATACTACTGTCTATAAATTTAGTTCAAAAACATAAGTTTTTTAAATACCAAAGTTTGTCAGACCTTAGACATATCTTGTATTATATATCTTTGTTTTTATGATGTAAATTACTTAAGATTAAGAATTATGCTGCAGAAATTAATCAAAGAATTAATTACAGTGAAATGTGTTTGCTTTAAATTGTGGTGTTTATTATTAGAGTTTTCATTACATTTTATGCTTTTTCTCAGATGTAACATGCAATACAATAATAGAGTATTTTTGTTTAGGAGTGCAATTTTTCTTAGTTTAATAAATTTAACAATTTGGTTGCTTTTGCTTAAATTGTCAAAATAAGAAAGCATTATTGACTATTGAACATTTGTGTGAAAAAAATCCAGTTATAAATTTAGGCACTATAAACGTAATCTCGTTGCATCAAAACAATGACATTACAGGCAATATTCTAATGTTTTAGAGGTTAAATAGTTATCAAATGAATAGAATGTTTAATTATTTGATAAATGCTTTGCATGATAATAGAATCAAAATATTATTCAGATATTTTGTAAATATATTGAATTTTACTTCTATTATAGATGTTATGTATGCTCCTTATTATCCTTGTTTTAGAGCAAAATGTATGATTCCTCTTAAGCAGAATTTTAGGGACCCACTATAAATATAATTGTCCTTTTACAATACAGATCATTATTTTCTTGGTTATTTTGGGGGATATATATCTTTGCAGATTCGATTTTAAAATATGGATAATGCCTTAGTTGTTTGTTGGAAGAAAGAAAAAGAAAAATGAATTCTGAATATAAGTAAACTTTTTATATTTAGAGATATAGCATAAACAAAATATATTATAATTGGGTCAAAAACCCTGTTTAGTGAAAAAAAATGTGTGGCTTTTAAAATTAATCCTAGAAGTTTTAATAGGAAATGTTTAGTTTTATGCAATTTTTATTGTCAAATTTTTGATATATTTTGTAACTTAAATTTTAATAGCATTATTATTTAAAATAATTAATCTAAAACCTGCACCTTTTTATTGATAATTGTATCCAGAACTTTTCTTTTTTGTAAGATTGGAATCATCTGTTATATGTTCAGAATCAGAGTAACTAGGGCAATTAAAAATGTGATTATTTTACAAGTCATTAGTTTCATTGTAATTTTTTTTAAATGGATCTACATATTTTTTTATCATACTTAAAAGCCTTTTAATATTAAAATTTCAAATTTTTGGAAATGTTGAACATATTCATTCAATATTTTTGTAAAATGTTAATGTTATGAGATTTATTCATGAAAAGAATAGTACAATATTCAGTAAAACATTTAACATTTTCTTTCTATTGAACTTATGAATGAGGAAATTATTTACATCCTTAAATATATGTAAAGCTGGGTGCTCTTTAAAATTATTATTCCTTAGAATAAGCTCATACAATGTGTTTCTTTTATAGTTCATGCAAAATATAAAATATTTGACGATGGGAACTAAAACACTGGGGGTTTCGCTTCAAACTGAACATCTAATCGAGACTTCTGTTCATGCACCTCAGCGCCCAATGGTCACATATACTGAGATGTGCACAGTAGGCCCTGGCCCTCATGGGCTATTGCGCTACTGAGTTTGTCTTTTAAAGTTGCAACATATTACAATAATTTTAAAAGCTTTATCATTTGTCTCTCTTACTCTTTTATTTCTTTTGCCTTTTCTTATTCTATGTATTAAACTTAAAATTATTATCATTATAAAAATGTACTTTATCTTTTTGTTGAGTGCTTTTCGTTGTAAGGCATTAGACCCGGAATATTTGGATCCAGGGGGTTTAAATTTTCACCCTTCTTGTTTCAGTCCTTTTGATTTAGTCATTTTCGGGGAAAAAACACATTAAAAACTAATTATTGAATAAAAAATTTGATTAATTTAAAAAAATTAATCATTAATAACAAATACTTAATTAAATTTTAGGCACTATATACTTAGAATTATAATCAATCGGAAAAAATATCAAGGGTTTTCCGGGCCTCCCCCCCCTTTTTGTGCGCCACTGATGTATTGTAATATTGTACGCAATTGTTATCCCTCTACGATTTTTTTTTTCTTTTATCCAAATGTGGTACATTCTAAGAAAAGTTTAAGAGATGATTGGAAGAAAAAAAAATAGATTCGAGAAATTATTAATAATATGAAAGCATTGCAAATTAGCAATAAACCAAAAGTTTTCTTGAAAGGGACAGCTGAAAAAAGGATGACATTTTCAAAGTATTTCACTTAATACAATTCTAAGAAATTTTATCTTAATTCAAGTTGATTAGTTAAATGCTCAAAAGTAATGATATTATTTATTTTATGAAAAACTACTAGTTGCAGATCTGTTTATTAACTTTTGTTCTCTGTTGAATGAAAATTTGCAAAACAAAACAATCTTGCTTATAAAAAGTACTCTCTATGGGGAACCAATAGGGGAAAAAATAGCAAAAATTATTGGGATATTTTGAATCTAATATATTTATAAAAGTAAGAGTAATCATTCGATATTGCTCAAAACTCTCTTTACAAAAACTGGCAATGTACTCGTATCTTATGCAAAAAGTGAAAGTAAGAATGGGCTAGAGTTTAATATGTTTTGTTGAATTTGTTACAGGTGCAAAATACGTTATGGAAAGGGTGAGAGGTAATGGAAAAAATACGGCTCTGCTCAAAACATAGTTTTTATTTTGCCTTGTCTTTAAGAGCCATAAATTTTTTATCTTATTTGATACATCTAATTTAGTTATTCCGTTCTAAGCTTGCCAACACGCAAATTTAAAAAAAAACTGAAAGTGTTTTTATTTTTTCACGTTCAATAATGATGGGAGAATCGAAATTTCAATTTTGTTTCTATTAAAAATTAACCAAAAGTTGGATAATACTCATATATTATTTATTCATTATTACTAATTTTTTACAGTTACGAAAATTCATTTATTTTATTGCGACTCAAACTTTACTTAATGCCTCATTAAAAAATTTTTCTTTAAAACACGTTTTTTAATGAGAGTATTCACGTCAAACTCATAAGAAATTATCCAAGATGTATTCTACATTATAAAGTAAGGTAAAAATTTCGGGCCCGGCAATGAGACTGCGAGTTTCGGTTAAAAAATGATTTTATTTTTCTACATAATTCCTCTTGATTTCATTGCACTGGGTCCAGCGTTTCAACAACATCAGTATTCTTTCCTGGAAGTTTGAGTCTGTAAAGATTAAATAATATACTTTTATAGCCCTCTTAACTTCATTGAACGTAAAACGTTTTCCAGGATCAAATTTTTTAAAGTTTGGGAACGGATGGAAGTCTGAGGGTGCTAAATCATGAGAATAGGGGGATGACCGAACAAATCGTAAACCGAATCACACAGTTATCCCATCGCCAACATACCTTTGTGCACTGATGCGTTGTGCAGAGAAAAGATGTCTGGTCAAAAGGATTGGAGTAATATTCGCTTGTAATTGCTTTGCCTTTTTCAAGGTAATCAATTAACAGAATCCCTTTCGCCTCCCAAAACACGCTAGCCATGGCCTTTCCTGCAAATGCAATCGACTTCGCTTTCTTTTGTACTGAAACACCACCCACTGCTTCGACTCGTTTCAGGCTTGTAGTGTGGTGAACTCATGAATCCTTTATGGTGACAAATCGCGGATCCCTATTGAATCTGTCTAAACATTGCTGCGAAAATAGTTTTTCTTTTGATCAGTAAATGCGTTCCCCCCCCCTCTTGCGCAGAGCTTTTGCATCCCTAATTCCTGTGCAAGATGTTTCGAGCCCTTTCTTCCCATATCCTCACAGCCCAATTATCTCACTCACCCATCGTCCCAACACGATATAATGCACTTTCCCTATAATTTTCGGTGTCATTGCGGTTTTTGGTCGTCCTTCACATGGTTCGTTTTTGAAAGACGTGCGACCTCTGTAATGCTATCTTCTGTCAATGTTAAAAGATAAGGATTGAACGACATACACATTTATGAGCAAGTAAAAGCCCCAATAATAATACAAATTGCTATGGATGAAAATCAGATAGTTGTTTAAGGGATGGCGATCTTTGAATTTGGATTTTTTAAGAAAATATGCAGTTTTATTACTGTCTTGTTGCAAAATGAAATTTGAATTTTCTATGTTAAAGTATAGGAGGTGATGCCATACACATTTTAACAGGAAATAGATGATTTTTTCGAATGCTAGAAATTACACTTCCCCCTTTTTGTCTGGCAGAGCCAAAATTCAGCTTTGTGTCTAGTAATTTTTTTAATTTTATGTTCATTCTAAATTATTTTTGACTTAGTTCGGACTAACTGCGACTGATAGCGCCAGAATATTTTTTAAAACAAATTTATTCTTGGCTACATATACTTTTTTTCGGCAATATCTTTAAAATATAATCGCCAACTGAGATTATGGTAACTTTTCAATTGTGACGAATAATGGACAGTGGAAAGAATTTATGATGCACAGACTGAGGCACCCAAGCTCTGACGATGTGAAACTGTACTCGCCGAGAGCACCCAAGCCAGATAGACACTCCAGAAATCTTAAATATGACTTGGACGCTGCCGATTTTTTTGCATCATAAAAATCCACCGACTTGGATCGGGGTCGAAACCGCAAACTTGGGCGTAAGAATACAGCGCAGAACCAACTACGCCACCCAGTCGGTTAGCTCTTTAAAGCTGTATATAATTTTTAATCTTTTTCCGCATTGTAAAAGGTATGAGACCCCTTAAAATAAATATAAATCGAAATCTACTTTCATTCACGAACGCTGCATTTTGTCTTGATCATCATTTTTATTTTAAACTTCATAAAACACTTTGTAAACTTGTGGGTTCTTTTCGGATCGGGTCGTGTTCGAATTGTGAAAAAAAAAATAATTACTGTCAGAATTTTGTCCCTCTGTTTTATTTAACTCCTTCTATGGGACACTTCATAAAAAGAAGAAAATATCAAGATGGTACAAGATTATAATCCATCGTCCAGCCGTCTTCCTGCCTCCGACCACGTTTTTTTCCGCCTTCTCTTTTCTCGCTCACCTCGTTCGATCTCTTCCGGTCTGGTCTCCCCCTGTCGTTGCCAGGTCCTTCCTGTATGTAGTGGGCCCGCTACCAGATCTCGTGTATCGTTCGACCTGTTGCCAGGTGCAAGCAGTAGATCCTTACACACCTCTGACTGTCTATGACGCTACTCTGTTTACCTTTCTCAAATGTGGCACTCCAAAGAGGGAAGGATGTCGCCCATCCGGTATAGTGGTTAGTGACGCTTACTGCGATGACGTTGGGCCTGGGTTCGAATCCCGAATAAGGCATGGACGCTTGTATTTTAATTCTTCATGACTTTAATTTCCTTCATCGTTTGTGATGTGTGCTTTATGCTTACTTCTGTAAGCCCATATGTGATACTTTGTGGTGCACAGAGATTTATAAATGCTCTCAACAAAAAGAGAAAGAGATAGAAGTAAGACAAATATATATAAAAGTCGCACAGACGGGAAATCGGGTTGCCATGTTTGGGAATAATCTGCGTAAATCTATTTATATATTTAAAAATCAATTTATTCGATTAAAATAAAATGACAATTTTTAATAAAATATTAAAAATAAATTAATATTTAATTTACAGGTTATTTCTATTCTCTAACAAGAGAGAATAGTTAAATGTGTTGTGTATTTTTAAAAATATTAACCTTGAACAAATTTAAGGGAAGTTGGAAACATCTCTCTATATACGTATACTTAATTTAACTCAGTGGCACGACATCCCATCCCATCACAGCCAAGTCCTACTGTGCCCCACTCAGTATGCGCGACCTTGGGCCCTGAGGTGCATGAGCAGATGTTCCGGTAAAATAGTCAGTCTGGCGCGAAAACCCCCAGTGTTAAGTTCCTAAGCAAGCTTGACACACATTTTATCGACCCACTAAAGGCATGAAAGGCTGAGTCAACCTTGCACCATCCGGTGTTTGAACCTCGAAACTGTGGCGTGGAAGCACGATGCACTAACCACTTAGCCACTAGGCTTCCTATATATTGTCGCAGGAAAATGATGAAATCAGGATTTTCATCGAATCCCTAAGGGAGATGATCATTTCACGCAAGATGTTAAAATAACGTCTCTTTGAGATCATTTCCCTCATGTGTGTAAGTGATTTGATCCAAACTGTTTTAGTGAAATGATGAAATGAATAAATAAGCAATTTTTTTAAAGATATGGGGTTGATATTTAGGGGATCGATAGTACTACTTATATGGTTAGGTAGCACAAGGAATTGACCCCTCCCCCCGGACAGCATTTTGCCAATGCAAACTCCTGACTATTTCATTTCACCGAAACAGTTCAGGGTTTGATAAAATCATTATGGAAATGACCTTGAAGAGACGTTATTTTAGCATCCTCCGTCAATTGATCCTATTCCTTAGGGATGATGTGAAATCCCTAGGGAATAGGGGGAAAACACCCCTTATCCCCTTCCCAGAGGATTAAAAAACTCTTTCCATAAAAACGCATCAATATTGACTCATTTTAGAAAAAAATCGTAAGAAATGCAAAATTTCGTTATTTTGTAAGAAAATTTATTCCATATCGTGGCAAAATAAGTGATCTTTCCGATTATGTAATTATTTTTGTCCGATTTCGTGAAGAAAAGAATGATCGGAATTTTAATAACGAAGAAAAAGTAGAAACTGTTCCTTCTTTCTTCGGACAGATTTAGCACATGCGCAGAAACGCGCGTAATGACGTTTTGTTAACGCTTTCCTTTTTAAAAAATTTCCTTGTGCTTATAATATTTCCATACCAGGGGCTTTATATGAAAATCGATTCTTAAGGAGTAAACTCCAAAAAAACCTGTACTTATTGGGGGCGTATGGTAGTTGCTTTAGTCTTAATGTGAAACCTGACATTGTTTTTGTTTGATTATAGCTTCAATATTCGGTTTTTCTTTTGTGCAGTTGGAATTGGTAAAGTTCCTTGCGTCTGTCTGTTAACGGTGTTCTTTCTTTCTATTTTATGTTCCTCATTTTAATAGAAAACTTCACAAACGTAGTTACCGCTAAAGATAGAAGACATGGACAATACATATTTACAAATTCCTGGAGACTTGTGTTCGGTCAACAAACACTGCTGAAGACTCACTGTGTAGAGGCAGCCGCTGCACATTAAATTTATCGAGGTTCAAATGTTCTCCCGATGGTGTGGTAAAGAAGTTAGGAGAGGGATTTACCAACTCAAGTATTGTCCTTGTCACTTGACCACGGATCAAATTTTTGAGGTCTATCTTTAATAGCCTTCGTGTTGCTCTGCAGTGCGACGTTAATGTAACCCCCTTCCCTCTCACTCTCTCTGTCACCTACTTCGAATAAAAATCGATTAATGTAGAATTTTCAAGTTGTTTGTGTAGAGAGATGACAGATTGTCATAATTTCGTTCCCAGATCGTTAATTTTAATCTGAGATGAGGTTCCTCTTCCAATAATCTGTTCCTTTTTTTCGACAATGCTGAAAAAGCAACTGCACGTACTGGGACGTGTTAAAACATAGGCCAACTAGCTCCATTTCCAAGGCTTCGTACTTGATGAGGGCCTCATTTCGTTCTCAACTTCATCTTAATAAGACTGTGATACGGATAATACTAATGGTCAAATATTATTCCCGTATATATTCTCCGGAAAACAGAGAATTTCAAACAACTTGTCAAATGGCCAAAGTGGTAAAACTGTATTATAATCTAATGACCGTTGTCCATGTTTAGGCCAAGGCCAAATACCGTAAACAATCATTCCACTAATTTAGTCAAAATGCGGCCATCGTTCGAGCCTGTTTGTGCCTAGGCTTTTGAGATTGTGAATAGTGCACATTTTATTCGTTTCAAATTACCATTTGAACGAGTATTTGAGAATGTGTGCTAATACTCTCTACTTTTAAAGATCTAAGGTAAGGTCTACTTTTGTGCAAAGGGGCACAGGGCCACAAAGAGTCTTTAGGACGCACTTGTGCACTTAAATATGCAGTTGGAAAAGGCAAGAAGTACTTCAGAACTAGTTCTGTTGAAACCGGATACACGTGTTGCATTTGTTGCCATAATGATGTTAAAGTACACTCTCCTTATGTTTATTTTGCAAGAGTTCGTCTGAAGCCAATTCAAACAATTGATTTTCTTTCTCATGCGACAAATCTTCTTGCATGGATGTTATGCTAGTGTTAAACGGGTATCTTATCCATTCAATATTTTTGTTTAAATCAGCGAAATAGTTTTTTAAGCCCACTTGCAAACTTTCCAAATGCTGTGTTGTGCATTTTTTTTAGTATTAGCATCAATTTTTGTAGTCGAACTTGTTATAAATTCATGAAGGAGGGAAACGAGTCTACTTCTCCATTGCCAACTCTTTTTTGCCATAAACTTAGTTTTACGATGGCAGTGTTGACGTGAAGTAATAAAATTTCTTTGCCTTGTAACAATTTGAGGCTATTTAAACCAGCGAATATATCTGCTAAGTCTGCTACTTTACAAAGCCATCTCCAATCAAGTAAATAATTTCTCAACTCAAATCTATCATTAAGAAAACATTGAAGTTCATATTTAAGTTCAAACAATCGGTTTAAAATTTTCTCACCAGTTAGCCAACGAACATAGATAAGAAAAAGAAGCTGGGCATGATTACTTCCTATTTCTTCACATATTGTTTAAAAAGTCATGCATTCAAAGGACGGTTTTTAATATAGTTAATGGTTTTCACATTTTCATTCAGAACTTTCTGTGGATCAGTGGGCATTTTACGTGTTCCTAGAACCTCTCTGTGTATGCAAAAATGTGTGGATATTTAGGGTAACATTTTGAATACTTGCTATGAGTCCTTTATTAATTCCGACCTTTTTTTGCTCCATCTGTGCTTATTCTAACAAATCTATTTCAATCATTTTTTTATCTTGCATAAATATATTCTTAAAATTAAAGATATTTTCTGTTGTGTGATTTAATAAAGGTTGACAAAATAAAAAGTCGTTATGAATTTCTTAATTTTTTTTTTCGTATCTAACAAACGCCAGAGGATTTGCAGTGGACTCGACGACTTGAAAAACATAATATCGACTTTGAGAAATATCAGATAATAACATCTGTTTCATATTATTATACATATCAATGATTCGTTGATGACCTGCATTATTTGAGAGAGAGAAATGCAGTCAAGATTTGTTTCGCTCTTATCTTTTATCTGTACTTTTACCATTATCTTGACCGCAGGCTTGATTGAAATTTGGCCAATGGTTTCCGCAACACTACATTTCGCAAATTAAAAGCGACACGCGATACGGAGTTTCAAGTATTTTTTGACTGTCACCTGTCAAACCCCGCATTACTTTTCGAGACTGTGGTTTAAATCCTTAGTTTATATCTAATTGTTTGTCTCAAAATGACGCTTTAAGTTGGATGGTTTCATGTTTTCATTTGTTAGATTTTGAAAACAAATGACGGGAAATAGAATAGGCTTATTTTTCATCTCCAGTCCATTAGAATCCAAATTTAAGATATTCTTTGTCGTACTTCCAAGTTTTCCTTGATTTTTCTTAACGGGTTCTTTCAGAATTGAACTAAATTCGTCGTTAATTTTACTATTTCCTCTTAGATGATTGCAATTATAATCATTACTTTATTTTGGTGTACTAGTTTCAGGTTTGAATCTGTGATTCATAATCTATGTTAGGGATAAAAATTATATTTTATAAAAATAATCGAAATCACAATGGAACTTATCAGGGCCGACGCTAGCAGTTTCGCCGCCTTGGGCAAAGAGGTAAAATGCTCCCTCACCCCATTTATAACAAGAATTAAAAGAGATAACCTAAACCTTTCCCCATGCTTAATAATAAAATAAAACGTGAGCAAAAAATTGCTATCAATAATGTTGAAGTTTGGATTAACAAAAAATTATTAATTTATGTTTTTGGCACTAAGTTAAAATAAAGGTTGCACAGGAAAAAATAAGAGTCATTTTTAGTGTATAATTATAAAATACAGATATTAAAAAATACTAAAACAAATTATAGAACCACTAAATATTAAACCTTAATTACATATTAAAAATAAACACATTTAAACCGAGAGTTAAACTTAAAAGTGTTTCTTTCTCACTTTTAATTCTGAAAAAATATTTTATAATTTTTTTAACATTAATTTCTTCAGCCAGTTCATGTTCAATGGCTATTGTTGTCAAGCCGTTTAGTCGATCCTCAGTAGTAGTGGAACGTAAAAACTTTTTAATTTGGAGAAACTCTTTTCTCCACTTGCCACACTCTCTCTCTCTTATTGGGAGAGTAAACAATATTCTTAAAACTATAACGAGATTTGGAGCAAAATCCAGGTTCGATATGAATTTTAAAATCTCGATTGGATTTTCTTTTATATTTAGCAAATCAAAACCGCTACTATCTCGTCTGCCAGGTTCAGCGCATTTATATATGATGAATTTCCATCAGTTAACACTGTTTCTAGATCTTTACAATACTTTAGTTCGTAGTTTTGAGGAGTATCTTTTAAATCACAAATTTTGTATAAAAATTGGAAATAGTTGCTGTGGGTACTGATCAAATGAAATCTGGATTCAAGTGCATTGATCGCTTTATCTAATGTAAAATAAAACTCTGCCTTATATTTCAAAGTAGGATCTTCTTTCGGTTAATCTCGTGCCTCATAGTCGAAATTAAGATTCCTGCTTCGAATTCTATGACGTGCCTGGGTGAACTCAAAATTAGCCGGTATGTCAATTTCGTCGGCGAGTTCTCGAGCATTGCAAAGCATTTCATTAAAGGCTGTGTCCGATTTAAGATCCTTGAAAAAATCTTTACAATTCTTCAAGAGCTCCGTAGCAGATGATAAATCATAGTCTTTTGTCTGCAAGAGCTTACCTCTAGGATTGATACAATTTAAGATTTTGTACCAAATTACAATGCAGCTGAAGAGCTTAAATCAGGGGTACTCAACCTTTGTTCGCGCCGGGCCGCAAAGACATGATAGGTATTTCACGCGGGCCGCTTACACATGACAGTTACTTCATGCGGATAATGGAGAAAACTCACTATAAGACCAAAACAACTTTGACAAAATTTGTAAAACTATAATCTTTGGCTTTTATATTTTAATATTATATTAAATTTTCTATCAAACACACACACACAAACATTTATTTTTATGACTTTTTTATAGTTATGAGATAATTTCTATTTCTTTTTATCAATGACCAAGACTCTTGCTTACATTGTACTATTAAAAAAGAAAAAGATTACAAAATCGATTTATTTAATTGCTGGATTAAAAGAATTTCTTGCTAAATTTTTAGTACATTGTTCTCTAATATTGAATTTTTAGGCAATGGGCCATGACCGGGTCTCATGCGGGCCGCAGGTTGAGTATCACTGGCTTAAATTGCTTAAGGGGACAGTGGACTTTCAAAAACTTTTTTTTAATTATGAAGTAAGAGTAATGAAAATTTATGAGCATATACACTGGAATACAACTAGATCAAATATATCTTTAAAAATTTCAATTTAAATTTTTTTAAATTAAAAAATTAATAAATTTTAAATTTTTAAAAACATTCCATGCTTCCAATTTTTATTTTTGACTTCGTCTAACATTATTAATGTTTATTAGTACACGTTACACATAAATGGGTATTATTTAGCAATTTCATGCACCGGTTAATTTTTTAGAAAGGTTTTTGTTCATTTGTACTTAATTTTCTGTAAAATATCAGATTTTGTACACTAAAAATGAAATTTAACTATCTAAATGAAGTCAAAATTTTAAATGGATACCCAGATTTATTTATGTACTTATCAGTATTCTTCACGAGAAATTTCAAGCAATTTGCTCAAAAACTGAGACGCATGGAACATTTTAAAAGCACGTAAATCTGAAAAAACAAAGTTTTGAGAAAAAGTCATTTTAAAAATGTTTTTCCACTTACCTTTTATAATTGTTGTTCTGATATTATTAAACATCCATTTTATTTAATAACAGACATATTTATACTTGGTTATTTATTTACAAGCATAATTTGAAGAGAAAAAAATTAATAAAAGAATAAAATGGTTTCACATGATACAGTTTTTCGGTAAAATGTTTTCAGTGATAGTACAAATAAATATTAATTTACTGGAAAAAACATTTAAAATTTGCCAGAACCATATGTTTCACCTTTTTAATGTTCCTTGTAATTTTGGATGATTTGGCCAATTTATTACTGATTCTTTTCTTTTTCCAATCACTAGAATTCTTTTTTTCACTCTGAGCTAAGCGTCGTTTATCACGTTTATGGGAAATGTCCACAGATACAGCACTTAACTCATTGAGCTCAATAGCTAAACTATTGAAGCAACCAAAATTATATCCACCTATGGCAGATATAACACACATTTCAAGTCGCTTTTAGAAACAAAGTTTCTTTTGGGCAGTTTTTCCAAATGACACTGTGGATGCTTTCGTTGGCATTCTGAGTTTTCCCCGCACTGCATCTTTCTAAAAGCTCATCGTTTGCAAGCCTTTGATATACTGGAAGTATTTTTCCAGAACTTGTTCCGAGAGCTTAGTTTTCATCAGTGAATGGGACATAGGGTTCTCATTTTTAGCCAATGCCCTCTGGTAAAAGCACCATGATGTCGAACCAGTAGGGCATTTACTATGCTTTGGAGTTTTATCTGTTGATGAACAATGAAACAATGAAGCTAAAATTGCACCTTTCATTTTTCTTACATCTGGTGCATTGTCTTTTATAGCTTTTCTGTAAAAGTTAGTCAGTTTCACAATGGTATTTTCTTTGAGGTTGCCCTCTTTCCGCCCACCAATGGTGATACCTTTACTCCGCCACTCTGAAATTTTATTACGGAGTCCTGTGCCAAGCCTTTTTGCCACGTGGTTAATGCATTCTTTCACAATTTTTATGCAGTCACCATACACATTTAATGATGATAAATGTTGATAGGTCTTGGCATCACCATCTGACAAGATGCTCACGTATCGCATACCACAATTTTTAATGGATCTTTTCCATATAATTTCTGCAGCTTTAATTTCCATGGCATTAGAAGATCCTACATAATTTCCGCTGCATTCTTCTTGGTGTGATTTGTACCATATGGAGTACTCAGCACTATTTTCTCCAAGATCCCTTTTTGCGGTAGTGCATTCTGGGCAATATTTGGAAAGGATTTCGTAATCGATAATGAGCCCAGTCAAAATGTCGATAACGATTCCTATCCCGTACAATGATGAATGTCCCCGTTTCTGCCATGTTCCATCATATGAAACGGTGATGTCTATAACACCAATAGCAATGCCGAGCAAATCTTCATGGTGTTTTCGGACCACTTTCCGGGAAATTTCAAGAATGTCTTCTTTAAAAATACACTTTTCTTCATATAATTTAAGTAAACATTTTGAGAATGTTTTCTTATCCATTGCATGAATGCCAATAGCCATAGAGAAAAGTTCTAATGCTGCATGACCTTTCCCAATTTTTAGAAAAGCTTCAACGAGCTTTTTATTTGCCTCGAAACATTTGCTATCATCATCTCGTGGGCTAGAGAATACAGAATTAAATATTTTTTTGCAGCTTTTACATTTTAGTTCTATTTTTGAAGAAAAACCATAAGCACCATTACACTCAACATCCAATGAGCACATATCACATTCATTACATTTTATGTTACATAAAAGAGAAGACCACATATTATTATTCATCAAAACATATGTACTTTTCTCACTAGGACAAAAAGTTGATGTTGATGTAGAAGGAAACATTTGAAATTTTCTGGCACTTGCATTCAAATATTGTTCATTTTCACCAGCATCTGAACCTTCATCACTAATAGAGTTTTCAGTATGCATAATAATTGAATTTTCAGCAAGCAGAATATCAGAGTTTTTAGCACACACAGTACTATCAAAATCACTTTGCATGTGATTTTTCCCCATCTCTTTTGTACTTTGGATGCACACAAACTCCTTCTTTTTGATGGCCTACCTTTAGGTTTTCGATAGCGCCTACTAATAGCATCCATTGTAAACAAATACAGGACAATTGTAGATGTTTTTGAAGCTTTTTTGTGGATTTTAGATACAAAAATTTGATTCCGTAGAGATAAATATTACTAAGAAACAGACAGCAATCAAAGATGTGCAATTTTAAAAACAGGCAATACTTTCGACTTTTGTAAACAAGTGGAAGTAAGTAAACAGCGATAAAACAGTTAAAGGTTGCAGTTAAAATGTGTAGTTGTTAAAACACGAAAATATTAATTCTAATATTAAAAAACCTCAAAAAATTATGACAACCTAAGCACATGCTTTTGTTTACATTTTTGGGTCCATTTAAATTTTTTTAAACGCTTATAACTTTTTAATAAAATTACTTAGACACATGCGGTTTCTTGCATATGGTTCAGTGAACTCACGAAAATCATAATTCATAAAAAAAATTTCCATATTTTGGACGATTTTCGCCAATTTCAAAGTCCACCATCACCTTAACACAACTTAATATTCCAGGAGCCTTTATAGAGTTGTCAGTCTCCAAATTATTACAAACAGCAAGCAAAGCATCGTATATCCCTCCTACTTGATACCTTAGTGGTTTTAATGCATCTATTCGGCTTTCCCAACGTTTTTATTTGAAATCACTTATCTACTTTATCAATTGTGTTCATCATATTTTTATTTCTGTAATGCAAATTTTGCTTTCACTTTAATTAAATAGTTTTATACTAGGAAGAAAACCAAAAAAAAAAAAAATAGTACCTCTATTCTTTCACATTAATTATTGTTCTGTAACAATAAAACTTTAATTAAATCCTTTTTCTGTTGCTTTTTATTTCTGTCATAATTTTGACATTTTTATTGTTGCCTTTTTTAAAGATTTTAAATATTGCTATAGATTGAAACCTATTATTGCTAGATTTTTTTCTTAAATATACATACTAACGCTTTTAAACCTTTTCACAATCACGAAAAATACATTTTAAAGGATTTTTGAGAAATATAATAGAAAAATGATACAGTAAATAAAAAGTATTGCAAATTGAAAACACCGACTTTTCAATTTTGGATGCACCATTGTTCTACGGAACACTGATTAAGAACCTCTCGTTTTTGTCTTGGATGAGTGGTTATGTTCTGACACTTTTTTGATAAGATATTGAAATAGGAATTCCAAGTATTTTGTATTTGTATTCGATGCAATTAAACGATTGGGAATTAAAGCCTTTATGTATTAATCACAAATAAAACATATTTTAATAAGATTGAAAGATAATTTTAAAAATGCTTTGGACGTTATTCAGGCTTAAAGTCATTGTTGTTTGCTTATTAGGGCTGCTAACTCTGTTATTTTGATATCACTATATATTCAAATTAATTAGCTATTTTATAATCGTCTTTCGAAATTTAAAATTCACGCCTGAAATTTTGCAATTTATCTAAAGGATGTTATTGCATTGAGTTAAATATTGTATTTTTTAAAAATATTTGTACTTTTTTTAGTTTAAAATCTTAAAGTCTTTTAAATATTTTCTTAAAATTTCTTCATATTAAACTGCAGATAATTTATTAACTCAATTTTTAAATTTTTCGAAATATGCATTTTGATGAACTTTATTATTAGCATACATAATGTTTTACAATATTTTAAAGATATTATACATTTTTATGTATTTTAATAATTAATTATACACATAATATATATAATTATTTACATGATTAATTATACACATAATGTATATAATTATACACATGATTAACTATACTAATAATATATATAATTAGTTATACACACATAATTATTAGACTGCATTAAATATTCCTTCAAATTGTGTGTGTAAAACAGAGGTTCACAAACTTTTTTGTCTCATAGACCCCTTGCCATGTTTTTCGGTATGAGGCGGACCCTGCTTAATTAATATTGAATTTTTGCAAATTTATCAACTTAAATGTCTTTTTGACAGCTAGTACTACTACTACTTTAAAAGAATTAAATTTATAACTAATGAAGTATAGAGTTAAAAGTTTAAAAATTATGTTAATTAATTAAATTAAAAGTTAATTAATATATAAAATAACTGGTAAATAAAATAACCAAACAACACACAATTGATTTTAATGGGAGGGATGAATCTGGTGCTGCAATAACAAATTTTCAACAATTAGTATGAATCTTGTCAGGTTTAACCTTAACTCTCCTCTGTTAGTAGTGACCAATTTCTTTTTTTGTTTTGGAGATTGGCAACTGCGCTGAAACTCCTTTTTACTAGGAAAAATGATTAAAACACTTCCTCCCGATATTCCATAATTCGGGACAAATAACAGGTTTGCCTTTTTAAAGCCAAAATTGCTGGCATTCGTTTCTAAACTAAAATCTTCATTGGTGCATATCACGATCAGTTCCTGTTGTCATGTGAATTTTTTTTCAATATGACCATATAAATTCATTGCCTACTGTGGTATTACCATAGTCAAAGCAGGTATTGTCAAACCTGGTTTCAAAATCTGAATAAAAGGCAGTTAAATGTTGAACATAGGTTAAAACGTGCCCACAGATTGTCTGGGTTAGTTTGAGAAAATTCCGGACCTCCAGTATTATATTTCTTTAGTTTAACTCTGGAAAGAAACACTGAAAGGCTCCTGTTTTAAAAAATTATGCTGTCACCTTGTACGGGCAAATTCACCTCATTAAATTTAGTAAATAAATCTGCTAAGTAAAATTTGGTTTCCACGATTAAGTTTTCTTTTAAAATTTAAGTCACGATCTAGTTTAATGAGAGCCAATATCACATAGACCCCCACTTTCACCTCATTTATCCCATTGATATTTTTTTTGCTGACGTGATCCCCTTGGAGGTCTATATAGACCAGTTTGGGAATCACTGGTGGAAAGGATCTTAATTAAAAGAAGTATATATATATCGTGCAAATTCCTCCTAAAATGGCAATAACATGCAAAAAAAATATCGTTCAAATTTTTAAAATTTAATCTTACAAAATAATGGCTATCTTAACAGTCTTAGAATAGATTAAAAAAATTATATGTGTATTGCACATGTTACATTCAATAAAAAGTAAAAAGGGTGTATATAAAAAAAATTAACTTTTTTTTCCTTTGAAAATTCTTTTAACAGTTTGAAGCAATATAAATTAAATATTTAGCAATTATAGACTAGTTCATTTATTACTAAACAAAATTATCACAATATATTACGATTACAAAACAAAATCATCATAATAAATATAACTACGTTGTATTTCAATTTCGAGCTATTGCTGTTAGGATTCTTTATATATGGTAAGTAATTAATGAATGTACTCAAAAGCTCATTAATGTTTTGTATTTTAAATGACCTACTATCGTCCTTTATAAGCAACTAATCAACATGAAAATATTCTACGAAACTGACGACTTTTATATTTATGTATATAAAACGAGAAATATAAATAAATAAAATAGAAAAATCACAAATGCAGCAAAATAATATTTTTTCTTTTATTTATTTATTTTTTTTTTATCTTACACAATGATTAAAATTCTTGGCCATTAAACCTTGAAAATCTAAAAGATAATTTGAAAATGAAAATATTGTTACCTTTTTTGTTGTCCGTCTTTTTTGTCTGCATAAGCACAGGAAGCTAAAAGAATTAGTTCGGAAGTCAAACTGACACAAGATTCCCTCAGCTTTTTTCAATAAAGGGTCTTTTTCTCAGGGTCGTTCTGCCCCTTTCTTTTCATTCATAAAACTTGACTGTGCTTTTCATCACTTTTGTTGAGACTAATCTCTGCCAAAATCTATCTCTTTCAATAGTACCCGAATTCACGCATGCAAAGCAGCAAGAGTTGTACGAAATTAGTTGAAAGAGAAGGAACCGGATACCGAAATTCTTCTTTATCGCCCCTTCCCCCATGGAACCCGCGTTGGGAAAGACGGTTTTAAATACTAATAAATACTCGTTTAAAAAAAATTGTCGGTGTACTTATGTACGCACGTAAGAAGTTATACTTCTTTGGCGTAACAAGATTAAGATCTTTCTAAAAATCTTTAGAAAGGCAAACTGAGTCAAGGACGAAAGGCGGTCACGAGCAGAGTTGAACCTTCAGTCAATCGGACCAGCAAAACCTGAGATAATCATGACTTAACTAAATTTAAACACCACCACACAGGGACAATAGGACCAATAACATGGGGTATTTCAGATTGTATCTGGAGATGATGTGAACCGAATGTGACATCTGAGGCCTCATATTGATCGACTCGGTGGGAAGAATCGTCCCTGAGAAAATTAAGACATCCGCCTGAATAGCCCCCAAGTTTTGGTCATTTTAAAATAATAAAACATTAAATAAAATAGAAGCAGGGCACCCAGCAACTCGAAACTGGGCCTGGGTGTGAGCAAACACAAGAGGAATCCATTAGAACCGGTTCGGAGTGTGTAGTTGCAAATGGAGCAGCGCTAGCTCGGGAAATGAAAGCGTAATTAACTCCCCGCGGAGGGGAACAACTGTGACGTAAATGGTCTCGTACATCCCAACGATACACAGAGTAGAAGGTAATCCCTATCTCTGTAATATTGTTACGTCATCAAAAGATCGAACCCCATAAGAAAAACATGGGGATTCTAATTTTAGTGATAACGCCCACCCCATAATCCCCACTATCTACACACAAATTGTAACAGATGAAACAGCTCAACAAGGAGAACCTATAGTCCGAGTTTCCTTAACGAATCTCAAAAATTCTCGAAGCTATGCCGGATTTAAAAAAATTATAATTTTAAAATAATGGTCCTGAAAAAATTTGTCTAGGATGCTCATAGGAAGAACAATCGAATCCAGTAGGTGCGGTCGACCAAGGTGGCATAGGATTCGAGTTATTTCTCGGGAAGCCCTGTAAGGGAAGGGCACCAATTCCACGTAAAGCTCACGCTAAAAAGAAAATATGCCGGGCCTCCAAAAATCAAGTCCCGAGCTCAATTCCTTAGGGAGGTGAAATTTTTTCCAGTCCCTATAGGATTAACATGGGAGCATATTTTAGTGCTTAAGCCCTCCCCAGGCCTACACAATGGGAATGAAGCAGATGACTGGATGGGTCTCGACGATTTGAAAACTTGGTTCAAATCTCAAGTCCGAAACTCAAACAGGAGCCAAGATATTGTGGATTTAAATAAATTTTAAAAGTTTAAAACAGTTAAAACTATGTAAGGAATAGTCCTATGAGCATGAAATTATAATAACTGGAAGAGCAGATCGAGAGGGATTGAATGATCGAGGTCCTAATGGACTGTGAGGGTGCCGAGATATTGACCAAAAAGCTGTAAAGGAGGGGAATGCTTGAGGGGATGCGTTCCAACAGATATGGCGTATAACAATAGTTGTTATGATCCCCCAAATATCAGTCCCATAGCACCAAAAAAGTGGCATGTTAAAATATTATACAACGGTATGCGCACGCGCATCGGTGTAGTGAAGGTATGCGCGCGCATCCTTGACGGTGTGCGCGTGCATCGTAAAAATTTACCCTCATCCTTCTTCTCTAACGACCAAAAAAATGGGTAACTTCAAGAATAAATATACGAATACAAAAGGCTCTTATAATTTGCTACAATTAATATATAAATGTGTTTATGTTCATCGCAATGCGTTCGTAGTAAATACATCTATAATCATACACTTGCAATTGTTATTTAAATAGGTAAACTAATATTTACTCTTATATTTTATGTACATGAAACATAATTTAAAGATTAATTTACTAATTTTTTTTTTAATTTCCTGCAAGTATGTTTGGTTTAATAACTAAAAGTGTTCAAACAAATGCATCAGAGAAGCTCTGTGGGCGAAGAACGAGCTCTCCCTACTAGTAGTGACATCACAAATCAGCACAAAGCAAAGGTTCGCAGACACATGGGGTATAGCTCAGTGGTACAGCATTCGATTGCTAATCGAGAGGTCCCTGGTTCAAACCAAGGTACCTCCTTCAGGGAAGTGAAGAGAAATATTTTTTTGAGAATTTCGAAGGCGGGAATGATCTGTCCCGTTTTGTGTATTTCTAATCATAGCATTTTCGTATCCGTACCTACGGAACACAAAGCAAAGGTTAGCTGAAGCGGGGTTATAGCTCAGTGGTAGAACATTCTACTGCAGATCGAGAGGTCGCCGGTTAAAACCCGAGTGTCCTCTTCTTCAGGAAAGTGAAGAGAAATATTTTGTTTGAAATTTCGAAAGCGGGAACGATCTGTCCCTTTCTGCATATTTCTAGACAAAGCATTTTCGTATTCTTTCCTAAGGAACGCAAAGCAAAGGTTCGTTGACACGGGGTGTATAGCTCAGTGGTAAAGTATTCGACTGCAGATTGAGAGGTCTCCGGTTCAAACCTGGGTTTCTCCTTTTCCAGGGAAGTGAATAGAAATATTTTACTGAGAGCTTTGTGTGTGAAGGTGACAATGATCTGTCCCGTCCTGTATATTTCTAGACAAAGCAATTTCCCATCCGTGACGGTTTGCGCGCGCATCGTAAAAATTCACCCTCATCCTATTTCTCTTAACACCCCAAAAGAAGTATAACTTCAAAAAAAAAACACTAGCACTCTATAGAAAACGTATACAGAAAAATAAAAAAATTTGCATACACATTTTTAATTTTTTTTTCTTCGAATTTTTATTTTGACTTGGGAACCCTGGGTAATCTTGCTTTATTTTCTTCATAAACTAGTTAATTTTACAGCCAATTTTCCACCTTCTAAGGTTGCCGCCCCGAGCAGGGGCCAGGCTTGCCTACCCCTAGCGCCTTCCCTGAACTTATTAAAGCGCGTAACAAACATTTCCTCTAAAAAAAAACTCACAAGAGCTAAAAATAAGTTAGTTGTCTCCGTAACAAAGTGCTGTATATTCCTGCCGTTTCACACCGGACCAACTCACACCTCACAAAACTGTCTTCACGTAGCTCATGAGGACGTAGAATTAGGCAAAGGTAAGCATGGTGCAATGCATATTCCCACGAAACTCCGATGCACCGCGTAACCCCGCCCTCCCCAAATACTCATCCTGTATTCCTTGGAGTACGCGTACCACACTTTAGGAAACACTGCATTACACCTTTGTATGACGCAAATGTATTTGTACAGAAAATTTTCTCATAACTTAAATAAATGTTGAAAAATTTTTTTTCCGAAATATTGATTCTTCTGCTAAAATAAGGTACTTTTTGGAAAAGGTTATTTTATCATTTTCCCAGGATATAATAGTTTTTCAACACTTTATTTATTTTTGAATACATAACGATATTTTTAAGTTGTCTTTTTGTTTTAATTCATTTTTTTCGTGCTAATTTGATATGGGGGGTAGTAGCGCCAAGTTTGTTTATGTTCGCCGTTGGGGATAATATTCAATAGGGTTAGCTTAATTTTTTTTATCGCTGTCGATGTGGTTGCCATGGGGATCTATATTAGAAATAACTTGTATTCTTTTTTTCCCGCTAAAACCCCTTTTTTAAGACGATATTTTTAAAAATTTAACCATTTTCATTTTAAATTTTTTCTTTTTTGCGTCTTTTGTTTAATTCTGGGCTACTTTCGAATATATATTTCTAAAATGAGTGAGTATTGAATTTTTTTTCTTAAAAGAATAAGTTTTTGGTTTTTTAATTATCGCTATAAATAGTTTTTTTTCGTTTTAAAAATGTTTTTTTTTTTTTGCGATGATACCGGGGAAGGAACTTGCAAAGTTTCATATTGCAAGCTTTCACTACTTTGTATGAATTCAAAATTTAATTTTTAAACATACATTATTTAATTTTTTTTATTCATTAAAAAAAGCAATTATTATTTGTGTAATCATCATATAATATTCGTTATTTATAATTGTTTCTTTTAGCATTTATTTATAACTATTATTACATATTTGTTAATTATTTATAATTAATATTGTTATTTGTTTATAATAATTATTATCTTATTTATTTATAATTATTATCTTATTTATTTATAACTTTCTTTTGTTTATTTACAGCTATTCTTATGTTTATTTATATTTGTGTATTACGAGTTCTTTTATGCATTATTTTTATTTTGTTACAATTCGACGATTATTCTTTTTAATAATTTATTTAATTATATTATATGATTATTTTTGTAAAAACCCGTTATAAAAACAATTATATGAATATTTTATATAATTACGATAAAATAAAATTATAAGATTATTATATATGCTATTATATATGCTTATAATACTATTATTAGTTCATATTACTTTTTATTACATAATATTATTATTCATTATTTATTGATTGATCTAGGTTATTTAACTCTTCCAATTTTTCATTTGAAATACATTTCAATGTATTTCAAAAAAAATTTTTAAATTATTGTGTATCGTTAAATTACCGCTGGCCGCCATATTGATCCCCACCGCAACAAGAAAAGCTTCTTGACGTGATCCTTATCACGCCAAGCAGCACTTGGCGCTATTACCCCCGTTATCAAATTAGTTCCGGTATCCGTGTATATGGATGGTATATCATCAAAATGTTTAAATTTCAAACGATAAGACTCTCTATTAAATTAAACAAAAAATGGAAAAAAATTGAAGGTTTTTAACCAAACTTCACCCTTTTAAAAACAAATATTTTTTCTAATTTCTGCCTCAAATGGCACATTTTTATCTCACATACTAACTTCTGTTCCCTTTTCTTCATTTTACAGTTTGTTTTTCAACTTGATACTTCCGAAGCAAGACGTATTCGAAAGAAGAGAGAGACAAGTTTTGACAAGAGGAGACAAGTTTTGAGATTTAGAAGAATTTTTTTTTCGGTATTTAGTTATTTTCGAAGGCATTATATGCTTATATAACATAATGTTGACACTTAAAGAAATTACACTAGTGAAAGTAGTTACTGAATTTTACAACAATTTTAACATCAGAGAAGAAATATATTCTTCCAGAGAAAAAATATGGAAGCAATTCATTAAGAAAATACTATCAGATTTAAATTTACCATTGACCTTGCAGGGGGAAATAATCGCCTTGATAAAACCCATTGTATTAGATGTTACCTTCTGGAGACAGGATCACCGTGAGATATTCACAACGAAAAAGGAATCCTGTCTTAAGTTTTGCTTTAATGAAGATGGAACGGTGGATAGAATCAAAACTGCAGAATTATTAATTAATTCGAAACGGTTGAGTGTCAGAACGCGATTCGTGCTAGCTTGTCAATATTGGTCTAGGTGGGATGTCTTTATTTTTTTTAAAAAATTACCCAGAGCAACAAGATATGGAATTTTACTCGAGTTTAAAAAAGGAAATAGAATATTTAACGAGCATGAAGAAGAAGTTGTGCAATGGATTAAACTCTACCAAAAAAGAGAGTTCTCTGAAGCTATGCCTTGGGGGTATAGGTTTAGTTTAAATTGGCAATGCGTGTCTATACAGAGTCGCATTGTGAATTATCTATCGCAGGAGGATAAGAATTTTATTTTTAAAGCAGTATTTGAAGATACGAATTTGATGCACGTTGGCCGCTTTTGTCTTTCGAGGATGAGTACAGATCATCGCGAACAGTTACTTACACGTTTTCCTGCGAAGGTTTTGAGTATATACTTACTTTGGCCTTACCACAATTATTTCCTGGATGCGGCCAATAAAGTTTGGGATTGTCTACCAGAGCATCACTTTATTTGCTTATTACACATCATTATCTGTCAGAAAATCGTAGCTATTTGGGAAGACTTTGACTATGTGGATCTTCTGCGGCAGTTCTGGCAAGAAAGCCCCGATCATTTTAAACAATATGCCGAAGACAAACCCATTTTTGAGGTATTGATGGGAATAGTGAAGCATGGATTCCCCCAGAAAGGTGTACCCAGATATTTCTATTTACATGATCCATATTTTGAATGTAATTCATTATTTTGTTTTGATGTAACAATTCCTGATATATGGGGTTAATAAATTTTATTTTTAAATCAGAAGATACTTAATTTATTTTAACAATTTTTGTACTCTATTTTTTAATTTTTTTTTTATGTCTTGCATCAAAAGATTTTCAGCAAACATTTTTGCTAAAGTTGATTGTGTAAAAAGATTGTATCTGTAGTACAATGCGCTCCATAACTTAGGTTATAATCTAATTTGTCTAATTTGAATATATATATATATAACAGAACATATATATAAGAAATTTGGGAGGAATTGCTCCCTACACACTTTTTATTGAACGTAATACACAGAAATTTGCACGCGCTTAACTCGAACATAATTTATAAAAAAAAAGTGCCCTTAGCAAAGAAGTTCCTCTTTGGGAAAGAACATAACAGCTTCATGTGAAAAAAAAATAGAATTGCAGAACTATACAAAAAAAGAAAGAAATAAAAATGACTCTAATAAAAAGAATGAGCCAAATAGCAAAAAAAAAAACTTTGTTTTATTCATTAATATCTGTAAATTATCCTTAAGAATTCTGGTTAAAAGTAAATGGCTGCTTTCTGTTGAATGTAATTGACCAGCAGACTGACTCTCAAAAAACTGACCCAGCTCTTTTATGTTCTTTTTTTCTTTTTACGATGGCAGTCACTATGCTTCTTTAAAAGGTACCCGGAATACAAAATATTTTGAATTATTGTACTTAAAATTGTGTACAGAATTTTGTGAATTATGAATGAACAGCTTTTTTAAATCAACGTCCCTGTAAAATTACTTCAGAAATGTACACTCTATAACAAAAAAAAACGACGCACCAAGAAGAAATTGCTCGATTGTAATGAAGTTTCATAAGCGAAGACATTTGTATCGAACGTGCAAGTGATTAAAATTTGATGTACAACGAATGAGTAGTGGAGCTAAAGCGCATCGGAATTGAACACTCAGCAGGTGTCTGTAAGAAGCGATTTTCATTATGAATGTCAAAATTTCTGTCGCATTGCGTTTTCGGACACCTTCGAACGACTGAAAAAATGATTGGTGCAGGATTCGAGCTCATTACGAGCAACTGTCCGAGTTTGAAAGAGGTTGTATCATTGGATTGAAATAGGCCGGTTTGGAAAATCACAGAATAGCTCGTCATATGGGTCGAAGCGATGCAGTCATTAGAAGATGCTGGCAAGAATGGGTGGACAGTGGCAGATTTCGGCGTCGACCTAGGGCTACAGCAGATCGGGAGGACAGATTAATTATCAGATCAACTGTCACAGCACCTAATTTATCGCTATCAACCGTCAGACGTGCCCCTCACGTGAGTGTCCACCGTGACAATTCACAGACCTCTGATAGAGCGAAATTTACGCTTGTACAGACCGCTACGCCACCTTCCGCTTACGCCTGCACGCTGTCGAGCGAGATTACGGTGGTGCTTGACTCGATCAGAGTTGAAATCATGCTGACTCTGGACGTATAGTGTTTAGCGACGAAATTCGCTTCCAACTGTGTCCTGATGATCATCGAAGACGTGTCTGGAGATGCCCAGGGCAGCGTGCCGATCCTGCTTTCTTTATTGCACGCCACACAGGCATTCAACTAGGAGTTATGGTCTGGGGTGCCATTTCTTTTGACAGCCGAAGCGCTTTGGTCATCATTACAGGCACACTTACAGCCAAACGGTGCGTCGACGACATTCTGAAACTGTTTTGCTACCGTTCCTTTTGCAGTACCTTGGCCTTATTTTTCAGAAGATAAAGCCAGACCACATGCAGCACTTGTTGCTATGAACTGTCTTACCGCTTGTCAAACACTTCCATGGCCATCCCGATCGCCAGATCTCTTCAATAGAGCTATTCTGGGGTATGATGGGACGGTGACTGCATCTACCAAGGAATGTTGATGACCTTGCCCAATTATTAGAGCAAATTTGGCAAGAACTACCACAGGAGACCATCAGGCTGCCTTACCACTCTTGGAACGTCGTGTGACAACTTGCATCCAGGCTAGAGATGGGCCAACACCTTATTGAGCTCGTTACTATGTATCTATGTAACTCCGAAATAAATCATTCAATTTTTCTGAAATTTTAATATTTCTGTCCCGTGCATAATCTTTCTACCCACTAATTTTTATCTTCATCGGACAACTCGTTCTTGGTGCGTCTTTTTTGTTTTAGAGTTTACATCGTAATTTTGAACCATGATCAAATAACTATCAAGAAATTTAAGCTGATAAATCGCATTTTTTCAAAGCAGCCACTCACTTACAGAGTTAATGTATTACTTTTTTTGATGGATTTAGAACTCGAACCCATGGCTCAACTTGAATATTACTGCTCTTGAAACTCACAACTTTTGGTCCCCTGAAAGCAGTATTATTAAGGTGTTCTTGGTCAGTATATAAAGTGGTGTTTTATCAATAATAGAAACGTTTATATAATTTTTATAACATTATGGCAATACCTTTAACCCCTTGATATACAAGTAAAATACATTTTTGACGTGCACTTTCCCTTTCGAGGGAGTACAGAGTTCAAATACCATTCCAGACAAATTGTGGAAAATCACCCAATTCATACAAAAACTTGGGATTTATATATATTATTGCATAGAACACAAGTAAATTAAAAAATATATATAATCAAGTATATTTCTGAAAAAAGTGAAAATTGTATATTCAATACCTTTTATCGATTATTTTCACTTTCTAAATGCTTCATTGGACAAACTTTATATTCTAAATTTAATGTTTAATCAATTTTATTTTTGCAATATATATTTGGGAAATAACTCGAAATTTATTATACTAGAAAGGGATGTTATCAGTATGAATATTTCGATTCATTTTCCAAATTTTATAAAATGCAGCTTCCTCCTAAATCAGCTTTTTCCAGAAGCTTAAAAAATGAAACTTTTTTTGAAGATTATGAATAGGCTCAAAAAGTATGAAATATATTTCAAATGACTAGCAAGGCTTTGAAATGGATAGAATAGTAAAAAAAAGTAAATTTGATCTTCAGTATTTTTTTATTTTGTTATCTCTTTAATTATTGTTTCTTACACAAAAGTATAATAATATAAGTTAAATAATTAGAAACCATTGAAAAATTTTGCGAAACTAGCTGCATGGCCCGGCGTTGCACGGGCTTCTTCAAGTGCATAGCTTTTCGCCTTGGAAATGTTCCCTTTCCCTCTCAGTGTCTGTATTTCCTGGTGTTTGTGTGATTTCTGTGCTAATGTCATTAAAATTCTCTTCGAAGTTTCTTCCATCTGTTTACTCCGTCGTACGGTACTGTTTATTCTCCATTTAGCTTCGGCGTTGCACGGTCTTTTTTCGTGGATATGACTTTATCACCCGTGGAAATTTTTCCTTTTTCTCTGGACGCCAGCAGCTCTAGATGTGTGTCATGTGCGATGTGAGTGATTTCTATATTTTTATCATTTAAATTCCCTTTTCCGAAATTACTCCCACTTTGCGACATAGCCATCGTTCGATAGCTATGTCTTGGGGTTTCCGCGTAAGTTAGAGGTGTGGGATTATCGGAATGATGAGACATTCTATAATTCTTAATACAACTTTTATTAAGAATTTAACTTAAATTACTTAGAGATATCGAACACAAACTTATATTAAGTGAGAATAAACCAAAGTACGCAGTTTTAACTAACTCAGATCGCGCAATTAGATCACTTATCAATATGAATATATTAGATCCGCCTAATCTCGTTTCAATAATATACTAGCGTACAGAATATATCCTCCCTACCTTGGTTGAATACTCAATGTCCAAGTGAATCCAAATCTTTCTCCTAGGGTAGTACAATTGTATGTACCTTGTATAGATTAGCGAGGTGGGCGTCTTGATTCTAAACCGTCGATCCACACTCTATTATTTCCGAACTGAGCTTTCTCTAAATTGCCATTATTGCTCACTAAACTTTCTATCCTTTTAAAGGTTATCTTATTTGCATCTATGCTTCGTTTTACTTCTTGGATTTGGGTTGGAAAAGTTTTGCCATTAATCGTGGCCGTCAAAGAACGTAGAGGTTATGTTAGAAGAACACGAGAGATGTCACATCTTTTTTTGTCAGAGTTTGCTTTTCTATTTTTTCCTCCTTTTTTTTCTATTTTTGAAGCTCGTCGTTGTGCACGAGCTTTTTTAAATATAAAACTCCTATTTCCCCGGGATAAGATTTTTTTTTTCAAATTTCCATTTTCTATTAAAACTTACAAAGCTAATCCAGTTTTATTCACAGGAAAACGGACAATCTACGAATTTATTATTAAATAATTAATTTTGCGATGAATACAAAAAACAATACAGCTTTAATTTATTTAAAAAAAAATATTTATATCTATTTTTGTTAAATAATCAAAAAATTCTTACAGTTAGCTATTGAAACGACTGCTTATTTTTGGATGCGTGTTCTTAAATTCATACGTAAACAAACGTATCTATTTATGTAAGGCTATCTTCGCAAAAAAGGGTAAACGCAAAAACGCGCCGAAGATGCCAAAAGATGGGTAATTATCCGAGAAATCCATTTTGATCATTTAATTTCTTAACTTACAATTATTTGAAAAGGTATTAATTAAAAACGATACGCACAATTCGTCTGCAGTTGTAACAATGAAAATCCGGTTTGGCTCAAAATCGATTTTGTCGCCAACTTACGTCATTTTTATAACAATGCAGGTGAATATTGAGTTGAATGTTTTTAATTAATATCTTTTCAACTAATTTCAACATCGAAATATAAATGGTCAAAACGGCTTCTTCGGATTATTCCCGATGTTTTGGTACCTTCGGCGGGTTTCTGCGTGGTGTGATTCGTGAGCAGGTAGACAAACATAGATTGATACGTTTGTTTACCTTCGAATTTTAATAGTGTAGATATAGATAATTGATTATGAAATTGAAAGCACACACAGAGTATCCAAGTTAAGAATAATGATAATAGAAAATTGTCTTTTTATATTAATCCTAAAATAATAAAAACTGCCTATTTGTAGTGAAATGCTAAAATGTATTTTTCTCATAATAAAGAGCTAATAAGACCCAAACATAAAATATATAAGAACATTGTTCTTTTTATTTACCATTTGAAAAAAATTATTTTTACATTACATCTTTTCTTAAAATATACTGATGCTGTCTGAAATCATTTTGTACATTATCTACGAATTATTATGTAGTACAACCCTTTAAAAAGCCATCACTGATTTAAAAAAAAAATGATATTGAGAAAAACGTTAGATGAAAGATTTTGAAGATATATTTCACACACATTCCACTTTATATTCTCAAATATTTCTCGTATAGTTTGACTTAATACTGTCATTGGTCAGTATTAAGGGACAGATATCAAACCACATAAACATTCGAGAGCCGGGAAAAAGCTATAATAATAAAAATTACTGTGGATATAACACAATTGCTTACAGGATAGCTTTCTTTGAATTTTGCTTTTCTTTTAAAAAAATGGCCTTATTGCAAAATGGAGTTTTAGTCTTCTATGTTTAATGGATGTTCACATTTTAAAAAAGGATATATTTGATTGTTTGAAGTAAAATTAAGCAGTACATAAATGCGCTTCCCTCTTTTGGCTGGAGTAGCAGATTACAGTTTCCTGTCTCTATTGATTTTCTTTTTAATTTTAAATTCATTCGGAATAAATTTTGGCTTAGTTAACTGCAGCAAATGGTAATTTTTTTTTTTCCCAAAGAATTTTTTTTTTTCCCTTTTCTTCTTCAATTTTTTCCCCGAAAATAAATGAAAAAGAAATTATATTAAAAATTTGGTTTCCTGTGAAAAATAGTAGACTGGAAAAGCTTTAAAAACCTAAATTTTCTCATTTAGAAATGGATGTTATGCTGTGTGCTTTAAAAAGCTATTTATATGGATAACTTTCATGTAGTTTAATACTGTTCTTCTATTTAAATTTTCTTTTTGTGTTCTTAAGAAGGTGTCTATAAAAATGTCTAAATTCTGTGTAGCGACTGGACGAAGAACTGAATTTAAAATAATTTTACACAGAAAGAGCCGTGATTTAACTAAAGAACTCAAATTACTATTCCTTGAAGTTCACAATCTGAAATCTTTAATAAATAATTAAATGCAATAAATTATTATTTTTTTCTTAAAAAAAATTTTTTTTACCGAACAGATATCATATATGACGTAATATTTTATCATTAAACCACTTGGACAGTTATTAACAAAGTCGTATGTCCTAAATGATTTGGTAGAAACTTATTTTTTCAGTTAATTGTGTTTAGATTTCAACTTTAAAAAAAATTTGATTGTATAAATTGTTTGTCTTTAAAAAAACATGAAAAAAATTTCCACTTGCTCATCCATATCCGTTGATTTCCTATGTATGAAGTAATCATAAAAAAAAAAAAAGGGCTACTTCAATAAATTTAATTTTTCTCTTTGATTGTGTATTATGAAAAGACTAAAAAAAAAACTTTTTATCAACATATTTCTGCATACATACTAATTATAATTGAGCAGTAATTAAATTATACAATTTATTTTGAAATTGTGGTTAATATAGTGATTTTAAAGCTTATTTGATGTTATGTTCTTTTTTTTAAAAAAAAAAATATCGTCAAAAATTACAGTCGGTTACCACTTATCACTGAACATTTGTAATTCCTGTCAAGATTTCAACAAAATTTTTACTATGATAGAGATGCTGTTGTTGCTCTACGCCAGATGTGCGCAAACTAGGGGTCGCCAAATTTTTATGAAATGCATTATGCCTGCATACCATACAGTGTACATATAAAAGTGAACCCGTCCTTACTGTTTAATTCAATTTCCTGCTGTTCGCTCTTTCTTTGACCAAAGCATAATGTATGTAAAATGTGAGGCAAGTTTTCCCCCGGGAGATGACGCCCCCTTCGCGGTAATTCGCCAGTTGTACTGAAACCCTATTGGTCCGACGTATTGATGTTATACGTCCCCGGTCAAACGTGCGCATGACTGCGCACCCGAGATAAGGGTTAAAGGGCTGTGGGTATCTTGTAACATGCATACCAACCAAGGCCAACCAAAATTATCGCTAATTTTTTGGGGTTTTCAAAAGTTGTACATGTAACAGTTGGCCCCTTGTTTTAGTTTCCCCTCAGTTTTATCTGTGACGTTTGAAATTATGATTTTTATTTTTTTTGGGGCTTTGCTGCTCTTTTTTTATCATATTGCTATCATTAAGAAAATCTCAAATTTTTTAATTTCTCGAAAAAAAAATTTTTTTTATTTTTTTTTTAGTTAAAAAATTTAACCCCTAGATTCATAAGGTAATTTTACACCAGGTACATCTTCAGCTAAAAAAAGAACAAATACTGATGACAGTCTAAAATTCTGAACTAAATGCCCCCTTTTAAAAAAAAAGAAAAACAATGAGTTTTTTAAATATGGTTTTATTTTTTTGTTGATGATGAAGAACGCCCGATATGTTTATTTTCACGAAAATTAAATAGAGCATGAAAACCCGCGAAATTAAAAAAGGGATCTGGAAACTAAACCCGAAGAACTTCAAAATAAACATGCCATTTTTTTAAAAAACCGGGGGCGAAAACTTAAAATTTAAAGTCAAATCTAAAGAAATTTTAAAAAAATACCTCAAAAGCATTACAGCTTCTTTAGGGTTTCTTATCGAATGGAAAAACAATGAAACCCCATACAATTGGGGAAACCTTATCCCTTTCCCGCAGCAATTAAGATGACATCAATTTTCTGGGGATAAATATGGGAAAAGAACTAAAAACAATACCATTATCAAGTGTCTCGGGGATTTCCCAAATGTCCGAAATATCAAGGTCAAAAAAAACCCTACAAAATTCATCTGTATTTGCTTTTCAACTGGACGAGACTACACTCGAAAAACCGGTTATCAGGGCACAAAATACTCACTTTTGGTACTCCCATACTCAAAATAAATGGTTGCAAAACAAAAAACAATTAAAAAAATTTGAATACCAGAAAAGCAGAAAAGGAGGTCTGGAATCAGTAAGGGAACATTAAGCCGTAGAAAACTCTGCGTATCTATAGAACAAACTGAACATGTGACGTACGCAAAACGCGTGATGTCGGGGCCCTGCTGCTCAACAGTAGAATGAAATGAAGGACGGAGACGCAATTCACCCTATTCTCTGCAAGTGCCGTGGAGTCAGTTCTGAAATATGGGTAAAAAA
>BMAV01023644.1:0-57419 GCA_019973955.1 Trichonephila inaurata madagascariensis
ACGGTTTTATTTTCCTTGAGTTCAAAACTATGGAACTTTTTAAAAGACGTAAAGATGGGAGACCAGACATGAAAGGGAACAATAAGTATACGAAGATATTACTGAAGATTCATCTTTGCGAAATTACCTGAAGTTTTAACCTAAGGAGTGAAATAATCACATAAATCTCTGGCACGCGCCAAAGTAATAAGCTTTTTCCGCTTGGCTGAATTTTTACGGCATAATTCACGCCAAAGCTGCATTTTAGTTTTTTACGACTGATCTCTGTAACATCCTTCGGTAAAATTTATGAATGACACACATGCTCATTTATAATATAACTCATAGTGTGGTTGCATGGGGTGTTACAAAATTGTAGAACTGTCCCATCTCGAAACAATAGCTCTAAATTCGAATTATGGTTTAGTATTTCTTCATTACAGCAATTTTGTGGAACAATGATGCCGCTTGGATGAAGTCATTTGACTGGGCTTTTCACAAATCACAGCCGAAAAAAAATGTTTATATATATTTTCTGTGATTTAAATGATTACTTAGGTATCATATTACGATATAATACAAGATAAATAAAGTTTTTTTTAAAATAAATAAATATAAATAGGAAAGAGTTCAAGGTTAAAATTTGACAGTTATGTCCAATCGTTTTATAGAAACGTTCCTAAAGATGAGCAAATAAATTACAGAGAATGCACTATTTAAAAATTATTATTCACAGTTTTTTTTTAAAAAAAAAATACGAATAATGAATTATCTACGAAATCTTAATTTCTAAGACATTTAGAATGAGCGAATGTTTCGTTAACGTCGCACTTTATAATAACACGAAGCCTTTTGGTGATGGACCTCGTAATTTTGAACCGAGGTCAAGTGACAAGGACGATACCTGAGCTGGCACCCTCTTCTCCAGATCATATCACCTCGCCAACGGGGGTGGGGAGACGTTCAGCCACGACAGATTTAACGTGCATATACCGCTCTATACGGAGGTTCTTCGGTAGCACTAGGCTCGAACTCATGACTCGCCGGCTATTAGGCTACTGTGGCCACGGAAGACATTCGGAATATAAAGTTAAGACGGAAATTCGACAGAAAATAATAAATTGACTACTGATTTGTTTTTGATACTTTTTTGTGTTTAATTAACACATGTTTGAATAAAATTGGTTCGAAAAAACAAATTGTTCTCTTTTACAATATTTCAATTAAATTCTCATATGTCATTATAATTTAAAATAAAAACGATTTTTTTAATGATATTCAGATCTTTAAAACAAGTAACGGAAGTTCATCATTAATTTTAAAAAAAATGAGAACATCTACTTCTTCATTGTTTAGACCTAAAGTGTTAAACTATTCTCTAAGAATATGTTTTAAAATTATGCTTTCTTCTTGTATTCCTTAGTACTAGCTAAATATTTCGCTTCTGCTAATTTAATGTGATTTGTTTGACGCTGGTTGTCAAAGATCCAGGAATAGTTTACTCTAAAAGTAGTCTATGTTTTCTGAAAAAAAAAATTAAAAATAACTAATTTTTCCGACTTGTTTAGTTCTCCTTAATGAAAAGACGTCCTTACTAAAAATATGCCTTCTACTTTAAAAAACTCAACTATTCTATACATCACAAAGTTTTAAATGTAAAACACAATTAAGCTTTCTTGTAAAATACAATTTTTAATAATAAGTAATAATAATATAATCTTAATAAGTAGTTTTAGAATATAAACTTGTGCTTATTATTTAACCATTTTTAAATTATTTCAAAAAACTTTTAGAGTTATACATTCTTTAGCGTAGCAGGGTGGGGATATTGGGTTATATAATCGAATTATGCAGACGAAACGCTAAATAAGAATTCCCAAACTTTTTGTCTCATTAACTCCTTGCCATGTTATTCGGTTTGGGGTAGACTCCTTCTTAATTAATATTGAATTTTTGCAAATTTATCAACTTAAATGTTTTTTTGACAGCTGGTACTACTACTACTTTGAAAGAATTCTAAATTTCTAAGTGTAATGAAGTATAGTCTTTAAAATCTAAAAAACATATGTTAATTAAAATTAAACTAAAAGTCAAGTCATTTAATACAAAAATAACTTAAATAAAATAACTAAATAACAAACAAAGGATTTTAATTGGAGGGATGAATCTGGTGCTCTACAATAACAAATTTTCAACATTTGGTATCAATCTTGTCAGGTTTAACCTTAAATCTCCTATGTTAACAGAGTCCAGTTTCTTTCTTTCTATTTTGTTTTGGAGATTGGCAACCATGCGGAAACTCCTTATCACTGCGAAAAGCAATTAAAATCTTCCTCACGATATTTTATAATTCGGGACAAATAACAGGTTTACCTTTTTAAAGACAAAATTGCTGACATCCGTTTCTAAACTTTAAAATATTCGTTAGTGCTTATTACGATCGGTTTCTATTGTAATGTGACATTTTTTTTCAATGTGACCATATGAATTCAATGCCTACTGTGGTATAACCATAGTCAAAGCATTCTGAAACCTGGTTTAAAAATGTGAATAAAAGCCATTTAAATGTTGAACGTAGGATAAAACGTCCTGACAGATTGTCTGTAACAAATTGAGAAAATTCGGACCCTCCAGTACCATACTTCTTTAGCTTAACTCTGGAAAGAAACGCTAAAATGGTTCTTGTTTTAATAAAATTTATGCTTTCACCTTGTAACTACAAATTAACCTCATTAAATTTAATAAATAAATCTGTTAAATAAGTAAAATTTGGTTTCCACAAGATTAAATTTTCTTTTAAAATTAAAGTCACGATCTAATTTAATGAGAGTCATTATCACACATAGACCACCATTTACATCTCATGGACTCCCAAATTATTTTTTTGCTGATATGGAACCCTTGCAGGTCGTCATAGACCCCTGGGTGTTTATATAGACCACTTTTGGAATCACTGATTCAGACGTTTAATTCTTTGATTTCGTGGAAAACTTAATGAAAGTAAGATAATTATTTACTTAGTAATACGTAGTATACAAGTAATTATATTTACAAACCTGTTTTCGGTAATGTAATGAATATATTATGTAAATAATTCTTTCTTGGTGAGTCTTATTTTCCTTTTAGTTGTTTTTTCAATAGTATTAAAAGGTATTAACTAATATAAGTGTTTATTAATAAATATAAAAAAATAATACGAAAAGAAATTGAAACTAAGAAGAAATTGTGTCATATTTAAAAAAATTTAATCTTAAATAATTTTTTTTAAAAAAATTTTAATTTAGCAATTTAATGTAAAAAATATGTAGTTGTTTCAGGAGAAAATATTCGTCTGAAATTTTTCTAGGCTATTTTCTATGTTTCATCATCAGTTTTAACGTCCTATAAAAAAAAAAAGCGAAATTTTTGGCGAAGCACTGTATAAATTTGTTTTACCCATTCTATAAAAAAAGAAAAATATCTGATACAAAATATTCCTCAAGTAATTACTTTGTAAAGGAAATTTCAGACATTCAGTTGTGTATTATTATTCAGTCATATAGCTTAAGTATCTTTTTCAATTTTTAACGTTCTTGAAAAATTACATTTATTCTTGTGAACCTGAAAATTGAAAACAGAAAAAATAAACACATTTTAATAAACATAAAAAAATGGACCTTTTAAAGTTAAAATGTTATTGGGATATTTAGCAAAATTTATCTCGTATTTATTTACAAATTCAGTTAAATCTTAACACAGATGGTTTTCGGTGTGAAAAAAAATGCTTCTTTTTAGAAATTATTTTTTATCATATATATATATATATATATTATATATATATATATCAATGTATATATAGCTCATAGTATATATATACAGTATGCTGCCAAACATGATTCACATTATATAAATATTATATATATTATATATATATACATACATCATTTAAATATTTGTAGAATATGAGCTCACAGAATTTTGAAGGTTCAATCCAATTATCCGGAAAATTTCTATATAAATATTATTATGAACATTTCGATCCGATAAATTTTGTTACAATTTGCTAAATAGCGTTTTAGAAAAAAGTATCATTGTTACCAAATTCAATTTCTTATTTCTTTCGTTTTTACCCTTCAAAACACAATTTTAAGAACTTCGCGAAACATTTTGCAATGAATGTGGTTATAAATAGTCATAATTTGCATTTCTTTTTATTAAAAAAATATAGTTAAAGTTCTCTTTTAGTAAATATTTAAAAACTTATTTGCTACAATAATTAAAAATTAAATAAATAAAAAAAAGAACATTACTCATAGGAATTTAATTTTGTCCACATTACTTAATTTTTAAAAAATTTTTCGTAAAAAGCTAATAATAATTTAAGAATAATTACACAACAGCAGAAATAAAAATAAAAATTAAAAAAAGAATAGATAAGAAAAATGATTCCTATCAAATAAAGATTCTAATTCCTCTTTTTGCCTTCCCGAGAGAACGAACGAATTTCGAAGCCTTCCAAAATGCCGCTTCTTTGTATCGATATTTTTTCCATCCATCGATTCGAATCAATTTATAAAAAGGTTCCAAACAAGAGTTCGTGACGATCCAAAAACAATATACTTACTAACAACAAACTGAATAACCAAAAGTTTCAAAGAAACAAACAATATCAAAACCTAAGCTCGTTCGTCAGAACAACGCAGAAGAATGGAGCAACGTTAGAGCTGCGAATTGAATTAAAGAGAGAACGAATAAAAAAAAATAAAGGAGCGAGAAGGGAGGGAGGGAGAGCAGAGGGGAGGAGCAGATAGCGGGAAAGTGTTTCGGATGCTGCTCTCACCGGACGAGCGCTTTCTCAGTAAACAACAATCCGTTTAGACAAAATACGCAATTATTTAAGCGCCTTTGCCGCACAATTAATGATGGAGTTCCGGGTTGTTGCATTTGGCGACGAGTTATGCTTTGGCTGCTTTTTTTTTCACGCCATGAGAGAGAATGTAATGGTTTTTTAACAATGAATTACGCGTTAGTTCGTATAAGATTATTTGAGTAAAGAACGCGATTTATTTTTTCTTCACAATTATGGAGGTTTATTTACTTTCGCTAAATCTGGACGAAAATTTTCCACATTTCTTTTATGATGGAAATAAAAGTCTTTGTTGAATGAAAATGAATTTATTTAAAACGGATATACAACAACTAGAGGGAAAAAATGATAATTTGAGCGCCGAATTTTATTCAATTGCTTTATTTTAATGAAAAATATTTGTTATTTCTTTATTTTTCATGAAGAAATATAATATTGAAAAACAAAATAATATTGAACAGAAGAAAAGCAAAATAAGCAATATTTCATTATTTTTAAAATAATCCACATAATTTTTAAGATAGACGTTTCACCTTTAGTTTATTTTGTAATATTATCTTATTTATATGGTTCAAATATTTTTAAAATACATTAAAAATGTTTGGAATTATCAAATACTGAGCAATATCTATTTTGCGTTTATGTTGATTTTCTGTACTTTTTAAGCTTCCTCAAGACACATATAGAACCTTTTTTTGGTCAAAACTTTTAAATAAAATTTTATAATTTGATTGCGAATAAATTTTTTTATGGATACATTAAAAAAATAAATAAATTTCTTTATTTTCGGTGTAATAAGAAATACTTTTCCCTGTATGATACTTTTTTCTTTTTCTTAGATATTTTAAACCATATAGTGTTTGTAATTGTGTAATACATTAAATTTAGACGAAAAATATGAATTCTAATAAATTGAAGTAATATTAAATTCAAGTATAAAATCTTGAAAATTTTACCTTTATGTTACCCTATATTCTAACTTTCTGCAATTAAGTGAATAATTGAAATAAAAATTGTGAAGTATATATATATATTTAAAAAAAAACTTTTTTTTAGGAAATGAATGATTAATTTTTGACCACACATTTAAGAAAAAGGTATTGAAATCCATAAAAAAAGTAAATAAATAATAATAATAAAAATCCAGGACACTGAAAAATTAAAAATTATAATATTAAGAAGTGGAATTCAATTTATTATTATTTAAAATAAAAAAGTTGATGTTATATATCTATTTATATTTACTAATCCTTCGCTGAACTAATAACATCTTTCATAACATTGTACAATAAAAGAGATAAATCCACTGAGAAATCCAGCTGTTACCAACTGGAATTCTTTAGCATTACTTTCAGTCTATAAAATTTTTATTCATGCCTAAAATAATACAATAAAATTTAATATTGATATATAAATATACTTAGTACAAATAATAATTCATAGAAATTTGTTTACTTAAGTATAAATAATATTAAATAACCAAATAATAGTTATTTCGAATTATTTATTTATATTTAATATTAAATAATTACAGAAATTTGTAGTCAATTATTAACTATTGTATTCAGTGGCGCGCATAGGAATTTTTCAAGGAAGAGGTTTTCAGGGTAGAAAATCCATCATTCTCGTATCATACCCCAATATGCCACCAAACATATCCTTTTGATTTTGTCGATATTGCTCGAGACGAAAACAGTAAAAAATAAATGATTACATAATTAATTAGCATTAGTTATTTATTATGCTAAGCTTTATTATTAGCATTATTTTTAGCTAATCTTTTTATGAACATTTTCGTGCAGGAGCTTCCAAAATATTTAAATAGAATTTTCAGTGTTCAGAAAAAGGAAGAAAATAAATGATTATATATTTTTTAGGTATTTTATTATCGTCTAACAAATAAGCTATTAAAATTTGAAAAGTATGGTTAAAAGTGTAATATAATTAATTTCTCTTAGGAATAAACAGCAAGTGACGTTACATCAAATGACATTATACATTTAAGAGTAAGAAAAATGGATACTGTTTGTAGAATGTTTATCAAACCGCGAAACAGCAGTTAGTTTAAAGGGGGAAAAATTACCCTTTATGAAATGCTTATAGATTTTAAGATATATGTACGGTGGTGTGTAAGGGCCTCAATAAACTGTAGTAATTTTTTTTAGAGAGAATATTTCAATTTAAGACTTGTTGAATACTCATAAACATTTTGATTCGATTATTTTCTCTAGAAGTCGCGCAAATAATGATGATTGGTGACGTATCACAAATTCTAACTATGGGCCACGACAAGGAAGAAATACCGCCGTCTGCTTAAAACAGTTTTAAAAGGAGTAGATTTCGCAAAATGATTCGCTTTCAAGAATTAGATAACTACAACCGATTAAGAACTTCTAATTCTATAGTTAAAAACTAGTTAAATCACTTACACGAATAAAATTTAGATTCTTATATTTTAAAAAGAAACTATATTAAATTGCAAATATTTTTTGTTTGCAATGAGTAACAGTGCATAATACAATGGACTTAATTCATGTGAAGTCATAATCACATGATAATGATAACCACGTGTTTCTAACCAATCAATTCAAAGACTCGTGTTATGTCATAATTACACGACAAAAGCTATCATGTGTTTCCAGCTAATCAGTTCATGAGTTTCGTTGTTGCCAACTTTTACTCTTTGCAAAAACTTTCTCTAAAAAAGTCCATATATTTGTCAACAATAATAATGCGCATAGGAAAACAAAAAGCATTTTATTTAAAAGCACATGCATAAAATAATCTTTTTTTTAAATTTTAAAATCTTTTTGAAATTTTCTTTTCATAGTATTTGAGCATCTTCACCTAATTATGAAATCTGAAATTTTATCTAAGTCTTACAAATAGAAACAAGAACAAAAAATTTAATGTTTGTTTTAAATTCAATGGAGAACACGTGTTTGTCTATATCATGTGACCGGCATGAATTGAGCCCATTATCATTGACCGATTTTGAAAACACACACCTTCGAATACCGTTAGAACAATTTTTCGTCCTATTTCTGCAATTTAAGGGTTCGAATCCAACAAGAAAAAGAAGAGAATAATTGCTCATAAATGTAGTCATAACCATAACCTTGAACAGGTCTATCGCTTTGTGTTGCAACAACGTAAATCAATTGAAAAACAATATTAGAAAAAAGGCAGGTCAAAGGAATACGATTGATCTGACGCTGAAAGATGTTATAATTTGAAGTCGCTCGCGAAACAATAGTTAGTGTTTCGAAACTCAGCCACTGGTATTTTCTTCATTGTCACAACCGAAAATTTATGGATCTACGCTGTCTGTAAACTGCAACTTTGTTCCTTTACAATCAAGAGATAGAATGCTGTGATACTGAATATATACATTCCTTTTTTTCGGAATTTATTTTGTACTGTTCGATCGAGTAAAACTTCTGTTTTGTGTCTATAATATTTTATCTTTTAATATTCTGCAGATAGGAATAGCAAAATGATTTTTAGATAAGATTTTCAATTAGGAGGAGGTGAAGGAGGAATAATATTTTTTGTGTGTGTAACAAAATATTTTATAACATTTAAGCGTAGTTTCTAATGAAAAACATTCTGGACTTGTACATTATTATAAAACTTCTTTTGTAATTTATTATTGAAGCTTTGAGTAAATGTTTATTAAAATTAATATTTGTCACTGTAAAGAAAAAGAACAATTAGAAATTGTTATTTTTCAAATTGTTTTACTTTTTAGGAATACAAACTAATTTTAAAATATGTTAAATTTGACAATATTTGGCTATTTTTGACGATGTTTTTTTCGTTTAAAATGTAGATTAAATTACAGTTTCATTTTCGATAGGCTTAGATTTCAGGTGAGTTTTTTATATCAGTCTTTTGAGGTTTAAAAAACTTATTTTTAAAAGAAAAACCTATTTTTTTTATTAGAATAAAAAGTCTATATCGAAAACGTATAGACTTAAAAAACTGTCCGTACTCTGACCCTATGTAATTTCAGTATTGTCTTCTACAAATCAGAGGTTGAAAAAGCTTATGCTAAAAAAAAAAAAAAAAGGCATTTTTTTATATTTTTATGAAGATTTCGTCTCAAAAATGATGAGTAACAAAACTTATGTGGAATATCTATTATACTTGAAAAAAATATCTACTATTTTTAGGAATTTTTGTTATTTTCACAGGTGTATCTGACGGCATTTTAAAGTTAGTATTGGCAACCATATGAAATTGGCAGCAAAACACCTCAGTGGTTGATACTGCTTTGCGTAGCCGGCTGGTTCATGTTTTTTCGTGAAACTCCTTATTCTTGGTAATTAATATAATTAGAGACGTAATTAAGTGACAATATAGTTTTACAGGGTCAGTCATATAAATGGTCCACTAATATAAAATTCTACATTTAGTGGTCCACGAAATATTAAGGTTTGGCGACAGCTATTCTAGATGACTCTTTCCGGCAAACCTACCAGCTCCAAGCCTTGGCGTTGTTTCACTTGCAAATGATAGGGTAACTTAGCTTTAATTAATGCCTTTCGCATCACATACCAATTGTGATAGGTCCTGACCTATCTTTATTTCTTGTTCCTACCTACCTTTTACGCGATACTTGGCAGCAATAAATACGGTAATTTTTGCGTATGTGTACAGCTTGAACTTGTTATTTTTTTTAACTGTCTATTTTTCGGTTTGGTGGTGTAGGATCACAAACAGAAAAAAATATGTAAATTGCATTAAAAAGTATAAAATATATTTTTTATTTTATTACAGAAATATTTAGGCAAGAAAAAATGTTAGGTAATAGAGCTTGATTTCTGTTTGTAGAAGAGACAGTATTTTTTTTATTCTGTGGGTTTTAGATACGTTAAAGGGGTTATATATACAAGTATGTGAAATCTTTCATCTTAAGTTTAGGAAAAAATTTATTTAAAAAATAAATAAATATTTTAAGCAGCTATTTTTTAAAAAATCTTCAAAAATGCTTTTATTTCTAACAATTAGGAATTTTTATGTTTAAAAAAGTAGAATTTTTAAACTGATAGTAATTTTATTTATTATGATATGAAAAATAACATCCAATTCTAATAGTTTATTTGAAATAAACTCCAAATTCTACTTTAATTTTTAGAAGTAAATTTTAAGAAATTATAAATATGACGAATATGATTCACCAAAAATGAATGTTAATTCGAAATATCCTGACATTTAATTGCTAAAATAAGGCAGCGGTAGCCTAGGGGTTATGGTCGTGACCTTATGGAGGGCATGTCGCGAGTTCGAGTCCTTGCGTCTCTGAAGACCCACCATATAGAGGGAGTTGATGCGCGTAAATTCTGCCTTGCCCAATCAGGTATCATCCTTGTCACTTGATCGAGGCTCAAAATTGCGAGATCCGTTGCCAATAGCCCTCACTCTTATGTCATCAAAATCCTTCAAAATAAATTAATCGAGTACTGGTAGAGTTGGTGCTCGAACTCTAATACTGGCTTACGAGTCAAATCCTTCTTTCCCAAACCCAGTTTAGATAACAATCCCCATTCCAGTTACGTTACACAATTCTTAACAAACCATAGCCCATTTGTTTTTTATTTACATCGCTTCAAATTAAAAGCTACTCTCAATTTTCTTTGGGATTCTGTTGGGGACGCTGACCATTATGTGTTCGCATGCCCTCTAACTAAGGATTTCTATTTGGTTTCCTCCATCTCAAAATGCTAAAAAAACCTGGTTCCAATCTATCGTTAGGAATCCTTCCATTCACTCTTAATTAAAATTATGTATTAAAATTGCCTCTACAATCCGGGATCAAATTCCTTAAATTTGATTGGAATCTTACGTGGTCACAAAGCGTTCCCCCTCCTTTACCAAATGGTTCCTGCCTTTTTTTCTCTTACTTCTTTTTGTACGGTGTATTTGTATTTCCGGTGCCTAGAAATTTAGATGCTGTAGGAAATGAAAATCCGAACACGGGTCTCGAATGCAAATCCATTCGACCTCATTCCGGCAATATCCAGCAAAGCTAAGGGAGTTTCTGAAATTCGAATCTAGATTTTCGTTCCCCACCCCGAGATGCCCCCGGTACCCACTTTCGTCGCATCTACTCTTGCTAGTTCAGTCTATGAAGGGGGCATTATGGTCATCTGGCATTATCCGGTAAAGTTTTTAAAATCCAATTTCAGATTTTTGAACCCCAGCCAGAAAAACACTAGGTAATCACTTTTCACACCCAAAGAATTTTTTAAGGTAAGCCCCTGCTACGATTAGCGTAAAATACCGTCGTCTGACATTGTTTGACATAGTTATGTGATTTATTTTAATTGGACGGGGATATTTGGATCAGCGGTCCCGAAATACGTCTAGAACTCTTTTTGCGTCCCTACGTCTGCTAAGTTAGGCCGGTATCGCTGTCCGCGAATATTACAGTCAACCGGCATTATCCCAAAAAGTTATAGGAATTCCTAAAATTCGATTTTGGATTCCCATCTCACACCCTGAAACGCTCACGGGATGACTTTTGATGTCCCTAGCGCGTACAAGTTCTGTCGCTAGAGGGAAACAAAATCCGGACGCGGGACTCGAATGCAAAGCTAATTCCAGCAATATTCGGCGAAATTGCGGGTGTTTCTGAAATCAGATTCCCGTTTCCCGTCCCTAGATGCAACCAGAGACTACTTACTTTCGGCACCCCGGAGCCTTCAAGTTCAGTCCCTGGAAGGGGTATTAGGGTCGTCCGGCATTATCCGGCAAAGTTACAAGAATTTCTAAAATTCGATTTCAGATTTTTGTTCTGATCCTGAAACATACCAGAAGCACACTTTTTACGCTCTAAGACTTTTAGTTTAAGCTCCTGCCACGGTTCGTGTAATAGACGGTCGTCCGGCATTATGTGCAAAGTTGCGGTAATTCCTAAAATTCGATTTCAGATTCTCGTTGACCATCCCGAAATACACCAGAAACACACTTTTTCTCTCTAAGATATTTAGGTAAGCTCTTGCCACGGTTTGCGTAATAGACGGTCGTCCGGAATTATCCGTCAAAATTACGGTAATTTCTCCAGAAAGAATATCTGATTCGGATTGCCTTTTTTGAAATACATTAGGGACCAAGTTTTCGCACTCCAAGGCTTTTCTGTTAAGCCCCTTCCACGGTGTGCCTAAAATACGGTCGACCGGCATTATCCGGCAAAGTAACGGATACTTTTGGGAACTGATTTAAAAATCGAAATTCACGCCACGAAATAAGTCGGGTACTCACTTTTCGTGCATCTTGGTTTACAACATCTGCTTCTGCAGACACACGCGCATTGCGACATTTTGCTAATTTTCCCGTTTCCCGGATTCTTCACATTTCCGGCAATAAAAAAAATTATGACGTCATTAATGAGGTTAATTCATGTGACGTCATAGTCACACGATATAAACTATCTTGTGTTTCCAACTAATCAGTTCACCGCTCCGGTGTTGCCAAGTTTTGCTCTTTGCAGAAACTTTCTCTTAAAAAGTACATATGTATACAAAATGCATTTTATTTAAAATTATAGGCAAAAAATACGACTTTTTTAAATTTAAAAAAATCTTTTTGAAGAAATTTTTTTCCCCTATCATTTAAACATCTTTATCCAAATATAAAATTTGAAATTTTATCTGAGTTTTACAAATAGAACAAGTACAATTAGTTTAATGTTTGTTTTGAATTCAATGGAAAACACGTGTTTGTTTTTATCATGTGACTTCATGAATCAAGCTCTTTGAAATAAAAACCACCCTATATTTTAATTTGGCAAAATTACATTAAAATAGGTTGAGTAGTTTTGGAGTTCATCGCGAACAAACACTGTGACACGTGATTTTTATACATAAAGATAACTTTTGACGTATTTGCAAGAATGCTGGAATAATGAATATTATTTTTTCTTCTCTTGCTCTTTATGTTCTTTATTATTATTTTCAGCTTTGTATGTGTGTACCTTGCAATAACGTATGTATTTTGTTCCATTTACTTTTAATTTGTAATATGTAAATTTAATATGTGCTACCGTATAAAATGTAATCTATGATTTTGCTCAACAAAGGTTGCTCGCGGGGGTGGTTGTTTACCGGGGGACCGTTTTGTAGCTCTAAACCTCTTTAGGGTGAGCTCGGTTCTCCTGAGCATTCTGCCAATACCCATCGCTTTACTTTACAGTGCGACGTTAATACAGCTCTCTCATTGGCTAAATTAAGCCTGCACAAAATTAGTTAAAATAAGTACGATATAAATTACATCACACAATATTCTTGAATATCTCGCTACTTATTTTTATTTCCTATTTACTCTTATTCTATTTTTTAAATTTTGTTTGATTTTATCTATCAATAACAAAAATATGTATGTATTCATACGATATTTGTGTTTTATTCTGATTTTGCAATTACCGATTGTTGGGTTGATGTGTATTGAAAACTTTTTTCCTAGATTACAATAGAAATCAGAAGGAGGAAAAAACCTATTAAATTCGTGTCAATGTCTTAGCTCCAACTTTAATTGTATTTATCAAAGAGGAGCAAGGAAAACAATTCATACACCCGATTTTAAAAAGCGAAAAAAAATTATAATTGAATTTCTTTTTATCAATTCTAAAACAATTCAAAATGTACGGAGAAATAATAGAAAATGAGATACATTTCAATGGGTTTTTTCTTTTTACGATCAAAATTTTAAAATTGTGTGTGCCGTAAAACAATGGAATCTAATTTCAAAACTATTTGAGTACCCAAAATATTTCCTATTGTGTTAAGACATACTTTTAAGAATATTACTTTTTCGATTATTTCGGAATATTGTCTTAAAAATAAAAAAAGTTTGGAAATTTTCTGTCTCGTGGGAAGCTTCTTCAGGGCTGAGTATATTTTTTAATTTTTTTAAAAAATGTATTGCAAATTTGCATTATCGATTTCTTACAAAAAGGCTTGATAGAATACATGCTTTGCTTGATGTCATTTATTTATTTTTTAAATGTATGAATTCTTTTAAAGATAATTAACGGGAAAAAAAATATTAAAAAATCCTTTTTTTTAGAAGGTAAATTTTTTAATTTACTTCAGATAAAAAAAAAGTAGATTTAAGGTATCCGACTACGTTCGGAACAGTTATTTTGCAAAAGCGTATAAATGGATAATATTTATAATATTTAGTGTCACTTAGATTAGAATACACGTATAAAATTGTTTTAAGAATATTATTACTACAAAAAATTATTTAAATGAAATATTTTGACAAAAAATTAACTTAGAACTACCTGCTTTCAAAAAGTTCTCCATTTATGAAAAATACTTCTATAATAATAATATTTTGCTTATATAAAGATTTCTACATAAGGTCTGAACTAGGATTTTTGAAATATATAAATTAGAAATGGATTTATCCATATTTTAATACCACTGGCGGGAAAAATTTTAAGAAAAAAGCGCCGATAATTATTTTAATTGTTAGTAACTCTGAAAATAATGTGAATTTTTCAAAAATCTTAGTTCAGGTGCTATTGACACGTCTTTAATTTATATAAGCAAAATATTATTATTATAGAAGCATTTTTTATAAAAGAAGAATTTTTTTTTTTGAAAATTGGTCACCCTAAGTTAATTTTTTCCAAAATATTGCATTTAAATAATTTTTTATTGTAATAATATTCTTAATGGAATCTATAAATGACACTAAATATCACGAAATCTCTAATCTATAAATGACACTAAATATCACGAAAACTATCCATTTATGCGCTATTTTAAAATCATGGTTCCGAACGTAGTCGGATACCTTAAATGCTTTTCGTTTAAAAAAAACTTGACTTGAAGAACATCTAAAAAGTAAAAGTTAACTAATTTTACTTCGAAGGAAAAGTCGGCTTGGGGTCTTAGAGGTAGCGTTCTCACTTTGAAAGTCCAAGATTGCGCGTTCGATCCCGGCTGGAGTCGATAGAGTTTTTCTAGTTGCGAAAATCGCACTACGCTCACGACCACTTGGCTATTGTGCCTCCCCCCCAAATTCTTAACTTAAGATATTAACATTTAAAGAAGAAGAAGATAAATTGAAATTATACGTGCAAATGCATTTGCATAATTCTAAAATATAATAATTTTAAGAAAAAGAATTTATTTTCAAACAAAAAGAGATTTTTTCTGTGAAAAATATTTAAAAATGTATCATAAGACATATAAATTTTAATTTGATTTTTCACAGACATTTAAATTATTAAGACAGGATTGCTGAAATTAATTTTCAAATAGTTTACATACGATTTATTAACATACAGTTAACTTTTATAATCACAGAGATAAGAAGAAAACGAGGGGAAAAAAAAAATCGAACTGGTTTGGTCATTATGACCTTTAAGCACGATGACTTTTAATGAGTAATTTATTTAAGTTTTCATAATCTTCCCATAAACTTTTAAATCAAAACAATTTTTTTCTGGGAAAAAAAAATAAGTAAAAAAATTCAGAGGTTCCACAAAAAAGGTGTTTGAATAACTAATGTTTTACACAAGATGAAAAAAAGTTTTAATAGTAAATGGTTTCTAAAGAATTTGCAACGTTGCCGGGAAAATATTGATAAGAGATAATTTTAGATTAAAAAAAGATAATTTAGGTAAAAAAAAATTAAATGACGAGCGTTGAAAGATGTACATTACTTCGCTATTTTTTTCTTTATTTAACAACCCCGGTAAATAATCCTGTACTGATATTATTTTAAGATATTATTACTGATTAGATATTGAGATTATCTTAGATATTTTATTGATATTATTTTTTGTAAGTATTTTAAGACTACTTCTAAAAGATAGATATTTTTAAAACTATATTCTTACAGAATATTTTTATTTCGTATTTTTGAAACAAAAATGTGAGTTTTTTGAACAAAAATCTTTTTCGTATTTCAAATTTTTTTTTCCGTACATAAAATGTCGTTATCTCAATTCTTTTCAATTTTAGTTGAATTTTGTTGTTTGCATCGGACTTTTATTTCTTTTTTTCCTACTGTTATTTTAGGAATTGTCTATAAATTAGCATCAATAAGAACTATAGTAGCATACTTTTTATATCTATTCTTTAATGTGAATATTTTACAGTGTGTTATAAATCTCCAGAAGCCGATGAAAATGCAATTCGTTCTCTAGACTTCATTTCTCAGAAGGTTTTTAAAATACACTCTAAAGCCAAAAGAAAAAAAAAATCGTCTTAAGAAAGAGGTATTTTACCGTAAAGAAATTTAAATGGAAATATTTCACAATCCAAGTAAAAGCGAAAAAAAAAAGGTCTAATTTAAAACAGGATTTTATTTGAATTTGCTTTGTTTACAGGTCGTACCCCTCTAACGACCTTGCATATTGAACTATTTCACCATTTGTCAATGGTCGTCTAATCGGTGTCAAGTAAGCAAACGGGCTGGTCCAATCGTCGAGTTAGCTTGGCATTTGAATCGGTGCAGTACTGTTTTACTGGTAGGAATGGTTGAAACTACGTCGAGAAGATAGTGTCTGCCTTTAAATTGTGAGAACAGAATGATTGTCAGAGTAGCTTTCGCAACACTCGATTGGTCACTATCAATAATTCGATGCGCAACCAATGGACAACGACTGCAAGGACCATTGATAAGGGTTTCTAAGAATGGAGTCATTGCGCCAAATATGCTGACTACTCTTTTGCCGTGTTTATCAATAGTTACGTGTATAGTGGCGCCAACAACGTTCTACTTGGAATTTCAGTGAATGGTGTAAAATGTTTCTGATTTCCAAAGACCGTCAAGGATGTATCAGTTATATTTCTGACAGTGCATGGATATTTTATGGTCTTCTGTAACATAACCTGACAAATGGAATTTTTAGTCTAGACCAGGGACTTCTTAAGACTTCTCGGGGCCTTAGGCCTTACACAAAACTAGTCCCTGGGCCCCTACACAAATGTAGGCCCCACCTATGGCCTTTAAAAGTAGACAGTACATAGCATACGTTGTCAAATACTCGTGCAAACAATCACCTGAAACAAAAAAATGCGCATGATTTACAATCGCACAAACCGGCTCGACCTTCTGACTGAATGAGTAATGATGGTGTATGGTGGTAGGCCTAGGTCAATACATGGTCGACGGTCATCACATGTAGCCAGTTGATATATCTTCCAGAATTCCCAGATTTTTGGAGAATACAACTGGAAATAACATTTGACAGTAGAAATTATTCGAATCATGATCTTATTGAGGCTAAATCTAGAACGAGACGAATCCCCCATTGTGACAAAGGCCCTGGACCCGGGCCCTGATGGCCCATGCCTTAAGATGTCACTGGTCTAGACGACATTTCGTATGTTAATTATATCCCGTAGCGTACACAGACTCCTTTATTAAGAGGTTTACACTTTAAAAAACACGTAGATGAAAGCACCGAGAGATAATCTCTAAGGTAAAAATTTAAGATCTGTTGGTCTTTGGAGATATAAGGTTGATTTAGAATCAACGTGAATGATTTTAGTATGCGAATAAAAGTACTAATTAAAACATAAACATTTATTAAAACATTAACATACGGCATCGTAATACAGTTCAATTACAACCATTTCTGTTTTTCATTGTTGCCAACTTTCGTTTTCACAAATAAACATAAGCAAAACGATTACAATTATTTAATCGATATAAAGTGAACTTTACAGAGAGGAGGGGTTAAACCTCCCAACCCCATCTTTGTATCCTGTGTACCTGATTGTCCTCAATGACGCCTTTAGAATGAGGTTCTGGTTGACAATATTCTTCCATGCCTTTCTTTCTCGTATTTATATTTCAGCAGAATAATTTCCAGTCACACACGCCGTTATTTTTGATTATTATCACCGTGCTTGATAAACACTTTCCTAGTCAGAAAGGTTGGTAGATTTCTCAATTGTATTCACTTACGATCTGGTGAGCAGGTGCCTCTGATTCAATAGAGTTCTAATCGATCAAATTCGACATCTGGAGAACGTTTTACAAGAAATTCTTCAAGGGATATTCACTAAAACTCTATGAATCAACTTTTCCTACTTGTATGAAAGGCACACACACACAAATTGAGCCATTAACTTATTAATTGGCTTACTTTATGTAGCCTATCTCCCAAATAACACGTAGTGGTCCTATGATATATTCATAATTCTTTTTCAAAATACGTACATCTTATCTACAACATAGGCGACTTCTTTTCCGTACTTCTTCCTTTTCTTCTGTTTTTATTTTGTCTTGGAATGTATTATAGTGAAGAAATTTTGCGAACTAATTTCTTATGTACAAAAAAGACGTTGTTTCATCACAAAAAATAGGAGAGTTGAGTATCTCTATTCTCTTATCCTGAAATCCTATTCCTGATTATTTATGCTCTTGAATCGGTAGAAGGCGCATTTCATAATGGATTCAGTTCAAGAAAATGAATGACAAAAAAAAAAAAAAAAAAAGGTTAGCGATTATTTTTTCATCTCTGACAGGAAAAAAATATTTGAAATAAGTTTTTAAAAATTGGAATAATTTATTATTTTACAAATTAAAACAAAAAATATACGTGCATAGTATACGCGTAATACAAAATCCTAATAGTATGTTTCTTTCGCTAGTAAGCATCACCTTACTTAATTTAACCATTTCCTATAAATATAATCTGACTTAATTTTTAGTTCGGTGTTCTATATACATGATTACTTAAGCCACATAATTTTTGAACTCTTATAAGGTGAGTGCAATTTTTGAGATTTTGTATAGACAAGAGCACGATGAAAATTAAATTCATCTTTTATATCGATTATGTGCTTACTTTTAACTATCGGATTTTTCCGTTTTAAGAATGGGGAATTGTTATCAGAATTTTATATTAAGAAAAATTATAAATCGGGCTACAAATCTGACTCAAGCTATATTTCGGTTATGAAACGTTTCTTGTAATGTAATCATGAGTTTAAATTTCATGTAATGAATCATTGTAACAAAATTTGAGTTAAATTAATCGTTATATAAAATTGAATAATCTGATAAACTAGATGTAGCTTGTAAAAAACTTACAAGAGGAGCTCCTAGTTTTATTTATTCTCGTTGATTAAAAACTTTCTTTTAACTAAGCAACTTTCATTCTTTAAAAAAGTTGACCGTTTGAAGATTCTTAAAACGTGTTTAAATCAATTAAAAAATTTGGGGAACACATCCATTTAAATTTGTTCTTACTTTACTTGGTAACACATTTTGGAAATTCGAACTGGAGGGAGGGGTAGGTGCCAATTCAAATGTTGTCCTCGTTGTCCAATCATGATTCAAAATCACGAGATTCGTCGTCAATAGCTACTTCAAAGTGGGTCGTTAATAAGCAATTAATCAATTATTAGTAACTTAGATTTTTTCCGAGAATATGACCATCCTATGATACAGCCTTAATGTTTAATAAATTTAAAAACCACTCCATCAAAGGTATCTCTTTAGACCAGAGGTCTTCAAACCTTTTCGGCTCCTGTTACCCTAAGAACTATAAGGTGTTTTAGGGGACCCCCCCATCTTGATTTAGAACAACATTTAATGTAGATCAACATGTTATAAGTGCTTTATGTAAAGACAATTAAAAAAAAGTATTGTATTTGTTATCAGGGATGTCTTAAGACTTCTTGAGTTCCTAGGCCCTTACAAAAATGCAGTCCTTGGGCCCCTTCGCAAAAGTAGGCTCAACATATGACCCTTAAAAGTAGACAGTACATAACACACGTTGCCAAATACTTGTACAAACGGTAACCTGAAACAAATAAAAGTGCATGAGTTACAATCGCACAATTCGACTCGACCCTATGGATGGATAAAGATCATTACATTTAGCCAGGTGTATGATCCGAAAATACAACTGGAAAAAACATTTGACCTTTGATATTATTAGAATCATTATTTTATTAAGGCTGATTTGAGAACGAGACGAGGCCCCATTGTGGTGCAGGCCCTAGACCCGGTCTCAGTTGGTCCTTGACTTAAGTCGTCCCTGTTTATTACATAAAAATTTGAATGTAATTTTAGTATAATGTATTCTCCTTATATATATATTTCTGATCCAAGTGTCCCCTACCCATTATATTTAGTATCTTGGATATATGTTTTGTGACGAAGCCGGTCTCTTCCCCCTAATTGCTAGCAGATCCCTTACCCCTTGCCGACAGACGTTGGGAAAGTTCTAGACATTTCCCTAATTGCTGGGAAAATTTCGTAATTGGGTGGTCAAAGTTTTGACCCTTTTCCCAGGCTGTCCCGACCGTCAAAAAGAGACGCAGTAACATTGTGCTTTCGTTTCTCGCGATTCGGTGACGACAGCGAGTATGAAAACTTACAATGTGCTCCTCGCCATCGGCGCCCATTGGGCAAGAGATCAGATGGGCTGAGACCGACAGGGGTGGCAGAAGAACAAGAGATCGGGGCCCCGAGACCCAGGGGAGGTGGAAGAAAAAGGAATACGAAGGATGTTTGGCGAGAGGGTTAGAAAACAGGGTTTAAAAAGGGAGAGCGAGGACCCCGGGAATTTTTTTGAGGGAGCCGGTGAGGTCCGTTCCTTCGGCGATAGAGTAAAACGATAGTAGTCCGCGAAATACGGCGGTTGAACTGTGGCGATCCGGGGAAAGGACTGAGTCCCCCTCAACGATAGGGGAAAACGATACGAAACCGGGGGTTGGTGGGTTCTGAACCGGAGAAACTTTACGTGGGGAACGATTTGAGGGGCCCCCCCCAAAGACTTTTTTTACACAGTTTTCCTTTAGTCCGCGAAATAAGGCGGATTTTAACCGTGTAAATTGTGAAGGGGCAACTGGCGGGGAATTAGAGCCAGGAAAAACCCTGACTTGGGGGGAATTACTGGGGGAAATAGGACTTTTCTAGCGGCAATTTACGCCATTATTTTATGGGAACGATAGACATTGCAGCGAAAGAGACTCCGGGAAAACTGTGGACCCTTTTGCTAATTACTTGTGATAGAATATTCTTTTTTTGATGATTTTCTTACTAAAATAAATAGTTTATCCCAGAGCTGTGTGAAGTCATTACAGTTTGAATTTCTTACCCAAACTGTTGAAGTTTTGTTTTATAGAAGCTAACTGCCATCGCATTTCATATTCTGCGTCTAATTTGTTTCTGTGGCCACTCACATTGAGAAACATTTTTCACTTAACTACATTGTTCTGAATGGCATTAAAATGTTTATAGCTGAGTGAGAAATCTTGTGTATTCTGCATGAATTTGCAACCTAAAATTTAAGAGCTTGTTCTTGCTTAAATTTAGATTTCAACGTCGAATCTGTTGATATGTCGATAAGTTGTTCATATCCTTCATCATAGGTTTTTTTCCACAAGTGAAGAAAGGTGCATTTTTCATTAGAAAACTAATTAGTTTGGAAATCATTATACTAACTAACATAACATTATTTCGTCGAGCCCGGGATTGTAAACAATATAGCATTCACAATGTAGTAGGTAGTGCATATAAAGAAAAAAGTTTTAATATTCTTTTATTATAATATAATAAGAGTTAATAAAAAGTATTACAGAATAAAGCTATTACGTAAAAATAAAATTTCAGTTTTAATGAATGGGATGAGCTTTAGATAATTGTGGTTATGCAAACTTCAAAGAAAGCGTAAATCCATTTTACATGTACACATTTATAATTTTCTTTTCGATTTTTTTATTGTCACTCGTGGAGCCCCGGTGTTCCGTGGAACACAGTTCAAAGATCACTGCTTTAGGTGAACCTCATATATTTTTTAAAACAAGATATCTTCGAATCAATTGTGTGTCCCAACTCGTTGAATAATCCCAGTGAAATAAATAGTAGGGGAGACGCCTGGTATGACGCCTGGGGCTAAGAGAGGTCATATTTAGACGGTAAGCTGACGGATGGGAAGAACAAGTCTGGGACGGAGTTATTGTTGGAATCTGTTGGCACACTTCAAATGTCACGCCGTAATGGCTTACTCTTGGCTGTCCTCCACCCGCGCGCAGTCTCCCCGTTTTTAAGAAGCTCTTCAAAAGACACTCGCATATTTCCTTCCCGGTTAAATGGAATCGCGGGGATTCTCTAGCAGAAAGTTCCTTTTTTGCGAACTTGTCTCTTTACTTTTACAGATAATCGTCTGTTGAAGATCTTTTTCTCTTCCCTTGGATCTCAAGTTCTGTCGGTAGTCACTCGTTGGAGGTTGTGAATTATGGTTATTTTTCTTTAATTTTAGGGGTTGTTTAATAATGTGTTATACTTTCAGGTATTTTCAATGATTTTCTGTTAGTGAATTGTGTTGACTTCGTTTAGTGGTGCACACAAGAATTTTTCAAGGGGAGTCCAGGGTCGAAAGTCCACCCCATTCTTGAACCATACTCCAATACTCCACCAAACATCTTCTTTTGATTTTATCGATTGTCGAGAACAAAAAACAGCAAAAAATAAATTATTGAATAAACAATAAGCATTAATTAAAGAAATAAATTATTGATAACAAATACTTATTACATTTTATGTACTATACACATAGGATTATAATCAATCGAAAAAAAATCAGGGGTTATGGGGCGGGTCTGGACCCATTGTGATACCCCCCGGGTCGGGGTATCATCTCTTCATCCACGCGACCTAGATTTGTAGGGGTAAAAGATTGACCATTCAAACCTTCCATAATGAATTTAGTTTATTATTATCTTAATTTATATTAAGCAATGCAACACAAGTCTTAGAGGAAAATGATCAGGAGTGATATGACGAAAATAACAATTGTTAGCAAATAGCGCATTAAATCCTACTCACTATCTTTAAATTAACCTCCGAATCCTTATCTTTAGCCGATTCCTTAACTAACTAGAGTTCGCTCTATTATTAAAGTTTAACATTCTATCGCTTACCGATATTCCACGGTGAACAACTACCAATCTTTATATCTTCTATATATTACTGTAATCCAACTTATCAGGCTACTAGGCAACCTTCTGGCTTCGAACCGACTACTATATGGCTCCTACAATACTTTACGGCCCCCAGCTGACCTCTTTAAGACTCTTTAAGACCTCCCAATACTTCCTAAGACTCCTACGCGAATGCTAAAGCTCCAGTATATATACTCATTCCTAATCTGCATATCGCGTTTTCTTCTTGAGTTGGTTGGAATGAAATGCCATTCTGGTCCCAAAGATTCTCCAAGAGGATTTAAAGAAAGGCACTATAATGCCCCATCACACCATGGATACCCCTTGTGTGTGCCACTAACTTCGTTATTATCCAATAACTGAATTGAACCCAGTAAAAGGAATTTTTTTTTCAAGGTTTTATATTCTCTTAGTGAATAGGGAACAAAATTGTGTGTGAGAAAAGCTATGAAGAGATGGAAAATTGTGAGATGGATATAGAGGAAGCTTGTAACGAAATTGCTCTTTCACTCGTAAGGCAGATTTTGAAACGTTTAACGGAAAACACATTTATAGAATAATTTTAAAAGTTTGAATTTCTATTGCGAAGATAGCTAGCATGAAATTGCATGCATTTTTAGTAACTTATATCCAGGTGTTTAAATTAAAGTCGAATCGTTTGAAAACATTAAAGTAGTTATAACCTAGTTTTCTACTCCCTGGAAGCAAACCCTTTCCAAGCATCCATTAGTTTTTAAGGGCTAATAAAATTTTGAGATGAGTTTCAAAAAATTATAAGAAAACATTGAGATAAAAGAGAGGATAAAGAGAGAGAGAGAAACTTTAATTAATTCCGCTTGTGTCACTTTTAGTATTTCCTTTTAGTGATATTCTTTAAATTAAGGAAAATTAAAAGAATCGCAGAATTTAATGAGTTAAGAACAATTTTAAAATTACTTATAGTACTTTGCAGTACAATGATGTTAAAAAATATCCTGGTATTTCAAGTCATCATTGGCGCATACAAAGGTGTGTGTATGTGGGGGTGGGGTCTGCGGGTTCGAACCCCCTCCCATAATCTTTGATTATTTTTGGTTTATTATAATCCTATGTGTATATATAGTACGTAAAATTTAATTTAGTATTGTTTATTAATCATTTATTTTCTTAATTAATGTTAATTAGTTATTCAATAATTTATTTTTTACTGTTTTTGTTCCCGTCAATCGACAAAATCAAGAGAATATGTTTGATGGCATATTGAGAAAGGTAGACTTTCGACCCTCGATCCCTCTACCCCTTGAAACATTCCTGTGTGCGCCACAGCAAGTCATCATCAGTAGTCTGTGGTGTAGTGACAAAGGGGGGGGGTTACAACCCCTTCCTCCCTTGTAAAAGGATTTGCTGATTTTAAACACATCAAATTGAAATTTTAAACAGATTTATTGGGATAAAATATAAATATTTATTTATATTCCTCATTTTCAGAAAAAGCAACGTTTGAAAACAAACAAGGAAATTTAAAATTTTTAGATATGACTTTAAAATGGAGGTCCCTCTCCATGAAATTTCTCGCTTTGCCCCTGTCAATAGTCGAAACATATTAAATGCAAATAAATATCTTATCATCGAAAAAGGGTAGCCTTTAAAATAAAGTTCTATTTTGCGTTCTAAAGTTTTCTTTTGCAAGCTGTAAGTACTTTACAGCTTTTTTTAAGCAGTGTTTATTCTTAATGTCTCTCCTCCTTTTTTTCTTTTTTCTCTTTAAAAAAAAAGAGCAAAATCGAATTTAACTTTCGCAGGCAGTTATTTTAAGTTCCTTTCATATATAAATGTATATTGAGTTCCAGTTTATGTAAATATGAATGAATAAACAAATTATTCTTATTTTGTAATTCATTAATGAAATGCATTTTTTTGTTGCAAATTATAGCTACATATTTTAAAGGTACTTAAGTATCATACCATTGGTCAATTCCACCAAATCAAAAGACGTCACCAGTTCAAAAAATGTCGCCATGGTCGTCATCATTATTATTCTGATGGTTTCCACTATTAGTAGCATATCGTGGCATTTGACGACGTCTTTTGATCAAATGGAATTGATCAACAGTGTAATAAGTAAGTACCATTTTAAATTATTTATAAGTCTGAGCCATTAAAATTCCTTTTCTTATGAAAAATTTCACTGTATTTTTATAAATATTATTATTATTACAGCTTACAAAATGAACTATGTGAAGCATTATTTTTCTTAGAATCCTTCTCTTTTATCATATTCTTAAATCGTACACAGCTACAGACTGAACTTGATATTTGGATATAGTAATTTCCGAATAAAAAAGTTTTACAGATCAAATTTTTTAAAAATGTGATTTTAATAAACTAAATAACTGTGTATCGTATGTATATATGCAGAATTTAGTATTCCCTGCCATGATTCGAACAAAGAAATTAAAGCATTTTTAACTATTATTCGAATTTATATTATTAGAAATCATATTGTTGATAATTGTAACTAATGTTAACAATTTTTTTCACCAAAAAAATTATTAATTTTTGTGTGTCCCATTTTATTAAAGAATTTATTTTCATTTTATTGATTTTTGCTTAAATAAGCCGAAGTTTTTCTTAATAAATGTTGCGCTGTATTATTTTTATGTTTATTAATTTTAAAGAAATTTGCTTTTTATATTCAGGGTTTCATTTCATTAAGCACAAAAATCCCTTACATTTCAAGAATATATAATAATTATTCTTTATAGAAATAACTTAGCTGTGAATTAAAACTATTTTCTTATTGCTTTAAAGCTCCGGAAGCTTGAAATTTATCATGTTCTATCTCAAAATTTCCCTTGTCAGCCTTACCCACCACAATTATCTAACAATTGAAAAATGCAAATGCATTCCATTTATTCACAATTCGTTTAACATGCTACACTACTAGCCCGGAGCATTAAAAAGTATAGACTCTCTGCCCACTAATACATGTGAAAAAAAATGTCCCACTCTCCAAGATACTAATATGCACCAAGTTTTTGTTCACGCGTGCACTGTGTTCACGCACGATCTCCTCCTAAATCGATGTTCATCCCAAACCCCTGCCACAGGGGACAGATTTAACGAGAAGTTCATCAAACATTGTCGCCTGAAGTTGGCCTCTTAATTGAGGATTTCCTGCGGAGAAACTACACAGAGAACGTGTCGTCCATTGCCAATTGGGATGAGCCCGATTAAAGCTTTTTACCTGGATCTCTACCTTTGATAACGCTGGAGACAAGATTCGACAGGGGCGCGTAGGAAGAGCGGAAATCCGGAATGGTCCATTTTTAGAGCCATTTATAGGCAATTATGGAAGAATAATATTTAATGTTTGTGTAATTCTTATGGTGTGATTGTAATCTTAATTGAATTGAGTTAGGGTTCTCGCTTTAAACTCGTGGCTTTAATGAGAAGGTTAAGGTTGTATTTTTTTTAAATATTGGAAAGTTGGGAATCACTCGTAATTTAGTGACATGTTACTGAAAATAATATTGTTTTCTGTTTTAAATCTCATTTACGATTTATTAAATAATCTAGGACAGTTTACTACAAAAGTACAAAAGCCTTTTTTCAATAAATGTTTATATATATGTATAATATGTACTTAAAAAATCACCTAAAGTTGAAAATATATTTTCGCAGCAGATATTTTGAGTGTTTTCAGCAACAAAGATTTTAAGTACCAAAATATCTATATATGTAATAACTTAAATTAACATTTACTTAAAATTTGAATCTTATTTATTTATAATATCTAATTCTTTAATTACATATAGAATACCCTTTTTCGAAACGCGTCTCATTTCATCTTTCTCTGAGGGATTAAAACATTATTTTGACAGATTACTAGTGATTCCTCCTTAACCCGGCGCTTCTCGTGCAGGGCATATCATTACCGACGTCTAACTTTTTTCAACGCTCCTTCTAAACTTTTTTTTTTGTTGTAAAATGGATAGTTTCTCGTGTAACTGACTTTAAGGTCATATTCTTTGAAAGGCCTTAGCTTGTAGGCGAATTTTAAATATATATATTTTTTGATACCGCCTCTTCGGGTATGTCATACCCGGCGCATGAATCCCGCCGTTACAGTGCTGAATGCATGAGCACGCCTTAAAAATCTTTCTTATGCTATGGCGCATTACGGGTTATGATGAAGAAATGTGATATTTTAAGCAATTTAATAAGGTTACGGTATTTTATAAATATAATTTTAACAGTGTTTTCAGATGAAGGGAATACTCAATGCGGTGTGATCAGGAAGAATCCAGAAACGATGATGAAGGTATAATAGCAAGGTAAGTTTCGCTTCCGCCAGATTTAAATCAAGATTAAAGGCCGTATCACACGTATATTTTTCCTTGCAATTTTCGTCAATTTTGTAGCTTTGAATCACAGGGGAAGGTTGCCGTAAACAAAACGACACATCTGACGTCAATACGCGCTCTATCTCCACGATGAAAATTACTCGCCGATTTTTCTGCCTCGGAAAATGAACATCCAAAATTGACTGCTTTCGAACTTTCGCAGCTTGCGCAATTGTTGATGGGTGTAAAGCTAAAATGAGAGCACCATTCTATTTAAAATATTATACGCCGTTAAAATATTATACACCATTAAAATATTATACAGCATATCTGAAGTGTTATAGACAGAGCCAAGACCCACCATCTTGTTCGCATTTGGGGCGCTGAAGAAGAATCCATTGGCTGGAATTTCAAGCAATTTTATTTCGAACGAAAGATCGCTAGCAAAATTGATTTTAAAACGAACTGCTATGGCAACTGGTAAAAATTGCACGAATTGAATAATTGCTTGAAACGTGTGTGCGTGTAATTACGCGGCCTTTAGAGTGGGAGAAACTGTTGAAGATAAGTAAACTTTATAATGTAGGAAAAACATTTGGGAAGAATGTAATTTTAAAGGAGACAACTGGTACACACATCTTATCCCCTTTCAGATGAACTTTTTTTAAAAAAAACTATTGCTTTATCAATAAGAGAAAATAAAAATGAAATTCCAAAATTTTTGAACTTAAAGAACAGAGAAGTTTACTCCTACATGTTTAGTTTTAAGAATGTTTAACAATTGCTATATATACACCCAAGAAAAATTGGAAGGGTCTTCAACCTTCAACAATACATAGTGGTAATACAATGGATTCATCTACAGTACCATCCACGTCGGTTTTTGTTGACATCTGAAATAATACGACATTGATAAAATAACCACATATTATTCAATGGCTAGAAAATCTAATCGTTAGCCTATGGCAATATTTTTTGTGTTTTTGAACGTTGCGATGATAAATGTGCAAACTATTTTTTTAAGTACTCAGAAACCACCTACTAAACACCGAACCAGACGCTGATTTCTGACGTGTTTTAGATTTACAGAAGAATATAAAAAATGTAGAAATCAGCAAGCAATGGTTCTACGAAATTTTTAAAAAAATTTAAGATCCAGTGAAAAACATCGCATTCTCTCGCGACGAAGACTGAAGGTGTGTATAAACAAAGTGCTGAATGCCCTAGTAAAAAAAACAAAAAACAGAGAAACTAAATTTATGTGTAAAAAGCGTAATAAACATATTGTATTTCCTACTTTTCTACACTTTTCACCTTTGTATACACATTTTATGGTAAAAACAAAATGTAATACTCTTGGGTTTGAGATACCCTGAGCGAGAACTTTAGTTCGTTTTTTTCGCGTGAGTGATGCCGGGTTAAAATGATTATACTTTGAATTTTTGATAGATTTGTTGGCGATTTTTAGTAAAAAAGTATCATAATTGCTAATACGTGCCTTACTGAGCAGTTTAAACTTTTCTCTAAACATTACTGTAATTTCGAAAAGTAACTTATATTTCCGTTCACTTGAACACGTGATTATATTTTTTACATTAATATTTTTCTGTTTATGATAGAGTATTTAAAGCTAGAAAAGGAATAATTTGCTTTTAAGGTATCCGACTACGTTCGGAACCGTGATTTTAAAAAAGCGCATAAATAGATAATTTTCATTATATTTACTGTCACTTAGATTAGAATACATGTATAAAATTGTTTTAAGGACATTTTGACGAAAAATTTATTTAAATACAGTATTTTGGCAAATAATTAACTTAGAATAATCTTTTTTCCAAATGTTCTCCTATTGTGAAAAATGCTTCTGTTATAATAATATTTTGCCTCAGACCTCTGTACAGAGGCTCAACTAAAATTCTTGAAAAATTCACATTATTTACAGAGTTGCCTTCAATTGAAATAATTATCGGCGTTTTTTTTCTTAAAATTGCTCCCCTCTGTTGTCGTAAAATATGGATAAACCCCCTTCTAAGTTATATATTTCAAAAATTCTAGTTGAGCCTCTGTAGAGAGGTCTGAGCTATATTCAGGCAAAACATTGTTATAATAGAAGCATTTTTCACAAAAGGAGAACATTTTGAAAAAAATTATTCTAATTTTTTGCCAAAATATTGTATTTAAATAATTTTTTTTATCGAAATGTCCTGAAAACAATTTTATACATGTATTCTAATCTAAGTGACACTAAATATCATGAATATTATCCATTTATGCGCTTTTTTAAAATCACGGTTCCGAACCTTAAACGAAAAGCTCACACTCAAAATAACTCCCCCGATGTTAAAATTAAATAAGCGATGGTGTAATCAATATCAAAAAGATCTTTTTTCTGTCTCGACTACAAATCACAAAATGAGTACCATCTCATCAAAATACTGTATTTACTCGAATCTAAGCCGTACGGTTTTTCCAGTATTAATGCTATTGAAAATCGGGCGCGGCTTAGAATAGCAGGCAAAACATTTGTTGGATAGGGGAGATTTAGTTTCCACCCCTTTAAAAAGAAAAATGTAACCATCCATTCTGTCTACTTGCATTGATGATTGATTCCCCATTATCGCATTTCGCAGTTTTATCTCCAGTATTCAATTTATCCTAAACATCGTTGTCTGCTCGTATTTAGGAAATTTTTTTTTGTGTACGCTTTTTCTTTTAATCCTTTAACATCAAAGATATAATTAATAGCATCAAGGCGAGTTCACTATGTTGTAAGTATGAAAAAATTGGCCATTTTATTTTCAGAAAAAAAAAAAAGAATAGAACAACGGTCACTGAAAATTTGACACGGATGAAACAAATATATGTCGTTGGCGTAAACAAAAGGATGTAAGCAAAAGATTTTTGCACAAAATGATGTAATTTTTGCTTAGAAATATTCAATAGTCTTTAACAATTCTTTCACATTCTTCAAAGATACATTATTTTTAAAAAAAGTTCCATAACAAATGCACTGAATGGCAAGGAAGACGTCACCGTGTGGTAACATGGCCACGCTGGCACCAATTCCGAAGTCAGTTATAACATTGGGAGTGCGAATCATTCTCAAAACATGATACTGATGGTTAGAGTAATTATAGGTTCGTGTATGTATTTGTAACGGGTCTATCCGAGTTCTTCCTACTAATAGTCTTCTTGGGGAATAATGGGTCTTTAAAAATTATTCTATTAAAAACCTTCTTCCTCCGAAGAAGATGTGATTATGTAAATTAAGACATGTATATAAAGATTAAACTTTCGAGTTAGTGAGAGAGAGATAGGTTAGACTGCTAATGGACAGCAGTGATTGATTATCGAGAAATTAGACGTGAACACTTTGTAGCTTATTTGAGTAATATTAAGATTGACGATTTGGTCAATTAAGTGTTAAATTTGATTAGGTCGATTGGAATTAAAAGGTGTATTGCCTGGACGTAAGTGATCCGATTTATTGTTTAAGTCTTCTAATATCTCGTCTACCTCGCTATTGCTTCACATAGTTGGTAATTGGTGCATTTCTTAACTTGGGTTGTTGAATTTGTGTCGTTGTTGATAATTGTGAATAAATAGAGTTGTTTTGAATATGGCTAATCTTCCTTCTGACCCTCTCACTCTAATGGACGCCATGGGACATCCACTACATACTTGAAAGTTTTTAATACTGTTAAACAGTGGCTCAACGTACACCTCCGCATCAAGGGAGGCAGGATTCTAGGGGCCCAAAGCTTGATTGATGCCAATTACGGCTTGGGGTCCAACACCTGACTTTTCAGGGGGCCCTAATATTCTCCGTTACGCCACTGAGGGTAAAATAAATTAACTATTATCTTATTATTTCTCATTAAAAACTCTTTTAAAAATTTCTCAAGTATCGGATATCGATGTACCTTTTACACAATTTTTAAAAATGTTTTCTCAAAAACGTGCAGAGAATTTTAGGTGCGCGGCTTACACACACACAGTTCGTCTCTGCATCCTTCTTCCATATAAAGAAAAGTAATATTTAACTATTATAGTTAAGTTGCGTGAGAAAGTAAATAATTTTATTAATCAGTAAAATTTAAAAAATTGGAATTAGTTTATGATTTTGTCTGATGTGTTATGGCAACAACACGTACAACTGCGTCAGGTAAATATTTTATTTTTTTCCTTTGAATTTTACTATGAAAGAGATTCCCACAGAATTGTATTGTGCGAAATTTTTCTTTTTTTAAAAAAATATAATTTAAGACCAAAATTTATGACTTTACAAATCATCGTAGTCATATTTAAAAAATCATACTGCGTGTTAAATTGCATTCATTGCTAGTCTAACTGCGATTACATAATTAAACTTGTTTGGATCCAGGTCACGTGGGAACATTATTTCAGGTAATTACTGAATCCACTTTGAGAAGCTTGTTTTTTTTAAATCCAAAAAATATACCTCTTTGGATATAAGAAATTCTTGCTTCCAGAAAAAAAAATGCACAATTCTCTTTTTAAAAAAATGACAGCACACAATCTTCATATGAAAGGTTAGCACACACATTTCTCAATAAATTTTGCAATAGTCACCTCAGAGAGATTCTGTTTTGAAACTTAATATCTCACGTTAATATAGTCAGAGAAAGGTTAAGCCACAGGATTTCGATTTTAAATAATTTTAAATTAAATATCGAATTTGAGTTTAAGATTCTCACGTAAAACCTTATCACCGTCATTTAATTGCAAACATTTTATTTATGCAGGAAGCAATCTTCCTAAGCAAAAATATCATACAATTATGTTTATTAATATCATACTTGAAATTTAAAACTTGTTTTAAAACTCACCCCAAAATGTCTTGGCAGTCCACTGATCGATCCCGATCGACTTAATGTCGACCCCGTATGAGTGGGCATTGGGTTATTATTTAATAGCTTGCTATTCAGTGATATTGCCAAAAATTATTTTTGGGGGAGCTCAGCTTTGATGTATAATAATAATTAAACATTAACTAACTTTTGTATAGTTATTATTATAATGACTAGGGGGAGTACATTTCGTTCGCCCCCATTGTACAAAAATTAATACAACTGTTCACACTCATTGCTCAAATTGTAAAACTGTAATTTACATGTACTATGTAGTTCTATTTTTTCAATATTTTGTATGCAGTTAAAATTAAATTTCAAACTATTAATAATTGGCGGCAAAATTTGCAATACATCGTCACGTTTAGCAATTTTTGTACGTTCATGCACACACATACACACACACACAAAGCCTCACCACCATCATAAATGTGAATTTGTCGAAACTGTGGTTTTGCTCTATTCTGTTGTAAAGATGTAGTTGCTTTTATTAACTATACCTTATGTATAAATAAATTTATTACAGCATTCTGAAAAACTTTTTTTTATATATATAGAGAGAAATAAATAATTAATTTAATTGTTTTAATAATATAACAAGTGATATACAAAAAAAGTTTTTTTAAGTCAATTTCTACTTAAATCAACAAAGAAAAATTTTATTTCAGCTACTTTTTATTAAATAGTTACAATTAATATAAATATGTATATACATATTGCAGATCATTGCAGGTAATTAATTTGTATTGATTATCATTAAAGTATCGTATTGTCATCCAAAACAATCGTGAATATAAAATTTCAGTTCAACTGAATGCTTTAAGACGTGAGAAAAAAAAAACCTTTTCAAGTTTTCACACAAGTTGCCAAAAATGATGCCAACGTAACTGTGTATTTGTAATTCTTTAAATAATTAGTTTTAATCAATTAATTTTTATTAATTAGAATTAAATTATTGTATTGTCATCCAAAATAATCAAGTATATAAAATTTCAGCACAATTGAGCTTTTTAAAATGTATTTTATGAACGATTGAAAATTCCACCAAGATAAATAAATAAACATATAAAAAAGAGTAGGAATTGAAAAATCTCATGTAAAATATATATTTATAATCTCGTTATATCTTTATATTTATTATAACTATGAATAGTGAATTTAATTTATTAATAGAGTTATTAAGATTAAAACTTAATAATTTTTCAAACAGGAACCAATGAACCTTTGATGCAATTTTCAGCCAAATATCATAAAGGAAATTATCATTATGATTTTTTTTAAAGTAGTTGATTATATAGTTGAGAGACTATTTTTAATGTGTACAAAGAGAATGTAGAGGCGATTAGTACCGTTTTATTTATTCGAAATGCATTCTCCACCCCGACCCCAAATAACAAATTCAAAAATGCCCGAAATTTTTATTTACTACTTCATGGCGATCAAATGCTGCGTAAATAAAAAAAAAGGTATGAAAATAATACATTAAAAGTAGATATCTCCACAAATTCTTTTATATTTTGCTTAAGGCAATACATTTAAGTATATTCTGTTCATGCTGCACATTTTTGTATATAGTTTCATTAAGGATAATTTGTACACTTGACATAATTCGCAATTTATACACAGTGCATAAATAGTGAAAAGATAATTGCAGAAAACTCTTGGAGTGCCGCCAGCAGCGAAAATCCTTTGTTAAAATCTCGACAAGTTCTGTCATCACTTATAAAGCAGTAATTCAAGATCATAATCTTTATCATTCAATGGAAATTCTTGGCTGTGATCTTTGGTTGTCCTGTGAGTGACCTGTGACCGCGGTGTCCTGAAGCTATGGCATATAGTCCTGTAACTTTGAGCAGAAATCTTTCCCTTGTTAAAGCTGTCTTTGCCGAGAGCACATTTTCAGACTGAAAAATGACTTAATTTTCATGAAAATTCGCTGGATTGTAGATTCATATATTTGTTTTCAATATAGTGCTGTTAAAATTTCTAAATATTCCATAAATAATAATTATTTTTTCTTTTAATAATGTAAAAGGATATCTCATTAAGCATTATGGTATAGGAGAAAAAAAGTGCGAAACACATTTTAGAACAGAAAATTTGTGTCAAATCGATTGAAAATGAGTGGTATGATAAAATAAGAGATTTTTTATAGGATAGCGAAGCCAGACTGCTATATTTATCTTCGAGTATTTTTATATCCGCAAAATAGTCGAATTCGGGTCCTATTCTTAACAATAAGCGAAAACAGCTTTAATTGGATGTTTCCTCAAGGCAACCAGTACTTAAATGCTATATTCCATACTCTTGTTTGTACAGTATCAATTCTAGTTTCAAATATATTAAAGAGTTTGATGAAATTTCATTAAGTATTTGTGAGGGGCACACAAGATCCGTATATTCAAAACTAGAGTATATTAGAACAACTGTTATTCCGGCATAGTATGTGCCGAATACTTTTCACTTATATTGTCAAACTATAATTTTTAATTTTAGATACCGTATAACTCGACATAAAATGCGTACTTTTAAAACAAAAAATGAGATCGAAATTTACGAGTGCACGTTATGCGCCACATATAAAAATAATGGCTTTAAAAATAAAAAAGTGACGAGTGTAAGAAATAGATAAAAAAAAAAGCAGTAATCCAGAATGTGGGAAAATCGCGAATCATGGCACCGACTTTGTCTTCTCATTCTTTTCTTGCTCGTTAGGGTTGTAGTTCTAGAAGCATACCATTGTTCAAATGCCTGGCTCCAATGGCTTCAAAATATAAGAGCATTACATACATACATTTCGGGATTTCTCATAATAAGGGAGTGTGGGGTGAATACGACAAATACACTTAAAAATTAAAAAATGCAATCCAAAAATATAGGTGCACGTTATAAGTTGGTGCATATAATATGTTGGAATATGCGGTATATTCGCCGTTTAATATGCACCTCTTCTTTACAAAGAAATCTGAAATGAACATGTGCAATGCACTTATCTTTTGAGGTCTAGATATAGTGTATGAGTGGATAGTAAAAGTATAGAATTAAATTAAATCTGAAAAAATTAAGAGGTCATTAAAGAAATAAAGCATATCTAACAATCTTCATAGAACTGAAGATGATTATTTCGAATGAATTACAGTAACAGTGATGAAGAAGGCACTGAATTCGATGATTTGCCTGAGCATATAAAGGAAGACAAATATGACGAAATTTTATGTTATCTAATAAGAAGTTCATAAATTATGCCATTTTTTTAATTAACAGTAATAAAATATATGTAGAAATTTATTTTTAACTCATCTTTTTTTAAAATTTTTTATTTTGAAAGCAATAATTTTTATAACCAGCTTATAACCTGCATCCGTAAATTTTGATTTTATTTCACGTGTTAAAAGTGCGTGTTATATATATATGCCGGGATATACAATACGTATTGCTTCCGTTGAATATTATCAGAGGATTCTATTAAAACCGTTAAGGAAAATGAGAGAGACTATTTGTTAAAATTACAAAATGAGCATTTTAAAAATTATTTTATTATCGAGGTAAATCTAGCCCACTCAACAAGAACTTAGAGCTTTTAAGGCAGTCTTCCCAGAATTTCAATTAACGACTCTGAGTAAAGGAGTTGAAATTCGCCGAGGTTTAAAGCTGTTTCGGTGGTGTGGTGTGAAAGTTTGGGGAGTAAAGGGCCAGCTCAGGCGTTGCCCTCGTCCACTGACCATGATTCAACATTACAAGGTCCACCTCCAATAGCTTTTGAGTTGTTTTATAGGGCAATCAATCAGCAAACTGTACCACATAGCTTATAATAAAAAAAAGAGTTTTGAAAATCCTCGTATGGATAAATGGGAAAGTTGTTTAAGTATTATCTTCGTCGATTGCCCTCGAGTTGTCTAAATCTATTTTCCGTATTTGATCTCAAAAATACAAAGGAACGTATAAAGAAAGAATCAAGTAATATAAATTTTTTGTTAAGTCATTTCCTACTTAGATCAACAAAGAAAATTTTTATTTTAGCTACTTTTTATTAAATAGTTACGATTAATATAAATATGTATATACATAGGACAGAATCACAACATTAAGTGGTAATTAATTTCTATTAATTATCATTAAAGTATCGTATTACCATCCCAAACAATCGTGCATATAAAATTTCAGTTCAACTGAATGCTTTAAAACGTGAGAAAAAAACCTTTTCAAGTTTTCACACAAGTCGCCAAAAATGATGCCAACGTGGCTCTATTTGTAACTCTTTAAATAATTAGTTTTAACCAATTAATTTTTATTAATTATAATTAAATTATTGTATTGTCATCCAAAATAATCATGTATATAAAATTTCAGCTCGATTGAGCGCTTTAAAATGTATTTTATTAACGATTGAAAATTCCACCGATAGATAAATAAATATATAGAGAGTAAGCTAATAGTAGAGGAATTGAAAAAGAAAATTATGGATTGAAATAAAACTGAATTTTTAGATGAATTACTTTTCAAATATTCAAGATTAATAAAAGAAACAATTGGTAACGTATATATAGCCGTACTTCGATAATTTAAACCGATGTAAAAAATGAGTAAACCTGATAATGCTAAATAGAAAACCCTTGCATTTGAGAAATTAACAGAACTTTAAAAATAAAGAAAATGTAAGTTAAACATACATCATTCATCAGGGAATGTTTGAATACATCTTATGTAAAAAATTATTCTTACCATTAAAATCACGTTCGAAGTCAATAAATTCTGATTCCATTGACAATTTTCATATACCTTGTTTAAGTATTCTTTTTCCTTCTGTAATTCATTAAACTTCCCTCATATATTTTCTTGCTATTTTAAATTTAACAGCCAAACACATGCAAAATAAGATTAACTGCCTTAAAAAATTAAGTTTATTTAAAAACATCAAAATTATGTTTGAATTTTTGAATTATACAGGAATTAGATTTAATCTTTTTGAATGCCTCTTTCCAACTTTATGCTTTAAATAATGGATAGATATCGTATTTGACTGTTTCATATTCAAAGTAATTTAGGCAATTTTTTAAAAAAGTTAAGTTAATTATTTCTGGACGGGTATCCACTAAATGTACCAATGAAAGGTAATTTATGTGGCGTTCGAGAAATTCTTATAAAATTTTTGAAACAACAATTTTGTAACAATCAATCAACATTAACCTAGGGAAGAATATTAATTACATGTATATAAAACAGCTAAGCAAAATATTTGGTAAAACTTAGCTGTGAAAAGTCAAAAACATCCGATCTAACACACTTGTAGTTCTATTTTTTAATCATAACTGGTAAGCTCTTACCGACATATAAACATGTGACGATATTTAAGCTCGAACAAAATTGTTTTTTCTAAGCCTAATTGTCATGGAGAACCAACCTTCTGAATGTAATAATTCTATATAAAATTAATCTCTTAATTTACTTTCATTGCTTGCAGAAATTTCATTAAGTATCTCAAATATTATCCTTAGGAATATTTTCCTATAATAAACGTACTTTTCAAAGATAATTTACAAAAATCAGTGTTGTTCGCTTATTCCTTGAAAAATTGTTTGTGCACTTCTTAAGATATTCATTTCACACTCAGTTGGAAATGTAGGGCTAGATAACATAATAAATCTTATGTATGTCCTTAAAATATTTTTAGAATAAATTAATTCTTTTTATATAATAAAATTAACCACCATTATATTAACGATTATTGATTAATGTACCATAATTTGCAATTTAATTTTATTTAATTTTAATTAATGTAGAGAAATTACATCTAAAATAAGAATTATTAAGTTTATATACCGTAAAATCCGGGGTATAACGCCACCTATACTTTCAAGCTGCATTTTTCTACTTTAAGGTATATTCGCCGTATAAAACGCGTCCCCTTCTGTATGAAGGAACTTGCAATGCACATTAGCTATGCTATTATATTTTAAAACCATTTTTATTCGGGGTATTATCCAAGGACTTTGGAAAAATAGTATATTTCTAAAAAACAACCCTTTAAGTTCATAAAGTATAACACACACACACACACACATTTATTTTTATATAAACAATATTGCGGTCTTTGTAGAAGTCTAAATTTTTTTTATGCACATCTCTTTTTTTATTTTTTTTTTATTTTTTAAGGAATCATTTTTATATCCGGTGTATAACGCGCACCCATAAATTTCGATCTTATTTTTGTGTTAAAAAGGCACGTTATACGCCGAATTTTACGATATATATATATATATATATATATATAAATATATATATATTCCGGAAATCTAGGTATTTATACCAAGCGGCAAATAGAAGTACTAATCACATGATCTGCGTAAATGAATTGGTGTTTTTATTGGTGGATAGATATAGTGTTAGGACGGGAAGCTAGTTATTATTTATGTGCGTGTCGTAAAGGCCAGGACCAGTACAAATTAAAATCATGTTCAAGATTAAATTAATGGGAATTATTACACATATGTATATTGGCTAACTCTGGTTCAAATATTTTCAAGAGAAATCAAATAATAGAGGTGGCACAGCAGTTTAAATCCTATTTGATTTTTAAGTCCTTGATTGGCATGATCCGGTAATTTGATGAATGAGACACCACATTAGAGAGTGTCCTTGTTGTTTGATAGTAATTTAAAATTTTATATTGTTGATAATTTTGACCTAGTTGATCTTGTGAAGCCCTAACTTGACGTTAATTAAAACAGATTAAATTAAAATTGAATTTTTATAATGTGTGATCACAGGAATCAAGCGATGAGGGTTGCAACGAATTTCCTGGATAATTATGTTCAAGTCAAGCTACGGGTTCAAATCCTGATTGCAGAAAAATTGCTGTTGTGAGTAATAGGCATTGCTGCAAGTTAAAGAAATTGGGTTTAAAATCCTCATACAGAGTAGTACATAAGTTTGCAGAGTGAATCACCAACTTTCCTAACATTAGATTGAGGCTCAAAATTACAAGATTACCAATAGTTCTTGTGTTTCTTTCGATACCACGTTATTACTAAACTAACTGAACTAAATAAAACAATTTGTTTAAATGTTTGTTCGTTATTTGAACTTAAATTTTTTTACTACGCATCCATTTATGCGTATGAAATTTATAATGAATGAATGACTGACCTCGTGTTCAGCTACACGAGGGCTTTTGACGACGGACCTCGTAATTTTGACTCACGGTCAGGTGACGATGACGACCCCTGAGCTGGCATCCCCCTCTCTTAACTACCACACCAACGGGAGGACGTTTTAGCTCTCGACAGATTTAACGTACATCTCTCCCCTACATGGCGGGTCCTTAGTGGTACTGGACTCAAACTCGTGACAGGCCAGCGACGATCCGAAATCTTGACCACTAGGCTACCGCGGCACCTATGAAACTTATAAGCTTTGTGTAATGTTGTCAATTCTCCTACTTCAATTGTTTACGTAAATATTAGTGTTTGAAGAAAATCTGTGCCTACCTCCACGATTTTTATCGAGTGATACAGATAGAAATATAGATAATGGAAAACACATGTGCTCTTTGTTTTCTTAAAATAATCTATAGAAGGGATATTTATCAGAGCAATCTTTTCGAAACGCTTCATTGAAAAATGAACAAAATGTTACAAAGACTGCGAGAAATAACGCATAGATTAAAATGCACTTGCACCCATAAATTGATTAGTTAGTCAATAAATAGAACTCTAAAATTTTTTAAATATGAATCGATGAACAAGGTAAAAGAAAATGTACTAGTATGTACGGCAAACGGGATATTAATAGTTTGAAAAACAAATGGTGTTCCAGAAACTTCCACTTCTAGCGCCAGTGTATTCATAAAGAAATTGTTTGTTAAATTGTTACCGGTATTGATGTTGCAGATTAATTTTGTATTCCACATGCATCTAAAAACTCTAAGCTGATTTTTAAAAAATATTTCTTAATTACTTTAAATCGCTTAAAATAAGCTAAAGCTAAACATAAGTGCTTTGAAATATAGAAGGGACAACAAATTGATAGTTAGGATGACAACTGGTATTCCAAAAGACTCCAGTTACGTGTGTGCTTGTAAGCATTACTAAAATGTTTTGTAAATTTTAAGGCTTAATTTTGTATTGCAAAGCATGAAAATTTTCCAAAAAAACATTCGTATATTTAATCCGAGATAAGGATTTTACAAATACGGTGAACTTTCTTTGCTTGTCAGTTTCGTTCTTGATTTCAGTGAAGATTTCGGAAGAAAAAAAAAGTTGATTCTTCCTACATAGAATAACAAAACAGATATGACAAAGGTTAATATTTTAATAACTTGGTCATTCATTGTTTGTTGACTCAAGGTGATCAAACGAGCGACAGCAAGGTCATTTTGTGCGTGGCGCAGGAATTCTTTCCCGAACCCGTGTTCTGAAGGACAACATCATAATCTTAATACGAAGTGTATCTTGTTACATATAGCACTGCCCTTGTTTGTTTTTTAATCCCATAATGTGCTTTTAATAATCAAATTCATTAATAAAACTGTATCAAAATGCATGAGAAACATTTAAAGAAATTTTATGAAAGTTTGCATTTTATTTAAAGGAGGGGTAAAAACTGATAAAAGGATCATTTCTAAAACTTGTTAAAACGAGGAATTTTTCAAATATTTTGAAGTATTTAATTATATAATTTTGACAGAATTTTTCAACAACTATCTTAACTCTTAAATGCATATTGTTGCCAATTGTCTGCATTCCAGTTCTACTTAATTTTATTCAAAAACCTGAATGTGTATGTTTTTGAATGCTCGTTGACAATCATAGGCAATAAATCATGTGAACATGAAAAAACTTGACATTACTTTTGGCGGGTAAGTTATATATATATATTTTGACATTTGAATGAGGTAGGTGATAAAGTTCAGTGTGTCACTTGGAGAGGTATTTTCTATTTTTGAGTTTCCAATGAAGGAGTGATTTATCAATTTAAAAAAAAATTATTTCACATCTGTTGTCAAGTAAGCTATCAATGTTTAATGTTGCTTTTGAAAATTTCATTGGATATATGCCAGATTTTTTGAAAATACTGTATATTATCAAAAGTCTACATACAACTTTTTTCAAATCAAATATTCAATATTATGTTACCTGGATTTTAAAATTCATTTTTTATGCAACCCGTGACTCAGTAGAGCACACAGGAATTTTTCAAGGGGGGAGGGGGTCCAGGTCAAAGCTTTCCATTCTCGTATCATGCTCCAATACGCCGCCCAACATTTTCTTTTGATTTCATCGATTTTGGGAAACAAAAAACAATAAAAAATTTATTATTGAATGAATGATTAGCATTAATTAAAAAATTAATTATTAATAACAAATACTTGATTAAATTTTTTGCGTACTATATGCATAGGATTATAATCAATCGGGAAAAAAAAATCAAGGTTTTTTTGGGGGGGGGCGAATCCTAGGACCCCCCACCCCCTTCTATGCGCCACTTTTGTGACTACATTCCTATAAAAGATTGTTTCCTATAAAAGCGATTTTTAAAAGTTCAAAACAAAAAAATTATGCATTTAAAGGTTTAAAAAATGTGACAAATCATACTAGCCTGAGAAAAAAAAGTAAAAAATAACTGAAGTAGTGACCAATGACGCCTGTGACATAATTGTTGCTAAAATATAGATTTTCTAAATATATAAAAAAAACATAAAGGGGACTTATAGTATTTAGCCTGCATCATATTCAATTACCCAAGATTAGAATTCACTTGTTTATAATTTATTATTGCCGTTAAGAACGGGTATTACATTCTAACGGGAATCCGTTAAGAACGGGTATTACGAAAATCGACTCCATAAGAAGGTTTCGGGCAAAAATTTCCGTTTTTGAACTATTAGATAGCGTTTCTCAAACTGTGAGGCACACCCCTTAGGGGAGGGGCGTGATATCTCTAGATGGAGGGTGCAAGCATATTGAAAAGTCGAAAATAAAATATTTAAAATAAGGATTAATTTACTCAAAGGAAGCAAATTAAAATACATTCTGACATAATAAAAATTAAATACTATTTACATTGATATAATATACCGCAAAATTCGGCGTATAACGCGCACTTTTAACAGCAAAAATAAGATCGAAATTTACGGGTGCGCATTATACGCCGGGTATAAAAATGATATCTTTAAAAATTGAAAAAAGATGCTCATAGAAAAAAAATTAGACTTACATAGATCGAAATACTGTTTATTTAAACGAAAAGGCATTCTTTGTGAACTTAAAGAGGTTCTTCTAGAAATATTATTTTTTTCCTGAATTTGGGTACCCCAAAAAAATATTTAAAAAAAAGAATTTGCATACAAACATTTCAGGTTTCTTCGAAGATGGGGGGGTGGGGTTTAAAAAGGGAATATACCTAAAATCAAAAATTGCAGCTTGAAAGTATGGGTGGGTTATCCGGGTTTGGTACTTTTAAAAAGTATCAGCACTGCACAATATTTTTTTATAATTAATTTATCAATAATTTTAAAAAAGTTTAATAATTACTAGTTAGGAGTATATACAAAATTTAATACTTTTCTTGATAATTTGTTGGTTTGGGTTTTTAACCAAAAAAAATGTATTGATTTAGTGTTTGAGTCACTTTTTTTGCGATTGAATGGTGAATATTAACGTCACACGAGGGTTTTGGGGAGGACCTCATTTTAACCATGGCCAAGTGACGAGGACGACACTGAGCTGGATCCCCCTCCCAACTACCACATCACACCAACGGAAAAAAAGGTTGACTCGACAATTTAATTGCATCCCCCCTACCGGGGGGCTCGGGCACACCGACCTGATATGCCTGCACGGCGGATGCTACCGCCGACAACCCTTTTTTTGCATTTAATACATTTTTTTAGAAGGGGGGGGGAAAAAGCAAAAAATTTGGGGACATATTAGGTTTGAGAAGCATGTTTAAGACAAAAAACTTTAAATTTGGGCATGTTTCTTCTGTTGAGCAGACATGAGTTAAGAATGAGTTTCACGAAAATGAACTCCCAAGGGGGTATTGTGGGGCCTAAGAGATGATTAAGCTTTGTTTCGAAATACAATCCTGTTTTTAGACTAATAAGCGAGGGCTATAGTACTTATTTCAACATAATCGAAAGCTTTATGCTAGGACTTAGGTATCAAATACTTAAAACCAATATTTAGTCGTACGACGTCATGAAATACCCAGAAGTGAGGGGGAGGAATGGCTAATACTTTCATATGGCCAGAATTTGGTCAAAAATAGAGTTTTTATGTTACATCAGTTTTTCTCCATAGTGCATAGTCTTGACTTTTCAAAACAATGTTTCATTTTTATTTCTACACCAATTTTCTCTTACAGCATTTTTAGTAGCGCATATACTTCCGGCTTTACTTCTTCGGCATTTTTATTTTGCATCATTTCTTAACAGCACGTGTTTATGGATTTCTAAAGCAGTTTTTGTTTCTGTTACAAGGCAAAATAAAGAAATTAACAATATTTGAAAAATAATGGGAAAAGGATGATTAAATGTTCTTCTAACTATCAGAAATCCTTAAAAAATAGTATTTCCTTTTCATGTGTATTATTCACCATTATGTTTAAATTAATTACACTTTAAAAAAAATCTTTGAAACCAGTTTCATTCTCACAAATTGGATAATATTTATTTTCTTAAAAACAAAAGTTAATTAATTTTAAGTGCCTTTTCTTAATTAGTTTTGACAAAAAGTTTCTAAATATGTATTATGGTAATTTATATACAGTTATTATATCAGATTAATTTGAAATTCAGTCAATTTATATTGCATTCATTGTATTTTAGTGTTTAGAAAAAAGACATTCTTAGAGAGTAATTATTTAATAATTTATGGTAAACATTCTAAAAATAATAGCATAATAATATATTTAAAGAATTCTACCAATTCATGGAAAATTTTTATTTTTGTAAATAATTCAGAACTTGTGCTTTAAAAATATTAGATAGAAGTATGTAATGAGTTTGGAAATCAAAAATCTCTTGAAAAGTTTCATTTTCTTCACACAGTCTTTTTGAAACTTAAAAAAAATAATTTTAAGTTTTTTTAATTATTTTTTCGTTTGTAAAATCACTAACAGTTAATAAAGTCATTAATCTCGGAAGCTTATTTTAACTGAAGCTAATTAGAAAAATAACATAATAATGATTTTTATTAAATGCTTTTTTTCCCCTTAAAAAGTACTCTGAACGTGTTTGGAACCTCCTAATTTTTTTCTGAAAAATCGGAACTGAATAATAATAATATATTCTTTGATACTTTTAATTTAACTGTTATTATTTGAGTTGTCAATTCACCGATAACAGTTTTTTCGTAAATTGATTCGATCATCCATTGATCTTTCAAGCTTCTCAAGAATATATAAGGACTTATGAATTTTTATTAGCATAACGCATTGAAGCTACATAAGGGTTACGGATCTCGTAATTTTGAATCTCAGTGGTGAGGAGAACGAGTTTGAGGTAGCCCCACATTCTCTAAGCTTCCACACCTCATCAACATTAGCATTTTGAGCCTCGACTTTATATATATGGCGAGTCTTCAATAGCACCAGTTCTGAGCCCACACCTTACAAAGCCAAACACAAGTTTGCGCCCATGGTTACTAGTCTATGCAGTCACTCAGAATATATAAGGAAGACAGGGAAGAACACACATACGGAGTTTCATTTTCTTTTTGGCAATTTGCGTGTTAATTACACAGTCCAGTCACATTAATGTGACAACCACGCACTTTCGACGTCGACGTTAAATAACCAATCACAGAAGGAACATGGCAGTACAGTGCAATTGAGCGTATATAAAGGGTGTGTGAGGGCTTCAGAAGAGGACGGCGTGATCATTAGTTTTTGGGTCAAGGGTGGAAGCATTTCCGAAACGGCTAAGTTTGTGAACTGTTTGCGTGCCACCGTGGTAAAAGTATACAGTACAGGGCAAAAGGGGACTGTCCAAAATCAGCGACGTAGCAAATATGATGCACAACGGGCCATAGTTGACAGAGGTGAACGACGGCTGCGGAGATGCGTTCGGGCGAATAGACGTGCTACCGTTGAGCAACTCACAACCTAGATGAACCAAGGGGCTAACAAGAATGTCTCCCAAACTACTGTTCAGCGAATGTTGCTGCGTCTGGGCCTCCAAAGTAGACACTAGGTTCATGCACCTATGCTGACTGCTGTTCATCGGCAACGTAGACTGGAATTTGCATGTCAGTACCGCAACTGGACAACCACTGAGTGGCAACAGGTAGAATTTTCTGATGAATTACGTTTTAATCCATCGGGTGAAACTTGGCGTATACGGGCAAACCTCTGAAAAAAAAACCCCCTCAACCATTTATGGAACGGTCCAGGCTGGAGCATTATAGTCTGGGGAATATTTTTCTGGCATTCTCTGATTTCACTCATCATTGTGGAAGATATACTGGATTAATACAAGTACGCATATGTAATTTGGGGCCCCCCACCCTTAAATTTTTCCCCCGGATGATGGCCTCTCCAGCAAACTGCGAAATATTAAAAGTGGTGCACGTTTGAAATGCACCGGATGGAGACCGTTCTCCCCCGGGCGCAAATCCCTGATTTAAACCCAATCGGAATCTGTGGGGCCACCTCGATCGGGGTTTCTCGGGCCCTGGTCCCCCCCCCGTAAATTACAGCTGGCCACGGCACTGGAGTCAGCATGGATCAACATCCCTGAACATTTTCAGGCTAATTTACCCCCCTCGGGCTTAGCGTCGTCGGGGAAAAGGGGGTTATTTGGCTTTTGATAGGTGAAACATTAATGGATGGGCTGTTTTTATATAAAATATATATCATGTATTGGAATAATTTTAAAAATTGAGGGAAATGAAGTTAGCCTTTTCATATATTTTTTATTCCCGGGTTTAGCAAAAGTCTGTACTCCAAGCGATGACAAGATTAGCAAATGAATTATCGTTCATTTTTTTAAATTCCTATTTCTTTAATTTTTTTCCCTGTTTTTTCAATACAATTTTTTTTTTTTGTTTTTGGGGCCATTGAGTCAGGGTTGCAGGAGTAATACAATTGAGCTAGTTCATGTCATCTATAAAGTAACATTTTATCATTATATCAACGAGATAGTATAGCATATACAGTGGCACATACAAGGGGGAGGGGGTCCACGGGTCTGGTCGCCTCATCACCCTTGATTTTTTTCAATTGATTATAATCCTAGATATATAGTACGTAAAATTTAATTAAGTACTGGTTATTAATAATTTATTTTATTAATTAATTAAAATTATTTATTCAATAAGTTTATTTTTACTGTTTCTTTTTTCCGACAATATCGAAAAACTCAAAAGAATATGCTTGTCGGTGTATGGGATATGATACGAGAAGAGTGACTTTCTACCCTTCCCCTTGAAAAATTCCTGTTTGCAACACTGATAGCATAAAAAATATTTTTGAAAATAAATGTATTAGAACTTTAATGGAAAAGAAATATGCTTATATTTTGTGAGCAGAAGAGGTATTTCAAATATTGAAATGTTAGTTATACACTGTCGAGCCAAAACATTATGAACACCTCCTCATTTTTCAATGAATTCGTCTGGATGATGTGGTTAAGAGGGAATGGTATTTAACTGCTGCTATTATTCTTGCCCTTACTTTTGCTAGTGAGGGGAATGGCAACTGGTCTAAGCAAATTTGAAAGGGCAGATTGTAATAGCCTGAAGACTCGGAACGAGTATCTGAAACAGCATGACTGGTAGGTAGTTCGTGTTCTGCTGTTTTTAGTATTTATACAAAGTTGAGTTATTTCCTCCAAGTACACAGATTGGTGCGACAGTATTATGGTTTGGAGAACGTTCTCATGGGTGATTTTGGGACCCTTAGTACTGGTAGAGGGGACCGTAAAAGTTGTAGATTATCTGAGCATAATTGCTGATCAGCTGAACCCTTATATGGCGTCTGTTTTCCCAAATGGAAATGGAATCTTCCAACAGGACAGTGTCCCAAGTCGAAAGGCTAGAATTGGTTCGAAGAGTTCGAGTAGCGTAAAGATGAATTCTAATTAATATTTTGTCCACTTTACTTGGGGGATCTTAATCTGATAGGGCATTTTTGGGTTTTCATAGAAAGGTAGCTCTCAGAGATCAAACATCTTCATGTGGTAATATCTGGACTTGACGTGACCACTTCTTAGACAACTGGTACAGCCTGTCTCCGTCATCTACCAAGAACTTGTGATATCCATGCCGAGTTGCAGCTGTTTTGTAGGCAAAAGGTGTGCAACGTATTATTGAGACTGTGTTTCATAATGTTTTGGCTCTTCAATGTATATATATATTCTCCAGCACACAAATTAAAATATTTTCGCGTATTTTACATTATTCAGAAATATTTATATTTATTCAGTTTGCTCAGATGAAAAGTAATCTCACGCTCGCATAACTGGTCAAATTATTTGAAATATGAGTATTTCAAATGCTAATTAGAGTTCATTAAAATACTTGTATTTAAATACATAAAGCTATGTATAGAAACAGTACGTTCGAACGTTTAATTACGAGTAATAAATATTAATCTAAAGTTTAAAAGTAAGTAAAACAAAAAAGAAGTAAGTGAATATTTACTTCTTAGTGAGTTATGTAGTCTTTCTTTAAAATCGATCAAAATTTCTATGCTGTGTTAAATTTCCTTTTAGAAAATCATTACCCTCATCTAGGTGAGAGCTACATGTAACTGATAATGTAACTATCATTAGACTATTATTCTATTTTAAGTTATACCTCTTAATGTTTCATTGTGATATCAATATATGTCTCCTTGCGACTTTCTGAATAAGGGTTCTTCATCCCCTACTGATGTCTATTATCGATTTTCTTGACTGTCTTAATAGAGATCTTCACAGTTCCAACAAAACAAATGATTGATCACTGTGACTATGGGAACAGTGATTATGATTGATGACTTTGGTCTCTCCTCTTTGTCAAAAAACATCTGAGAACACTCTCATGCTCTTATGATCATACATGCTATTCTGTTGAGGATACTTTGCTATTGACCAAAGAATTGGATTCTACTTATTCGAGTGTATTATTGTGAAATTCTATGTAATATCGATACTATATATCGATAATTACAACATTGAGATAGCATTTAAATTAGAGAATATAGAATGATGTGAAACAACAAGTTAATTCAAAAATTGAAGGCAATAAAAGTATATTAAATAAAAATTTTCTTGGTTTGATTTTAATCCGCTAACCATTTCTATCTCAGTGTAATTTGACTTGTATAAAATAAAAATGGGTAGCACACACACGTAAAAGGTAGGATTCTAATGCAAATTTTTTTATATTTTTTTAAAATTATTTTTCATTTTTTTCAGTTTGAGATAGTATTTTTTAAAGAATTGGGGACTTACGTAGCAGTTGAAGTAAGCTTCGAGTTGTCAATTTTAAAAATTGAGGGAAATTTGTTTATAGCTATTGTGTGATATCTTGATTGAGAGAAGGCACTGAGATATTGTCGGCCATGTCTAAATGTCGTTTATAAATGATTTATTAGAATGGCGGCCAGTCAGACGAATGGAAATGGAGTTATCACTAATGAGTTAATGTTGATGCATCTTTTCGTTTCGTAGTGTGGCAATATCGAGGAAACGTGTCGTAGACTACCTGGAATCCCTGAGGAAGATCTCTTTAAAATTCTTTTCAGACTGAAGGAAGAAAACTACTGCGCTACAGTATTATTGCGTCAGGGACAACAACATTTCTTGTGCAGACTTTACAATATTTACAGTATGCAGACATTTTCAAAATACAGTTAAACCTGTTTTTGTGCGGTAGATAGGGACCGCATAAAAGAAATCGGAACAAAAAATATTCGAAAATTTCATAAATACTTACATATAACAAACCATTTTGTCGACATACTACGGAAATTTTTATGCGGTAGAAAGGCACCGCATAAAACATTATATGACTTTTGATGATAATGACTTTTTTATGTGGTGCCTATCTACCGTATAAAAAAAGTCACACTTAAAAATATGTCAATTATTTAAGAAATTTATGAGAAAGTACTTCCAAACAAAATAAATAATTAAATTCCACATGAAAACATTTAATTTCTCATTGTATTGTAACGGGTCTATCCACGAGCCTTCACTAATCCTCTCGGGATAAATTTCTTGTTTTAAATGATGTTCCATTGAAAATTTTCTCCCGAAAAAGATGCGATTTATGTAAATGAAGGGTTATATTTAAGCATTAACTTTTAGATACGAAAAGAGTTAGTGTTAGTGGAAAATAGCTGAGAGTTACTCGACGATTAATTGCTGAATAATCCAGGATTGTTAATTGACGACTTAGTCAATAAAGTTAGAACTGAATAATAACGACTGGAGGTCGAACAACTGAGAACGAAATTACGGTAATTTACACCGTAGATAACCAAAGCGTCCCAAGAGTAATTGAATTAAATTACAATTAAATATTAAGTATCCTTTCTGCCGTGTAATTGCTCCTATACTTAGTAGAAGTATGCATATCCTACCCAGGGTTGTTAAATTAAGTGAAAGAACAATAAATTAGAATTGTATTGACTATGGCTGATCTTTATTCTAAACCTCAAACACCGATAAACGCGACAGCTCGTTATCCCAGTATACAAGAAGAAATTTTCAAAATGCTCATTCATAATTCACTGCTACTCATCGTAATCGAAAGAGTGCATCTTCCTGAGATGAATTAGTTCAAAATCGCTTTCGTCACTTTATGATACAATTTCAAATGATGTATTTTTTGGCATCATAAAGTAAGTAATAAGCTTTTGTGACGACGGTCGGTTGGTCAGTTGTTTGTGAACGTCACGATACCCAAATGTGCATGATCGAAGCTCTTTTTGAAATTTCAAACTCCTTTCGGAATTGGTATCTATTTTAAAAAATGCTTTTCGATTTGTTGGAAAGCTGAATCCCACAACATATATTCTATCCGCTCTTAAAGAATCTGGTTCTTCATGTGTGTGTGTGTGTGTTCGTCTTCATAATCTATAAAATTATTGATAATGTCACTGTCATTGAAAGTTTCGTCTTCAATCAAGTACGTGCTGCTAATGCGTTGCAAGAAAGCAATGGAACGGCATTGTTGAGAGAATGTTTATAACCCGTTAACAGAGCGTCTTTAAGTGTATATATGTACACCGATAGAAAACACTACAGTAGCGCCAAAACCGCTGAAATTTATGCACCGCATAAAAAAAGACCGCACAAAAAATCGTTCAAAAATAAAATTGCATAAAAAAGGACCACACAAAAACACGTTCGACTGTAATGGATTATATGCAAGACGTGCGTTGTACTCCCCCCTGTATATTAATTGATTCTTACGTATAAGGCGTTGCAAATTACGGCTACTGATGTTAATTTATTTGGTTTCGGAAACCGAATAATCTAAGCAACCCACAGCATGAAGGTTTGTTTTCAAAGCAACAACAACAACAAATCTCGTAATTCTTAATCTAGGTCTATTGAGGAAGGATGAAACCTAAGCTGTGACATCTCTCCTTTCTTTACTATCACACCACGCCATGGGGAGAACATAGAGCCGTGACCAGCCTCTCTACACGGGGGCTCTTCAGTGGCACTAGGACTCGAACTCATGACACGCCAGCCTGAGTTTGTGACTAGGACTACAAAAGATACTCTACTTAAACCGGTATAAGAGACATTTTTTTTTTCATTGAATCATTAATAATCACTATAGTTGAAGCCTACAAAACCAGAAATTGTAATATAAACCAAATATTAGAATTTAGAAAAGGCATTAGAAATTATAATAATGAATCTAAAAAAATATACAAATTTATGCATACATAACACTTTTATGCATAATATATACGATTCTTTAAAAATATTTTGTAAAATGCAGCTACATTGAATCAAGTGAAATTGAATTGGATTTGTAAGCCCTCACCAAACGCTTTGTGGAAGGTAAGTTCGTTAATAAACATAGTATTTTTCTAAATCAAAATTATTCCACAATGGTTTTCATTCACTAGAAAAAATACTGTTGGGAATTTTTTTCAAAAATGTAGAGAAATTTTGATATAATACACTTTTAGGAAATAATTCACTGTTAATAAATAAAAATCATATTGATTTTGAAAAAGTGCATTTTTTTAATAATGGATATATTGAAGCAGTTGAAGTATTGAATTCTTTGATATAAATATAATCATAGAAATATTATTTCATATAATGCTTTTCATAAATATTAAACAAAATATTCGTAATTCAATATATATTATTGCATTAAAAATAACTTTATTTTGTTAATATAGCTTGAAATAACTTTTGCACAATGAAGACTTCATTAACATTTGGGATTTTAATGGTGCAAATTTAAACAACAACGTATATTAAAAGCAAAATTTTCTCGAGTAAAAATATTTATTTTACCTTTTAAATATAAGCTTCCAAAACAAATGAAACTATCTAAAGTAATATTAAAGGGAGATGTATCATTATAAAAGGAAAAATATTTAAAGTAAAAAAATTTTGGTTCAGCATTATACCCAAAAGACTCTCGGAAAGAAAGTTTTAATTTAGTTTAATTTAAATAAAATTTTATTCCAAATATTAAACATCATATTTCTTTTCAAAAATAAATAAAGAATAAATGACGCTTATTTGAAAACGAGTAAAAATATTGAATTATCTTAAAAATAAGAGTTTGCTTAAAAAAATAAGAAATTTTCTGAACAAAATTTATTTTAAGTTATCAAAAAAAATTTCACCTTAAAAGTTTTTAATTTATAAAAGATAAAAAAAACTCGAAAAATTTTAAAACAAAGTTTTGAAAAATTTTTTAATATTAAATATTTGGTTTCCTATTGCTGCTTACTTTAACGGGGTTGTCTTTATAAACTTTAGAATTTTTTTTATCTAATGAGGTTTTCAATGTGATTTTTCCTCACTCTCTCTGCTAAAATATTAAAAAAACCAGCCTATGTATATTCATTTATTTTTACCTACAACCAAGTCTTTTCAGTGTTTTTCATTTTCAGCCATTGTTTGGATTGTGCGGAAGTCGAAATTATACACTTGCGTTCCCAACACTTTTTTGTTATTTATTCTGAACTTTTTAAAATGTTTGTGAGAGTTTAATAACATATAGTTTAATAGGTCTCGTTGATAAAGGTTTTTATATTGGAATACTTTTTTGAATTATAAAAAGATCTTCCAAGGTGGGAATTCTTTATTTCATATAATTACTAGTAATCGTATACCAGCATGAAATACAAAAAATATGCATGAAAACATTATTTGCATTAAAAAATGTAAACTTTTAAATGGGATGTAAAAAAATTTTCTTAAAGTCCTTTTGTTCAATATTTTTTTTTTTCCCTACTGATTTCTTAAATATTACCATATTTTCTTTTAACTAAAGCACTTTTTCAAATATTAACCACTGAAAAATGGGCGGCTTTTGAATCGAAGAAAAAAAATAATCGTTGGATGAAGCAATTAGAACAATTATAAGTTGATCTATGTATTTAAAAGTTTATAATATTGGTAAAATAATTAATTATTCACTTCTTACTAGTTCTCATTTTAAATTTTATTCTTTTTTTGTAAAATTGGATATCGATAAACCGTTTTACACTATTTTTAATTTTTCTCAAAAATTTGTTGAGATTTTGAGGAGCGGCTTAGAATCAATGGTGGCTTAGATTTGAATAAATACGATATTTTAGTACTGTAAAGTTTTTTTTTATCGTGAGGTCAAATATAGCAGACCTATAATTGTCGAAGTAATTTAAATCACTACTTACGACTAACCTATAACTGTGAATTTCATTTGATTTGCTATATTTACGGTACACTCTACAGCAACGTAAGAGTTCTTGGTGGCGGATCACTTAATTTTGAATCTCTGTCAAGTAAAAAGGATGACACATGAGCTGGCATCCCTCTCTCCAAACTTTCTTATCCTGCCAACGTGAGTTCTTTGAGCCCCAACAGATTTAACGAGAATCAGCCCTTCTATACGATGGGTTTTCAGCGGCACCAGGATTCGAGCTTGAGGGTCGGCAGCAACGAGTTCGTGATCATGACCGCTCGGCTACCACGGTCATCCTGTTTGAAGTAGTAGTAACTTTTTATTGTTTATGGCTTAAAACAAGCCAGTGGTCTTTATTTGTTTCAAAAGCAATGAAAATATTAAAAAATGTATTTTATCTTTATAAATTAGTGCTTTCTTTATTTTTTTATTACATTCTCTTCGCAATTTTTACATAGATCGATTCTTAACTTTCTTACATACTCTGGAGATTTATCAGAGTTAAAGAAAAATAAATCATTATATCTTAATTAAAACGTGAGAAAAAAAACCTTTTCAAGTTTTGACACAAGTCACCAAAATGATCGTTAAGTCACCAAAAATGATGTCATCGTGGCTGTATTGGTAATTCTTTAAATAATTAGCTTTAATCAATTAATTTTTATTAATTATAATTAAATTATTGTATTGTCATCCAAAATAATCATGGATATAAAATTTCAACTCAATTGATCTCTTTAAAATGTATTTTATTAACGATTGAAAATTCCACCAAGATAAATAAATAAATAAACAAATAGAGAGTGTGAGCTAATGGTAGGAATTGAAAAAATAAACAAAAGAGGACATATTTATGGAAAATGCTTCTATAATAATAACGTTTTCTCTCTCTCTATAGCTAAAACTTCTCTACAGAGCCTGTACAAAGGTTTTTGAAAAATTCACATTATTTTTAAAGTTACTTTGAATTGAAATATAGTCCACGTTTTTTGTTAAAATTTATCTACTGTAATACATCAAAATACGAATAAATCCGCTTCTAAATTAAATATTTTTAAAAATCCTAGTTCAGGCTCTGTACAGAAGCCCTAGCTCTAGATAGGCAAAATATTACAAAAGCATTTTCCATAAAAAGAGAATATTTTGAAAATGTTCTTTTTTCTTCATTTTTGCCCAAAAATTGCATTTAAATAATAATAATTTAAATAATTTAATTGCATTTTTTTAAAAAATAATATTAAAGCAATTTTATACGCATATTGTAATTCAATTAAAACTAAATATCTCAAAAAAAAATATTTAAGGGTTTTTTTAAAACCGCGGTTCCGAACGTAGTCGGATACCTTAAAATAAGAATATAAAATTGTGTAAACTAAGATATCATACACCTATTTTGGTACACTTTTACGATTTTTTTTTAAAGTTAAATGAAATGAATAACATTGAACGAATTTATAGAGTTCCTCTAACGAAAAAAATTTCTTTATAATAAAATTAAAATAATTTAAAACTATAACGACATTCTTTATTAAATTCCAAATGCCTTCATTGCATTCTATTTAATCTCATCTTTATTTTTTTATACTTAAACTCTTTTCAATCTTATTTAAAAATTTTATCAAAAAGAACCAACTAAAAAATTAAAAAAAAATTATAAAAAATTTGAAAATATTACTATATGAAAAAAAAAGATACAAAGTTTCCAAACAGACACATCACGCAGAGCAATTCTCATAAAATTCCTGTCTGGCAAGAAGAACATGTGACCTAAGAAACTATGCCCCCAATTTCTCAAAGACGAATAATCTTCCCGAAAGATACCAGCATCTTCAAAACACAGGTGCTACTCCAGAAGCTCTATACCAAACAACCTAATTTCCCTCACAATCGTAATATATATAACACAGAAACAATTTTTTACACACATTTTACACTGTTGCTGTATTGATTTCATACAGCCACGACCAGACGGGGCTTGTCAGCTTAATGCAGCCATTCGTCAGGTATTACGACTACCAGCGTGATGCAACTGGCATACATAAGTGTGGGAACCTCGCCATGTGATTGTGATATTAGAGTTCTGGCGTCCTACAGAGGGGAAAGGACCTCCCCCCATCTTCATAAGCACGTTGATTGGTCTTGGGAAATTACACAGTAATGCGAATGACAATTGACAGTTGCGGTAAATATCAACCACGGGAATTGATTGGCGTTGGACATGAGGTATTAAGGAATGCTTTTTATCTGGACTCTGTGATACTGTGTTCTCTTTCGTAACAGTAGCATGGAAGTCAATCAACTGTCGGTTCCCTACCCCCCTACCCCCTTGAGATAAAAGATTCTTTTCAATGTGGGCAAGATGAAGAATGTATTTTTAATTGTTGCTGTCTCTGATGAAGTGAAAAATGCATGGGGGAAAGTAGGGATGAGATAGCCACGTGAAAAACTGATAAAATATTTTCGACAAAGATATAACACGTTGTTTGAATTGGTTCAAAGCAAAGTTAAGACGGGATAAAAAGATATTACGTGATTAAAAAAAAGTGTATCTTGAGACCTAAATTATAATCGCCACTGAATTAGAAGTAACTTATAAAAATATAAAAAGTCAGTCAAATATTGTTACTAAAATAAAATTAGAAAATAAATTAATTAATTTTAAATTCAGTTACATGGTATTTTCCTTTAGTTTAATGTATACATTTACTGGTAAGCACATCACATCAATTTCGGAATAATGAATTAATTATTAATAATTTGCTATTCATATTACTTTGATTTTAATCAACAAAACGGTAAATAAATCTAACATTAATTTCAGAGAAGATTTCAAGCACGAGTTTTATCTCAAAAGCTGATGTTTTACATTTTATTTCTAAATGTATATAATCACTGAATCTCAGTTGTATTAAAGCATTCAGTTGAACTGAAATTTAAAAAAAAGATTGTTTTGGAGGACTATACGATACTTAAATGATAATTAATAAAAATTAACTCCCCTTTAATGTTGTGATTCTGTCATATGTATAAACATATTATATTAATTGAAACTGTTTAATAAAAAGTAGCTAAAATAAAATTTTTCTTTGTTGATCTATGTAGGAATAGACTTAAAATTTTTTTTTATATACTTGTTACCAATGAAGTTGCATTTAAATAATTGTTTATTGAAATATTATTCTTTAAAAAAATTTATATGTATATTCTTATTCATGTGATATTAAAAAAAAAACAATTGTTTATTTATAGTCTTTCTCAAAAAACCACGGTTCCGATACCGTGTCAGATACCTTAAAACTAGTATTTCGTATACTAATTTTTTTTAATCATTAAAATATAGCTGATAGGTTTCTTGAGCACCAAAGAATTTTTCTCGCCCTGAAAATTTTCAGAAATGCAACATTTAAGTCGTAAATTGGATTATTTCCATTAAAAGAGTATTTTTTTATTAATGTTATACTTAAAAAATGCTGAGAAAGAAAAAAAATTTATTTTTTTATATATTTTAGGTTAAAATACTGGAATGGCTCTGTTGATATATGTCAAAATAGACAGTTTATTTATCTGGTTATTTTACTAAAAACTTATAATACCTGAATAATAAAACAATGGGCAGTAAAATTTATGCTCAAAGCATTTCCGTTTTTTTACGTTTTGATGTACAAAATTGTTCAAGCCTAGTTAATATGAATGATTTAACTTGAAGTAGATACTACTTTTCCATTTTCTTTAAAGTGATATATTTATTTTTCAGTATATTTTACCAAATTCAGTTGTTTCATTCAAATATTCGTAATGTTAAGAAACTTATGTAACATAGGAACTGACTATATTACAATAATTACCTTTTATTCTCTATGAAAACCATTTAATGATTTTAAGAAAACGTCTTTTACTAATTCCACAGAATAAAGCTTAAGATCATTTTTTATTTATTCACTTAATATATCCTGTGTGCATACTATTTTAATCCCCAAGCATACTCTAATGCAATGATTTGAATGTAATAAATTGGGATAAAAAAAGGGAAAAAAATTTTGGGAAGTTTAGCCTTAAAAGAATTACTTTTTCCCCCCGTTTTCAAAATTTTGAAAAAAATTTTTAAAAGGGCAAAAAAAAACCTTCAAACGAATAATAAAACAAACATGAAAGTTTTTAGTTTCTCACTTTCAGTAAACTGTTTTCAAAACCATACTATTTAAGAAATTTTTAATAATTTTTAAAAGCCTTAACTTTAGCTGTTTATTAATATTATCACTCGTAACTTAAAAAAACCAAACAATATTTGAAATGGGGTTTAAAAAAACCCATGCCATCCATTAGTGTAAGAGATTTAAAAGGAAGATTAATATTCAAAACAAACTCTATTTATTCCTTATAACAACGCACAAATTCAATACAAATTGAAATGCACCAATTTCCAAATATGTGAAGCAATAGCGGGTGACGAGATATTAGAAGAAACAATAAATCAATCCCTTTCGTCCAGGCAATACAATTCTAACCCCAAAAGACCTAATCAAATTTAACACTTTGTGATATGCCCCTTTTTGACCCTATCTTTGATTGTCGCAGCAAAGGGGGGTTCTCAAAAAGAAAGACATTTAAAA